>OZ014448.1:14262576-14344908 GCA_963966035.1 Acleris laterana | reverse complement strand
CTGACTTCGTTGAGGAGATTGAAGGAGGTTCTCTTTGAACTGAAGGTAAGCATCATTTTGATTTTAACATGTATAAGTTGGTATGTGCATTATATAAACAATACCTACAATGAAACCTGTCAGTACCAATAAAGATATTTATTACGATTATTTCAGGTGCTGTGTGCTTTGTTGTGAGCTTTCTGGCGACAAGGTCGGATCAGAGGATCACGGGGTATCTAACCAATTAACGCAACGGACCGCTGCTAGTAGATGCATCCGTGAAGTGGGGGATGCTCTCAACAACGACACAGTCTTGAAGAGGAGGATCGTCTTCCTACAATCGGATGAAGCTAGGTCTCGTATAAGACAAGAGTAAGTTATGACATATATTTAATGAAAGTATTGGATGTTTCATTCCCTGAATATGTGTAATGTTTTTTATTCACGAGGTCCCGCCCAAGGTTTAAATTAACCGAGGGAGCGTTTTTTTTTTCATTGAAAACTCTTTATTTATATTATATATATTATAATAGTAGTATGGTTTTCGGAAAAAAATAGTACTTAGTTACTTATAGCGAGGTCAAATAAGTATACCTAACCGATATCATACAATTTATTGATAAAATAACTTTTGTGTGTTTTAGGCAACTAAGAAAATCCTTCAGAGGGCTGGTTGACGATGCCGGATGTCCATATACTATTATCAACCCCTTGTCGCAGAATTACACACTCCGGTGTTTCATTTTTACACGGAGCCTGCAGCCTGTATGGAAGGAGTATCTCAACTTCCATTCAATGTCTCAAAGGTCGCCCTCTAGGTTATATTGTAGTGCGGAGCAGTCCTTTTATAATTGGAGCCAAATCCAGGATGAGCCCTACTAATTAGAGGCAGGATTATACTTAATTGTTTGGTGAAATGAGTTTGAATTACTATTAATTTATTATGTTTAAAACCTCATACAAAAAAATGCTATGAATCAAAAAAATATTGATTTCAAGTATTAAACGTTCAAAACAAAATCGAAGTACATTATTTTAGTAAAGTTTCATTGCTCGATGTTACACTGGTGGCCATATAATTAGGAACCGAACGCTTGCGTTTTTCTCGTAAGATATAATACAATTATGACTTAAATTTTGACCACCAATCAAAATTTTCTTGACCAATTTTATTTTTAGTTTTCACTTATCATTATATAATAATCTAAGGTTTAAATGTATGTACAGTTTGTCGCTGCTAAAATCGAATATTTCATCAATTTCATGTTAAAAAAACTTTGTATGGACACGTCAGCACTAAGTTTTTAAATCCCTATAAAAAATATTCGTTTTTAATAGCGGTAAACCGTACAAAATTTTGAGGCTTAGTTTATTAATTAACGATAAGTGTAACTAAAAATAAAATAGGTCTAGAACTTTTTGATAAGTCAAAATTGAAAGTATATTTGTAGGCAATTATATGGGAAAAATGCAAGCGTTCCTAATTATTTTGCCACCATTGTTATTACAGGAGGTCACAACTAATTTGATTACGATCTCGGAAATGGATTATTCTGGCCTGACAGGATAGAGAGCAACAGAACTCCCTGATGCCAAATATGTCGTTCTGCCTGCGCACAGCGGTCGCATTAACTAATATGGCGGCTGCAAGACGTGTTAACTTTCCCAAAAAAAAAGAGATAAAGGAAATGGCTAAATTTTGTACATAAAGTAAGTACTAGTTTTATGACAATTTGTATTCAATCAATATGGGAACACAATAAGTAACTGTCTTGACATTTTTTGACATTGTTCAAATTTTTGGTTGCCCTTTATCCTGACAGCCTAAGGTAAAAGCACCTATTATGGACAAGGCTCCAGTGATGAACATTATAATTTTTTAAATGAAAACATATCAATACTAAAATTTTATTCTAATAGTAGTAATCCCGAATAATTCAATATAATCTAATTGTAGCACTAAAAGCATTATCAATCAGAGACTTATATTTATGGAATTGTTCATAACTGGAGCACTTACCTTTAGGAGCTTTTACCTTAGCATAATCCATTTCCGAGATCATTCCCATTTTTGTTGTGACCTCCTAGACTTTGTATATATTTTCTGCTTCGTTCTTAGACGGTGCGTCATGGCCACGAATGCTGAAACGTCATCTTAACTAAACTTGTACAGTCACGAGATTAAATTTGGTACCCAAGATTGCATTGCATTCTTGTGAATGCGAATGTCTATGGGTCACAGTTTCCACTTACCATCAGGTGGCCTGTGTGCTCGTTTGTCTACACTATGCCATAAAAAAAAATAAAAAAAAAAAAAAAAAAGGTCCAAAGTCAATGTGACATTCTACAATAATAAGGTTGAGTTTCCTAAAAGTTACAAATGACTTGACATCTCTAATGAAATTGACCCTTTCGTCCACGTTCATAACCAAGGTTTCATAACTGGTTATGAATAAGGATTTTTTTCCACTGTTTCATAACCAGTTATTAAACAAGACTTTTTTCCATTTTTATAACCTTATTTTCAAATCAATTGGACAGTGGCGACGGAGCTCCGCTTACGCGGAGGTCCTATTTCTGAGTGGTTTGGCCCTCCGGGCCTGCTGCAAAACTAACATAACCTAAACCTACCTAGTTTCTGGTTATGAAAATGGAAAAAAAAGTCTTGTTTAATAACAGGTTAAGAAACAGTGAAAAAAAATCATTATTCATAACCAGTTATGAAATCTTACTTGTGAAAGTGGACGAAAGGAAATTGACTCAAGCATATTTTTCTTGAAATGGGTGTCAAATTAACGCTCGTGACCGTACAGTCACCATCAAATATCGAAGTAGGCGTTCAAAAATACCCGCACTCAACTCAATTAATTAAGCAGTGTTGTAGAGTGTGTTGAGATATTTTTGCACACTTTGTTTGCTGCGATGTGTTTAAAGTCGTACCTACTTTAGTTGCTTACATTTACTCCAACCGACCTACAACATCCGACATTATGGGAAAACGAGCATATTTGGAAGGTATTATACGAATGAAGACAACATGAATTTATTATTTTACTGAGCTGAAATTATGGAAAGTACATAATTGTATTAACGCAGACATCACAGGAACATCGGAGTGTACGGATCCAGTGAATCTGCACTGCAGTCCTTCTAGACAATGCATACTATGTGGCAAAATTGGTGGGCGAAGTGGCTGGAGACAGTGGTGTTGGTTTTTTTCTGAAATTAAAACAAAATGACTTATCATAATTTTTGTCATGAATATAAACTATAACTTTGTTTTTACATTTTTTTTACATTCAAGTCAAATATTCGTAAGGGCGCTAAAATACTGAAATATTGTTGGACAAAGGTTAAGAAATGTTATGTACTCGCTGTCTCCAACAATAATATATTATCCAATATAGGGCTGAAACTATTGGACACGTCTAGTGGCAGAGAGCGTGTCAGATAATTTTGAGCGTAACGCAATGTGAAATATAAATTATTATTGGCGACTGTACTTATTCTCATTTAGTTTAGGTATATTGGTTTTGCAGACACTTTAGAGAGATCAAATAACTTATATGAATAAAAAGCAAATTATTTACATAGATTTAATGCTTAATCTTTGGCCAAAGTAGCTGGTCACCCGAAACGTCATTTAGGCATGAGGATTATTTACAGTATTCAGCCATTTCCCTTATCGTTTTGTTTTGGGAACGATACCACACTTATTGAGGAAATTTCCTTAATGAGTTATCTCATGCCTCCCCCAATAACCCGGCACAAACATGTAGACTTGGCTAAAAGCAGACATATTTATGCCGTTTCACTGGTTTGACTGATGCAGCTGCCGTTCTGAGTTTGACAGAGGAAGTTTGAAGTGGGACCTAGGCAGCGTATCCATGCAGGTAACGTCCGCCAGGTTAGGTAAAATACTGAAAATACGGAATAAAACTGTATACACACCATGATCTGCATTTGCGAATATCATTATAGGTATTCAGTGGACTTCATAAATATTTTCGTAGTTCCAATCGCGTGTAGTCTAGGTCCCTGTAAATTAAAAATTAACTGTATATCTATATCACAAACACGCTGCTCCAGTTAATTGTATCGAGTACAGGCTAGTGTACTATTCTGCCCATGCAATTACGATTAGTATAGTACCGCAATTTTAGCAAATGTTATCCGATTTTAAGGTGTAGCTGAAAGAAAGTCAAACACAACTACACTAAATAAATAAAGAATCGTACATACATACATACATTAACCCTGAAAACATTACACTCCTTATTTTAGGCGGTCATGTAAAAATAGTTGGGTATGCCTGTGCGCCCCTGCTGCGCTTTCACGTGATTTGAACATAAACCTGTATCTGATCTTCATTATTGATTTAAATAGGGAAACTGTTTAACAAACACCTGGGAGACGCGTTCATACAAAGGAAGTAACTTTTCTTACATGTTACAAGAATTCATAACACATACATACACGTACATATTTACCTTAGAATAACACACAACACAATCACAATCTCATAACATTTTATGAAAAACAACATGTAAATAAATAATGTAACAAATACAACATAATACGTACCTAGAATGTTTATTTCCAATGCACATCCTGCGACAGCGTCAACTTGACTTTTAAGGTCGAAAAGTATAGACAAAATTTATAATTTTTAGAAAAAAAAACTAGACTGTCGAGCGAGGTTGTATTCATCGTGGGCATACACCTTGGCTAGATTAATCATTTTTGACAACGCATGTCGACAGTGATCGCCTAACGCTAGCGTTACATTCGATAGCGACTTGTCTAGCCTATAGCGCCAAGTGACAGGTGATCACCAAAGTGATCGCCTAACGCTAGCGTTCGTGAACGATGGCAACTTGTCTAACCCCACAGGGCATGCTTCGATGGTTCGGTCATTTGGAAAGGATTGATGAAAGAGATATACAGATCAAAAGTGAGTGGAAGGGTCGGAAAGGGGCCGCCCTGGGCGCACTTTAAATTGATACTTTTTTTTAAATAAATTTTTGATGCTGCATTTTTGACTTATTTTGAAAAAAGCTAAAAAACATGATAACTCAAAAATGGTTCACTTTTGCATAATGCATATGGGGGTTAAAATTACCGCAAATAGTCACCGCTATCACCTCCTAACGGGAATACGTCGAATTACCAATAACCCTGTATATTTCTCTATATAAGTATTTATATCGTTGTCTAGTACCCATTGCACAAGCCTAGAGCTTAGTTTGGGACTTGGTCAATTGGTGTGAGATTGCCCCGTTATAATTAATGTTAATATGCCATAAAATATGAAGGATGTCGATGCGATGTGGCGGCTGTGCCGGGGTCATCGCCGGTGTACTAAATGGTGATATTTGTGATACGCGCCATTACATTTTTTTGGTGTTCATGGAAAGAACCGGGAGAACCGGGAGAACCGGGATGTAATCTTTAGTACCGGTTCTTCAGGCACTATGAAAGTACCGGGATTTCCCGGGAATTACAGAACCGGGATTTCCCGGGAGGATGCCCTAGTTTTACTTTAACTAATACTAAGTAAGGGTAGGTAAGGGAGGTAAGTAAGTAAGTTAACTCTATACTACACAAAAAGGAACTTATTGCACAAAGTCCTTATATGGAGATAATGTTTGTACAAAAACGAGTATATTCGTTTATGTGTGATTTTTCCAAATATATCTTGTGACTTTGAGTTTAATACTGCCCTTTTAAGATAATAGACTGTATCTCAGATAAAACTCCTGTACCAACATCAACCTTATTACTAACAGAAGAGGATTCAATCCACTTTGGTAATTGAATTTGGGATACCTCTTATTGGTTCAGGAGCGCACATTAGTAAAACATTGATATGTTTTACGTTATATGTTAGATATATGTTAGACGTACTTACCCTATAAATACCAATATAGCCTCCAAAGAATAAACCAAGCTTCAAATGCGAGAGTTTCAAAGATCTCAAAGCTTTGCCCGGGGTCAGTATCCTGGGTATTATTTGTCTTAGTATCGTCATCGCACAACCAACGCCGAAAAGTTGCGCAGTGCCCTGGAAAAAAAAAGTTAACATACTAAAATCCACCGTGATTCGCACTTAAGTTACAAAATAAATTGTTTTAAGCAGCCAAAATCTGAAAAAAAAACGAAATTTTCGAGGTATTTTTTTTGACATAGTTGCGTTTGGCGCTCGTGGTCACCAACTTGGCTTATTCATTAGGCCAACATCATAAACAAGTCAGTCAAAAATCAGCACTACCGGATTTGACACAAACCCATGATTTCTAAAGTAACTGGAGTAAGTGGCCTAGGAATCAAATTGGTTGACTGTACAGTCAGCATCATAAATATGTATACATTAACAACGTATCAGAAAAATATATACAACTTTATTCCCTTGCAGTAGAGTCGTGTTTCCATATTTTTGAAAGTTTAACTGTATCCATATTATTAGACGTGACTGTACCTACTTTTTATATTTAAACGAAAGCGCGCTCAAGTTTTGCTTACTGAAAACAAAAGTATTTTATAAACTAAAACTAACTTAACGGGGAAATGTCCTAGATAAAACTTTTGTATGACAACGATTAAATAGCTGTATTACTATATCATACAAACCTGTACATCTGCGTTTTAAGAATGACACTTGTACAACGTTATGTGTTAAAACTTCACATTTTTTTTTTACCTTCGCTACGTAGTTGATGCAGTTCCCAGAGTGTGGGCACGCTGGACTCCTCCCTTCTATGCCCGACACTGGTTCCCCCACATTCTTCGACACACGGGGAGGTGTGAAGAACCTAGATAAACATGCTGAATAAAAAGACAGCCCAGTGCCACTACATCTTGCTCATTCTTTGAGCTATGTTGGCAATGTTGATTTTCTGCCAGTGTTGAACGGCTTTATATACAACCTTATCCTTCCAATTACATACAACATTCATTTTAGGTGTATTCAAGTAGACGTCATTATTATACGCGTGTAAACATTAGCATCTCATACATATTCATTTGTTTACGTCAAGACGGTATGATAATTATATGGTCACCTGTCACGTTGACTGAACTTACCAAAACAAAGGCGTCCGTTTTTCATTCTCCCGCTCTTTTCGCATGAGGTAGAAAAAGACGGCGCTCCCGAACATAAAGATGAGCGTTTCTCTGCCAGGCGACCGTCGTAGCCATCCTTTCACTTCTAACGTTCTTAGCCAATATTCGAACACCTATGGTAGATCATTAAGCATATATGGTATCGTTTTAATGTTATCATTTCCAGCTCTTAAAAATAACTTAAAAAGTCGTTAATGTCTAAAGCGTACTATACGGTCGAGGACTATTTACCGCACAAGAATGCTTGGCCTAAACCAGCAACTTAATCATTCATAATTTGTGCAAATGTAAAGTTGTATCTTGTCTAGGCCAACTCGTCTAGGCCAACTTGTCTAGGCCAAAAGTTCGATATACATACATACATAACATAATCTCACGCCTTTATTCCCAGAGTGGGGTAGGCAGAGCTACAGAATTACCAACAACTCTAAAAACTTGTTGATAATTCTGTAACCACATTTTGCACACTTAGGCTAAGATGTTAACCAGTGTATTAGTGACAGGCTGCAAGCCCATCGCCTAACAATACTATAAGCCTTTATTCCCTTAGCCGTCTCTTACGACATCCACGGGAAGATATGGAGTGGCACTATTCTAACCCGGCAACCACACGGTGTCCGTTGATTTAGGAAAACATATCGAATTTATATATGGTTGTCGTGTGTTTCTTCCCTCTATCCCTCTCGTAATATTTTTGACCTGACATGTTTTTCGCATGATATATGAATTGAATATTTATAGCTTTATATAATGCTAGGCTAAAAAGTATCTATTGCTAAGCCTACGCTGTCCTCGCCGTTCGTCTATACTAACTTTAAACTACTGTATCTTTCGAACCGTAAGAGCGAGATCCACTTGTGGTGTGTCGGGTCCGACAAAATACCGATTGATGTGAACAACCTCACATAAAATCGTCAGTGAAACTGCAAAATCCCGTAAGTAACATTTTTAATGAGGAACGAAATGCATCTTTTTTTCTAAGAAATTAAGTTTAATTTCGCTTTTTAATAAATTTGTTGGTTAGGCGGTTTTGCAGCATCACCGACGAAATGTATTGCCACTACACCCATATTTTGGTGGACGAACACCCGACCCGACAAGTGGGAACTCGCTCTCAGAGATTATTTTTCAGAATATGCGTATCACGGTGATTTCCTAACAAAAAAAAACGTTCAAAAATAAACGGCCCTACAAGTTTTTTTTTTAATATTACTTTTGTTACATCGCTAAAACGGTAAAATATACAAACGTCAAATTTGGTATGGTTGTAGTACAAACGAACCCTAAAGAAGAACAACTAGGGACTAAAGACTTAACATTCAAATCGCAATATAATAATATGTACTGTACAGCGGTATGGAACCCTCGGTGCGCGAATCCGCCTCCTCCTATCGGTTTTTTATTATAATTTCAATGACTTATATCTGTTTACACACAGACCACAGAGCCATAGTCCTCCTTCGTACATATTTGAACTTTTTGAACACTCACCAGGTTAACAAAGAGGTTGACAACCAGCACTCTTCTGTACGGTGGCTCAAAGTACACCGCCAGACCGCTAATAGTGCATGGAAGCAGTACTGTATTGTAATACGAGAACTGGCTGAAGAGTAGCCTCCTGAGAACAAAGAAATAGATAGTGAAGGCCGCATTCAGTGAGTTAACGACGATTAAGCCGTTTCTTACTAAACAAAATTGTAATTCACAATATTGAAAAAGGATGTAATAAAACTAATAAATGGGGCATACACAGGTTTAGGTTACCGTCTTTCCTGTGGACATACCCAAAGTTAACGTTTTCAATGCCTAATTTTGTGGCTGAACCCGCATCCGCATAAAAGGCGTCAGGTACAAATTAGCCCTATCAAATAAAAACATAACTTATATGCACATAAGTCTTTAACTATTGACCACAGGAGAGACAAGATAAGACGTTCCATCTTAGTCCTCAGGGTTGGCAACGCATTTGCAGTCTTAGGATTGCATTGCAATGAATGAATGCGAATGTCTATGGGTCACAGTTTCCACTTACCATCAGGTGGCCTGTGTGCTCGTTTGTCTTCTCGATGCCATAAAAAAAGATAACTTTTTTTTTCGAATGTGTATGACCCAAAATGATAACGTAATTACGGAATTTCATTTTTGAATTACGTATTTGTGAGAAGCCCAAATACTATCTGTAATTAGACGACACGATAGCCTAGTTGTTAGTGACCCTGTCTACGAAGCTGGCGGTTCCGGGTTCAAATCTCGGTGGCAGAAACTTGTGTGATGGATGTGATGAGCGCGAGAATTTGGATTTCTCTACATAAGCAAGTGAATCGTCGTCTAGTACGGTCATGAGCGTTAATTTGGGACCCATTTGAAGAAAAATAAGCTTGAAGTTGTCAATGTCATTAGAGATATCCATTCATTTGTAACTTTTAGGAAACTCGACCTTATTGTTGTAGAATGTCAGATTGACATTGGACCCAAGGAGGGTACCAAATTAAATCTCATGCATGACTGTACCTACCCGTAATAGGTAGTACCTATAGCACCTACGTAATTCGTCATTGTTTACGACGTAACGTAATTACGGAATGGAAGCCCTAAACGCGATGGAGGGTGAAGTGAGGGGGGGTGCCGTGACTCTACCAATATCTACTGTATCGCGGCTGTATCGATACTGTATCGCGATAGTAGCGATGCAGAATCCTGTAGGGTTTACGACCAGCGACACCACCGCGACTGTATTGCGGCCTTTTTGTGATTGCATCACAACTGAATCGCTACAAAAAGTCGCTGTATGCCAACTCCCTGAGACCTAAATAATAAATAAATAAATATCGGGGACAATGTCACACCAATTGACCTAGTCCCAAACTAAGCTCTAGGCTTGTACTATTGGTACTAGACAACGATACAAATACTTATATTATTAATATAAATATATACTTAAATACATAGAAAACATGCATGACTCGGGAACAAATATTCGCGCTCATCACACAAATATCTGTCCTTGCCGGGTTTTGAACCCAGGACCGCTAGCTTCGTAGGCAGGGTCACTATCAACTAGGCAAAGGCGTCGTCCAACCAAGCTGCACTTTAGATAGTAGCAGCATGTTGACGAAAGATAGAATCAATGATCATGAAGCAATTTTCAATGGCAAATATTATACACATCTTCCACACGAGGCAATCTCAATGGCTATAGAATTAATTGGCTAGCAATCTCGCGTACACAATCACCAATTTAATTTCAGTATTTTCAACTGATTCAAATTACTTCCTGAGGTTGTTTGACTATTATGGTAAAAGAACCACCAGTTATTAAAAACGAGTTTTACCGATGATAGTTGTTTGTTCTAGAAAATGCATTTTCAAAAGTCGCTTCTTAAAAGACACAAGCAGTAAATAATAATAATTAGAATAAGTTAAAATAAGTAGTTTTATAAAGTTTTTTTGTTAATGGCATTTTACAAATTCTCGGGTACTTTAGAGGCCATATCTTATGGCTATAGAGAAAAAAGATTAACACTTTTTAGGTTCTTTCAACACCTAATATTAGTTTCATTCTACGGATGCATTACACACTGATGATAAACAAAATCTGACGGTCTCTTAATCCAGACAAATATGGATCTCTTACCTAAATATACAGTTTAATGTAACAAAGGAACTTCCAACGGTGAGGCCAAACACACCAGATTTGAGGTAAAGTTTGAACTGCTCCAGCATTTCAGCTTTACTCAGCTTCTTGCCTTTCATTAGGATTTGAATCTGAAACAAAATTATAAACATTTCAAATCTACATACATACATTAAATAACTCCTGTTTCCCAGATACCAAGGCAGAAACCACTTCTTTTCACTTGCTAAGATCGTGACAAAGCTCTTTCGCTTCTTCCACATTCATACATCGAGTCATGCAGGCATATCAGTGTCAGGTACTTAAGATTCAGCCCTTTTCCAGTATTTTGATAGTAATAAGATTTTAGTTTAATTAATTGTTAGGAGCGTCATACGCCATGCCCGGCCCCAAGGGCACACAATTTGTGGGCCCATTGGAAAGGGAAGAACGGGAATAACAATCAACAATGTTCTGATATGATTTCATACACAGGGTGTCCAGTAAATAATGAAAAAGGTTCTATCTATCCATCGACAGGGCACCTTAGGCTGGTCCCTAAAAAGCACTTATAGGTTTAGTAAAACCTGCCTGGAGATTTTCTCCGATGTGTATTAGTGGGTTATGGTGGCCAGACTGATTTCTTGTTGATTGGGCCTTAATTACAAGACAATTTTCAACTCTAGATTATCAACTGAGGTTTCAACTTATGTATAGTACACTACTGTTAAAAACTGACTTTACATTTTATAGGGATTTTAAAACTTAGTGCTGATGCGTCCATACAAAGTTTTACAACTTTGAATTAATGCCAAACATTTATTTTTTCAAATCCTTATGAAATGAAAGATTCGTTTTCAAGAGAGATAAATTGTACATACAGTTGAACCTTATTTTTTTAAGTTAACAGTAAGTGTAACTAAAAATAAAATAGGTTGAGAACTTTTTGATTGGTTGTCCAAATTGAAAAGTCATATTTGCAGGCAATTGTAAGTATGGCACAAACACAAGCGTCCCTAATCGTAAAGTCGCCAGTGGTCAGCCAGGGACCAGTAGTCGACCTTATATGAGTGCGAAGAGTGGGAAGTATTATCATTCGTACTCTTCCCACTTATACAGAGTATAGACCGAGGCTGACTACAGGTCCACTGGTTACTTTACCCTATATACATATATATTATACTGGCCTTTTGGTGAATGTACGGGCACTGGGCACAGACCCTGTGTGCCCACATATATTAAAGAAACAAACAGTAAGTTTTGTTTAAAACTTTTACTGCATTACACCACAGTGCTATTGGATTATAAAACATTAATTAATAATATACAAAACAGTTCTATATTGTATTTTTTTTCACATAATTATTCTTATTTTATTAGTTAACAAGTAGGTCAAAAATAAATGATATCTCTCATTTATCTCAACTATAACTCAGTGGTAAACAACCCAAGACATAAGGTGAACATTAGCACAGATTTTCAAAGAACAGTTGATGAATCAGTTTGAGTCTGCAATATCATCATCCTTGTAAGAGTAGGACTAGGCCAGGGGTTCATTCAGTCCACTACTTTGACTGTTGAGGTACCATGGAACCATAATATTGCAATAACTTTATACAGCTTTATTTGTCATAATGTAATATAATATGTCAGGAATAAACCACAAAAACCGTTACACGCACTTGACAGGCCGCAGACTCAACGTAACAATGTATTTAAATAAATTTAAGTACCTATTGTGATCCAAAGAAGTGTAGAGACAACTAAATACTTACGAGATATACCATCGCATAAAACTTGTATGCCCCTTTTATGCAACTTGCAAGCATAATGCCTGTTGCATCGGTACATTTGTAAGTCCATGGGTGAATCAGTTCGTGGCAGGCACATGCACTGCAGGTCTTATCAAACCAAAACCTACTGGCTTCCACCATGATCAAAAGAGCAAGTCTCACTTATTAAATAGTCTTGTAACAATGCTACACCGATATTTTAAAAAAGGAACACTAATGGAAGCACTCTTCTTTTATAATAACGAAGCGGTTATAATAAAAAAAAGTTTGTAAAATTTATAATAAAATTGTTCTTGCAATTTTATTCTAATTAAAATACACCACCCATCCCGTCTAGCGTCAATCGCCTGTCAAATCAACAGACAAGACAAGACAACAACAGCAAGAGAGTACAGACAGACGACTACACACTAGGTACACACAGACGCGTGTTATGTTAGACGCAGGGGGGGCACACTTAGAACTAGCAACATTTTTGATTCTCAGTGGCGCCCTCTAAAGTTTGTAATCCAGACTAACCTCTGTCAATGTCAAGCCAAGTAACTGTCTGTGAACTTCAAAAAAGTTCACAACGATTTTCGTACTCGGATCTCGATGTGCGTTTCCCGTTTTTCTGGCAATTTTGTTCAGTTATTTTTGGTTTTGTGGAGTTTTTCGTTAAGTTTTTTGTTCTTACTGTTACATTTGTTATATTTGTTGTTGAATTTGTTATTTGTTAATTTTATCGTTATGAGTGTAATGAAGAAAAGGCTGTATTTTTGGATGCGACAATCTTGGTGAGTAACTAATAAAATGGTATTATATTTTGATTAAAACACAACACACCACGTCATTTTAGGAGCCTTCAGCTAGTTCGTAAATAACTGCAGTAGGTATTTATAACTTACTTTCTCCTTATGGCGTTCCGTGGTGATTTCGCCATTGTAGAATTTTGTGCGTACTCTGCTTGTATTTCATAATTTAAACAATCTGCTATATTCGAACGCGAAATATACAGGTATCAAGACGTAAAGAATTAGCTACGGTCCATACCAATTAACTTGTCTTATTTAGTAGACAACTTAATAACCTCAAAATGCTTCACTAAAATAATAATTTTGTCATTCAAAAACCATCTATAATGTAAAATCAGGAGAATGGTGTGCAAAATGTGGTCTCTAGTTGCTTTATTTCTTTAACACCAATCATCTATTACACTCATATTATACAAGTATCTCATATTTTACAAGTAAAACACGATTTTATTATACTTCTAGTGACCCGCCCTCTCTTCGCTTCGGTTTATATGAGTTTTCTGAAATGCAGTTTTTCTTATAAATAAATACCTTCCTCTTGAATTACTCTATCTATTAAAAAAAAGCGCATCAATATCCGTTGCGTGGTTTTAAAAATCTAAGCATACGTAGGGACAGACAGCATTCCTGCTGACTTTGTTTTATACTACGTAGGGATTCATATCCACTTGACTAAAATTAAAGCAATTGTAAGTTGGTTCAGTTAATTTGTTGTGCAATTGTATTTTTGCTATCATTGTTATATTTACAATAGTTTTTTTTGGGAATGTGAATATATTGTCAGTTTAATTTTAAAGAAACGGTATATGGGACCACTAACATATTTGTTTTTGTTTATATTGTCACTTTGAATATGTTCGATATATTTATTGTATCTGTTGGGCATTTGCCTCTCATTCATGGAATGTTAAATAAGTAAAATATAATTATAATTGTTACAATTTCAGTTGCACAAGGTGTCCCACTGCACAGGTTCCCAAATAACAACAAGCAGCCTGAGCGGTTTGTTGCTTGGGTGTCTGCAGTTGGCGAGGTGTTGAAGGAGACTGACCCGGCTAAGATATATGCTAACAAACGAATTTGTGATCACCATTTTCTGCCAGAACAGAAGACCAGTGGTCATCGCTTAGTATGGAATGCTGTACCATCAATCAACTTGAAGCGTAAGTTTGGTTTAATAACTAGCTTTTTCAATACCTTGTAATAACTGATGGCTGGTTTAATCGTTAAAGTTATGTCACTATATTGTTAGGATCAATAATAATAATAATAATCCATAATAATAAATAAAAACTGACTAAATGTATTTATAAAATAATAAATAATAATAAGCCTTTATTATTCCGTAAACATAGTTTGTACATGTTTGTTGTTAGTATTCATAATTTACATTAAGGACCCCTGACAGGTATAGGCCTCCTCCATGTCTTTCCATTTATCTCTATTTTTGGCGCTGTTAGTCTTCTAAAAATTTTTACCACAGTTGCATTTCACTGCTATCAAGCTGTGTTTGGAACGCTGTTTTAGTTGACGCGTTAATTGCTATTTGCAACCTGTGTAAGTTTTTTAAAGTATTTTGCAGACATAGTTTTATGATATAAACCGATTGCTGTGAAATGTTATTACAAAATATGCATATGAGGTATACTGTGATTAAAAATATTTTGCTAATAATGTTATAGATGACCAAGACCAAATGATACAATAAAAATAAGCGATCGAGGTGAAATGCGACTGAAGCTATGAGGGAATAAAATAACCACAATTTACATGACAACTGTGACACAAAGGAAAAATAAAATACATTATGAAATGCAAACTGATGAACCGCTACAAAAAATATGACACTGATGAAATATAAAATAAAATAAAGTCATTGATTGATTGTATCATCAGTAGCTATGGTTCATCAATTAATCAGATTTAACCAATACTGAAACTAATGTATGTACCTGCTTATAAATTATTTATTTTATTTTTAGATATGCCTCAGGTGATCAACTTGTCGGTTGAAGAGGAACACAATTATTGTATGTCCAAAAGGCGCCGGTTTCCCTCAACTTCTCATACAGAAGTACCGATGGACAATCCTGAACCTTCGGCTTCCACATCATATACTTGTGTCGTTGTTGGAGATCAAGGTTACGACAATAAAGGTATAAACACGCATATTATTTTACTGGAGCCAATGTTTGTACGGCTTGACCTCTGATAATTAATATACCGGTGCCGACCCTGGGCTGTAGAGGTGCGTTTTACGAGATATAACAACAAAACCGATATTTTTATGTTAATAACGTTTACAAAATATTATAAACGTTAGCTATAATAACAAAATCAATATATTTATAAGGAATAACTGTCAACTGACATAATATTTATTTTATGTAATGTTTTTTTCTCTCACATTCATATTGTCTAATTTTCGTATAACACATGACATATAGCGATCATAATAAATATTAATATATATGGTATACTCAATAGGTAGGTACTGAAACGATAGGGTACAGTCGATTTCATAAATATGTGTACACTTTAGTACCATGTCACTATGATCGCTGTGACAATTCATATAACGTACTTGTTTCAGTTTAAACATGACATAACTATACATATTTAAAAACTGTACCAGAAAGGTCTTGTTTTAGCGAACCAGAAACCTCCACGAGCAAGACGAATCAGGGTAGAACCGACTCGGTTAGGTTAGGTTACAAGGCCAACGCTCTCGCCTTGGCCTTCAAGGTTATTTTTTTTTGCCCAGAAAGTCCAGAAAATTGCTTCCAGTAATGTAAGTAGGTACGGTAAGGTTGATTGTTAATTAAGAAGATCATTAGGGCTACTAAAGTCGTTCTAGGCGTTTATCTTTCATTACGTTTTTAGGGTTCCGTAGCCAAATGGCAAAAAACTGAACCCTTATAGATTCGTCATGTCTGTCCTTCCGTCTGTCTGTCTGTCTGTCTGTCTGTCTGTCTGTCTGTCTGTCTGTCCGTCCGTCCGTCCGTATGTCACAGCCACTTTTTTCCGTAACTATAAGAGCTATACTGTGGAAACTTGGTAAGTCGATGTATTTGGTGAATTTGGGGTTCCCCATACTTAGAACTGAAACTCAATTTTTTTTTTCATCAATGCCATACTTGTGGGGTATCTATGGATAGGTCTTCAAAAATGATATTGAGGTTACTAAATTGAATAGTTTGCGCGAGAGACACTTCCAAAGTGTTAAAATGTGTGTCCCCCCCCCCATAACTTCTAAAATAAGGGAATGATAAATGTAAAAATAATATATGATGTACATTACCATGCAAACTTTTACCGAAAATTGGTTTGAACGAGATCTAGTAAGTAGTTTTTTTTAATACGTCAGAAATCGTAAACCGCTGAACCCTTCATGTGCGAGTCCGACTCGCACATGGCCGCTTTTTTGATGTTAGATTCATTGATTTATATATTATGTTTTAAATCTTAGGTGTCATAATTATTATACGTTTTATTGATTGGTATTAATATTAATAGACGTTATACTTTATATAAATATATGTTTTGAAACTATATCTTTCGTTCGTTACATCCAGTGAACGTTATAGTAAACATGTTTATACAAAGTGAGCATAATTATATTGTGACTGCTTTATTATCAGTTCTTATATCTCGTATTACTTACCTCCTGGCCTGGGTAGGTGACATATCAATCTTGCAAAGGTATTGATCCTTTGCTACATCGATCCCATCCAAAAGTTTGTAATTTTCTGAATTACTGGCGCAGAATGTGTTCATTTGTGTTGAAAAAAATCTTGTAGCTCCCTGCGTTTCTTTTGTATGTTTGTATGTTAACACTTAAGTGTACTAAATGTAAAGCAAATACTGGACTAGTAAAAGAAAAATGTGTGTACTTACAGCGTGAATCTTATTTTATAACCGAAGGACGTCTAAGCTGGACAAAAGTACCTTAAGATTAACATGTTAAAAAATGTTTCAGGTGCATCATTTCATCGTCATGAAAAGGTTGTGTGTCCCGAAACATATACAAGGGAGGCAAGACGGCAAAAAAATGAAATAAGAAGACTGCGGCAAAAAAATAAGGCACTTAAACAGCGTCTACAACATATAAAGAGAGCTGCAAACATTCGTGAATTCAGCAAGTTGACGGAACATATGAATGAACCAGCAAGACTTTTTACAAGAATGCAGTTTATAGAGAGCAAGAAAAAGGCGAAAGGGCGAAGATTCACCATTGATGAAAAGGTTCTGGCGTTATCTTTATATAAGAGGAGTCCTAAAGGCTATAAATTAATGTCAAAACTTTTTACTCTGCCTTCCAAAAAAATATTAAAACAACTTCTTTCGAGGGTTAAACTTGTTCCGGGCATAAATATAATTATATTTACGCAACAGACACTGTATCGAAAATGTTGCCCCAAGATCGTCTTTGTACACTCATTTTTGATGAAATGGCTATAACCCCACAAATAAATTATAATAGTAACACAGACGATCTTGTGGGTTTCGAAAATTTGGGCGATCGAAAAACCAATCGATTTGCGAATCATGTTTTAGTTTTTATGGTCAAAGGGGTTAAAGCCAAATTCAAACAACCTGTGGCTTACTACTTTACTCAAAGCTTAAAGACTTCGACACTTAAAAATATTTTAATAGACGTGATAACAAATGTACAAGCCACAGGTTTACATATCATTGCCACTGTCTGCGACCAATGCTCCTCAAATGTAAGTGTGATTAATAGCCTCATAGATGATGCAAAACGCTGCTATGTATCAAATCAGAGGGAGTGGCGTAAAGATTTAATGATAGTAAATAATAAAGAAATATTCCCACTTTATGACGTTCCTCATTTATCAATAAATGAGGAACGTCATAAAGTGGAATGATGAAGGATTAAGAAATAATATTTTAAATAAAGAAATGAAATACTCAAATGAAGGAACCGAAAAGAAAATCAAGTGGGAATATTTTCAGTGGGTTTATGAGGCCGATAAAACATATGGGGAGTTACGGTTTTTACCCCGATTGACCGACGAACATATAAACAAAAATAAGATAAAAAAAATGAGGGTAAAAATGGCGGCTCAAGTGTTAAGTCGCACCATGGCAGTAGCAACTGAACACTTGGCTGCGAGGGGTGATGTACCCGACGAATGTCGCGATTTGGTGCCGTTTGTTCTACTTATCGACAAAGTTTTCGATTCATTGAACTCCTCAACTTACTCAATTCCTAATGGAAAAATATATAAAGCTGCTGTGAAACATAATTCACCTCATCATAAGTTATGGTCAGATGCTGTAAAGGTATTAAAAACTGTAAAATATTTTATAAAAAAAGGAAATACTAATTCATATTCGGAAAAATCTGTACCCTCTGTAAATAATTTTACTAAAACTATTGAGAATTTTAAGTCCATCTGGAAATTGTTACACGAAAAGTATTCTTTTGATGCCATGCTCACAAGGAACTTCAACCAGGACCCTCTCGAAAACTTTTTTGGGAGTATTCGAAGCTTAGGAGCGAGAAATATTGCTCCAAATTGCGTCGGCTTTGAGGGAGCATTTAAAACGCTACTTTTAAATAATATTAACACTAATCATTCACAAAATTCTAATTGCGAAGAGGATTCGAATACTCTTTTGCAATCCCTATTATTCGTACTTAAAGAAAATGAAAAAGAGACAACTCAAGATGCTCCCTCACAGCCACAGCATATTGTATTAGATCAGCCTCTGGATCTAATCCAAAATAATGCAAATCTATCAGATTCAGGGGCTGAGCAAAGAGCTTACGTTTGTGGATGGGCCCTGGCAAAGTGCCTACAGAATATAGTGAAGTCATGTAAATGCTGTCGCGATAAAATAACAGCAGCACCAAGCAATGTACACAATTACATAAGAGCCAAAGAATATAATAAAAACAAGAAATGGTTGTGTTACCCCTCTGAAGATTTCATAACATGCTTTAAAGACATTCAGCAAATAACCATTCCTTTTCTTAACTCTGATTGCCATGAGAAGAATATTAAAGAAAGAATCACAAGTTTTATAGACCTTTTTACAGACTTCACTTTTATAGATTGTGAGAGGCACAAAGAAAAGCTCATTGAATATTTTTGTAACATTTCAATAAACATTATTATTTATAGCTGGTGCAGATCTGTTAACCGAATACTTGGTGGTTAAATAACTTATGATGACGGGGATGATGTCATAAAAAAATCAGCGCGAGAGTATTATTTAAAACATAAAAAGTGTTAAATTTGTCCTTAAAGAACACTGAGACTTGTAATGAGTATTAGTATTATGTAAATAAAATTATAGCAAACATTTAAATGCTTTTAATTTTAATTGTCTATAAGAATAAAAAATCTACATGTGTTATTGTTTTGCAAAAATCATTATTTCTCTCCAAGCCAGAGTCAAAACCTGCGGCGCCACTCAAGAGTTTAAGAAGTCAAAATGATTCTCTCGCGTACCTAGACAATTTTTAATGAATGAGATTAAAGATTATCTAAGTAAAGCAGAGGATCTTTCGGGTTCCGATGTATTGGTCGCAGGCGTTAGTTGCTTAACCACTTGACCGTCCGGCCCGCGAGACCATTATACTCTCAACCGTCCGGGTTATTTTACCGACGCACGCCCCGCGCTGCGCAACCACAACTTTCTACAAAAACGTCTGTATCTTCTAAACTACACAAGCTAAAATAAAGAAAAAAATACTAAGGCATAAATGAACGTTCATTTGTTCAAATACTTTTAAAGTTATACTAAAAATATCCATGATTATCGACTATAATCAAGGTTAAACTTAGGAAATTGGTAAAAATTGCTGAAAGTTTTTATTTGACGACTAATTACAGGAAATATTGCGCGATGACCCTCTTTTTTTATTACATATTATAAAAAAAGACTATTTCAACTTTTAAATGACACCACAATCAACATATATAGTTCTCAATAAGATATCAAAATAAATTAAACAAATTCCCTACTCCTTCCAACAAGTGCAACAAGATGGCCGTCTGCATAAGGCTGCCTACAACTGATATACACTTAAACGTCCGTGGAGACTATGGTATCCAGTGTCAAAAGTAGATAAATTTTGTATATCAATAATAATGACAACAGTCTTTGCTTGATACCCACTATGCTACTTTTAAATCAAAAGCTTCTTAAGTTTAATAGTGCTGGTGAGCAGTACCTACCTCTGCATCATCAGGATTCAAGGATCGAAGGTTGAAACTATCAAAATCAAAATTTCATAATGATCAAAGAAGTAGAAGTGGTTGAAAAAACTGTTGTAATATTTGAAACACATAGGTATCTGAACAAACAAATGTACAAAATTACAAAGTCAAGCTAAATAAAACCATTTTTTAAATTAGTATCTATATCCGTAGGTAACTGAAAGAATACATGCAAATAAAAACACATTTCCAAACACCGAATAATCAAGACACACGAGAAATCGTTTGTACAAACCCTTATTTCTGATATATTTTAAAACGTCCGCGGATAGTCAACCGTCCACGGCATAAAACCTGAGAAACACCGTAAATGTTTTGATGAATCCTAAAGTAGTTTGATATATTTCTTATGTTTAAGTATATTAATCCGTTCTCTATAAACCAATCTTCAGTATTTATTGTATATTTCTGTAAACAGAGCTCCAAATTACTAATAATTAGGCTATAAACGTTCACTGCCCCAGCTCGAAAACAACCTTGATATTTCAAATTGATATTACAGTCATCACACTATCACAAACAGAAGATGATACACATTATTGTAGAAAGTACACATTCCTGATTATTTTGATGTATAATAACACCCAAAAATATGTAAATGAACGTGAAATACTTACGACATAACTAAGAGTTCTCCACAAATAATCACAATCACGCGCAGTTTCTTAGAGCACTGGCAAATAAAAATGTTGTCCTTGTAAGCAAATGGCGTACACTGCCATCTATATTTTTTAGAGCTAACTATTTGGTTAGGCTACGTTGTTGCATCAATAGAATTAGTAAATAATGCCGAAATATTCCATTAGATGGCTCTAAAATCAACCGCTCCTCCTTCCACCCCTCGGGATAGTAAGGTATCCGCGGACGGTTGAGAGCATATTGGTTTCGGATACTATGCTATCGTCGGACGGTCAAGTGGTTAAGGCCGCACCCGCACTACGGCTAAACCGTCGCGGTTTTTAACGGTGTGACTTTATAACCAAGTAAAAATAATGCACGCGGCCTCAATAGCTGCTGATTATTTACTTGATAAAAAAAGTCACGCGGTTAAAGAGCGCGGCGGTTTAGTTGTAGTGCGTGTGCGGCCTAACTATTAATATGCACTTGTAGATCTATACGTACGTATATATATATATATACCTTGCATGAGAAGTTTTAGTCACCCAGCTATAGATGGCACTATGTCCACAGATGCATGTTAAACCACAGAGAAGCCACTCTTTTCCTTTTGGTATTACACTATACTCTTTGGTTAGACGACATGTGTGATGTGTGTGGGACTGGGACCAAACCAAATTTCTAACTTATCTGTAGTAAACTTTCTGCCGCCCCCCTATTATTCTCGAGCTAACCGAAATAAAGTCACATATACATTAGACATTAGTAGATAAAGGACACCGCACGGAAAAAGGAGAAAAACATCGGTGAATTTTTAGTAAAAAAAACATCTGAGCGCTATATTAATTCGAAAAAATAATGAGAGCATTAAAATTATAAAACTAGTTTTTGAAAAAAAAAGATTCGTAAAATATCGTGTAGATATTGGTTCCATAGAAAATCTACGAAGGAAAATAATAAAGTGGCCTGATTTAATAAAAACAAATATAATGAAGGTACATATTATGTTTGAAAGTTAATCATTTATGATAACATTGATAACAATAATAAAAAGACAAGTAATCTAGACACGCGGCAGCGTGTCCAGCCAAGTTCAAGAAAAAGGAACTGGCGAGCGCAGCCGTGTGTTATTTACACGAACCGTTTGGAGCCACTTTTGACCCCTCAATAACTCCAAATCTACTTAACATAAAAACATGAAATTTGGTATATGTATTAAAACCCTTTAGATCAACTAGAACCCTAAATTTCATAAATAAAAGTGAAACGGTTATTGAGATATAAACGTCTAAAAATCGGCATTTTTACCTCTGACTGACTGACTGACTGACTGACTGACTGACTGACTAATCATCAAAAACCTAACCCACTTCCAGGTGACTTAGAAGGTTGAAATTTGGCATACAGATGGGTAATTATGCGAATACAAATAAAAAAATCTGAAAACAGTGATTTTATAAGTTTTATTATTATTATTATTTTATTTTATTATTTATGCTAGCTACCTCAGAACTCCGTCATTTATTAACCGATTTGGACAATTCTTTTTTTGTTTGAAAGGGCACACTGTCTGATTGGTCCCAATGTCACCAGGTCAGAATCTGATGATGGGGTCCTGGAGAAATTGAGGGAACTCTTCAAATAATTTGGGTATAGCTATATCGATTTGGGTATTTTGTATATATATACGAGTATATAGCATACATATATTAACTCGTGCATTATATGCTTTTGAAAAGCACTATTTGGTGAAGTAAAACTGATGATGATGAATGAAGATCACAGATTCACCGGAACTACTCAGTAATTAATGTTTGTTTATTGAAACGCATAACTTATTTGACAAAAATAAATGATATCCCATCAAAAACATACATGTGAAAATGCAAGCCAAGTTCAATGTTAAGAATATGCAATGCGTGTTTATCGACTTCACTGACAAAAAAAATGAGATCTAGATGGGTGCCAAGTTCCGTAGATAATCCTGATATTTATTTATTAAGAACATACCTACAACATTCTAAAATAAATTAAAAACACAATTTCTTATTTTTTCTGCTACAACAATATTTGCTATTAAGTATAACTTCTTATATTTCAACACCCAAATTATTTACACAAAGCAAATAACTTAGGATAAACTGAAGCTTAAAATCTGACTTGGCTAGTTTTCATATTTGTTATACGCAAGTTACTGTATTTTTATATTGTATGGTCATATTTTACTCTTCGAAATAATTGACTTGCTGGTAAAAAACTAGCCAAGTCAGATTTTGAGCTTCAGTTTATCCTAAGTTATTTGCTTTGTGTAAATAATTTGGGTGTTGAAATATAAGAAGTTATACTTAATAGCAAATATTGTTGTAGCAGAAAAAATAAGAAATTGTGTTTTTAATTTATTTTAGAATGTTGTAGGTATGTTCTTAATAAATAAATATTAGGATTATCTACGGAACTTGGCACCCATCTAGATCTCATTTTTTTTGTCAGTGAAGTCGATAAACACGCATTGCATATTCTTAACATTGAACTTGGCTTGCATTTTCACATGTATGTTTTTGATGGGATCAAATATTCAGAGTTCACAATTTTTCACCGGTAAATCTAAAAAAACCAGATTAATTTTCCTAAATAAAGATTTCTAATCAAAATACAAAAATACAGAGATTTTTTTATACAAATTAATAAATATTTTTTTGCAAATCTTTTTGACACATTTTTGTGAATCGCTACAACGAGTAGGTAGTAACTAACAAACAATTTTCATATCAGTGTTTTGATGAGGTTGTTTAATTGAATGGCTTCTAAAACATTTCTAAACAGTCGTTCTAAGGCTACTTTAATCGAAATGATTTTTATGAAGAAAATTTTTTTCTCAAAAACTATGTATAGAATTTCAACGCTCTCCAATTATTTTTTAAATATTTACCAAAACACGTACCTACGTGGAGGTCTTGCTTCATTTACATACAATGTAAAGGGACATATTATTGGCACTATTGTTGGTATATGTATATAAATTTTCATTTAAATCCGTTTCGGCGAAGCAGTATATTTGAATTTACCTATTATATTATGATTAAGAAGCGACACCACGGACCCGAAGGAAGGTCCCTATTCCTTCGCTTACCAGCCGGAAGGTTGGAGTGAATAATAAAAATACACATACACACATACCGTCATGCCTTCATCCCAGGGTGGAGTAGGCAGAGCTATAGAATTACCAACAACTCTAACAAGTTGTTGTTAATCCTGTAACCACATTTTGCATAACAGGCTAAGATGTTTACCATGTGTATATTAGTGTCAGGTTGCAAGCCCATCGCCTAACAATAATACAAGCCTTAAATCCCTTAGTCGCCTCTTACGACTTCCACAGGAAGTCTTGGAAAGGGTGGTTGTATCGACAGTGTCGACTCGAAAGCTTTTGAGAAAACAAGGAATATTCCTACGGTTCTTAGTTTTTTTCTATGTTACGGACTATGGAATCAGTGAGTAAGTGAACAGCGTCTTCGGTTGATTGTCCACGAAATGCTCTGCTACGAAAATATTTTGTGCTTGTTCAGAAAATTAAATCAATCAATCAATCTGCTATTATCAACTTATTCAAAGATTTTTGAATAGGAACAGGTCATTTTGTGTCTTTTATCTTTTTTATACTCAAACGGCGATAAGAGGTAAGCGTCACTTTACCTTTTTAAGTACTAATCAACTGTAGCCTAAATAGACCAGGGTCGATAATTTTAAAAACCAAAAAAAATAATAGTAGGATGAAACCCATTAGAAAAGGAGGGGAATATTATAAAAATAAAAGGAAAAATAATTTACGGGCGATCTGAGGTCGGGAAGGGGATGGGGGTGAGTTTTTAAGGGTAAAAAACGGTTTTTCTCGATTTCCGGCAAAACTAAAAGTCCTATCGAAAAAAGTCAAATGGCAAAGTTGTAGGTAATAAAAAAATCTAAAACTTTTGTATTTACACTTTTTTCACATAACCTCAAAATTTATGTGAAAAATCCAAAAAACCAAGTTTTTGGTTTTTTATTTTAATCTTTTACAAAAATTTTTTTTTTTAACGAAATTTGGTGAAAACTTACCTTTTTATGTCCCAAATACGCTGCAATTTATTTGATTAAAAATATTTATTTTTTCACCTTATTTTGAATTAATATCGAAAAAACACCCTAATTTTCAATCGAAAATTCACCCATCAAAATATCAGCTTTTTTCAAAAAGTTGGTATGGTTTCTGTTCGTTGAAATCTCTACTTTCCGATGGTGAAAAAAAAAAAATATGTTACTACAGTAAATCTTCTCAGAAAATGCAATCATCCATACTGATAATCTGAAAAGACAAAATCGAATTAATAATGCCTTCACTATTTTATCGTGAATAAACTCCCATGAAAAAAAAAATATTAAAGAAATAAATGTCAAAATGTATAAAAAATATATTATTATTATAAATCTATTAAAAATGTATAAAATATATATGGAAATCGGCCAAAAGTTTGTTATTAAAAATATATCGAATACTGGTTAGGCTAACGGTTGTAACAGCTGCTACGAAATATACTCGTATAGTACTAGCGACCCGCCCTCGCTTCGCTTCGGTTAATGTGAGTTTTCTGTAACACCCGTACATAAAGCTGAATTTATTATACATAAAAACCTTCCTCTTGAATCACTCTATCTATTAAAAAAAACGGCATCAAAATCCGTTGCGTACTTTTAAAGATCTAAGCATACATAGGGACAGACAGCGGGAAGCGACTTTGTTTTATAATACGAGTATGTAGTGATATAATAGTAGGTATGTATGTAGTAAGACCCAGACCCGCCTAGCCCCTTCCCCACTTCTCCACGAAATACCTTTTGATGGGCTACAATTTTTCGTAGGTCACTCAGGTATATCTACTCAGGTATATATAATTTATCTTAAAATAGTTATAAATAGGCATCTACGCATATAATTTAAAGAAGATTCGACAACTTTCTCCAAATATTGTAGATGTCTTATTAAATATTAATTTTATTAACTTATTTGTTTGTTAATTATAGCAGTATATTTTTATTTGCAATTTTTTTGATATCAATGTCACATGTAACCTAACGTTTTTCGAGTAATTAAAGTGTAAATTTTAATAAATAGCTCAAAACTATTTATAATAATTAAAAAAAAATTTCAAATTCAAGTTTTTTTTGATTTTTGCATTTTCTGAGAAGATTTACTGTAGTAACATATATTTTTTTTTCCACCATCGGAAAGTAGAGATTTCAACGAACAGAAACCATACCAACTTTTTGAAAAAAGCTGATATTTTGACGGGTGAATTTTCGATTGAAAATTAGGGTGTTTTTTCGATATTAATTCAAAATAAGGTGAAAAAATAAATATTTTTAATCAAATAAATTGCAGCGTATTTGGGACATAAAAAGGTAAGTTTTCACCAAATTTCGTTAAAAAAAAAAATTTTTGTAAAAGATTAAAATAAAAAACCAAAAACTTGGTTTTTTGGATTTTTCACATAAATTTTGAGGTTATGTGAAAAAAGTGTAAATACAAAAGTTTTAGATCTTTTTATTACCTACAACTTTGCCATTTGACTTTTTTCGATAGGACTTTTAGTTTTGCCGGAAATCGAGAAAAACCGTTTTTTACCCTTAAAAACTCACCCCCATCCCCTTCCCGACCTCAGATCGCCCGTAAATTATTTTTCCTTTCATTTTTATAATATTCCCTCCTTTTCCAATGGGTTTCAACCTACTATTATTTTTTTTCACTTTTTATTATTTTTAAAGGCTTCTACCCTGGTCTAAAAGCTTTGTTGCTCCATATACCTACTGATGCAGCTCCTGTGGCGGATTTCACAGTGATTTTGCCAATTTCACGTGAGATCAGTAAAGAAAATAAATCAGAAGTAAAAGCCGGATATTTTTCGAACGTTGACGTAAAGGCCAATAAAAAAAGTATAATTTCAAATAAAGCATGCTCACTTATTACAGTTATTACAGAGATCGGACAAACCGGGCAATGATTGAAATTTTTAATCAATCAAATTAAATTACATTAATTGAGTAGAACAATATTTGCTTTAATAAATCTAAACAATAACAAGTTTTTAGATTATTAATTATTTATTTGTTAATGCTTTGCAAAGGATCAAAATTATTTTTAGTCTAAGTAATCAATTAATGTAATTTAATTTATTTAATTAAATTCTTTGGAGTCATGTCCATGTGTGCGAGTAATGACGCTCATTTGGCCGATCTCTGCTTATTATTCTATACTGATATCACGCGTAATTAGGTACGTGACACATTACACCCTTTCTATGATGTTTCTATGACAATGTTAAGTGTGTCAATATACTCACAATAAACACAGCATGGATTGGTGTCCAAAACATTAAACCTCCTTTAGCACATTCAGTAAGCATGTCCAAAAACCCGGTCACACAACTATCTGTCCATGGGTGAATTAATTCACTACACGGAATAAACCCCACTCTTGAATAATCCACCATAAATTTACTAACTTCAACCATAATTGATAATTTTGAAGTTGCTGTACTTGGAGCGACTGCTTTTAATAACTGAATTCCAAATTCAAAGCGGCATGTAAATGAGCGTTTAAATTACCAAGTGAAATTACAGTAAGGAGTTACAAAGTTAATAATAAGTATTGTTTTGCTCGATTTCATTGACCTATTTAAGGCGTTCAAATTAAAATTTTCAATTTCGTTAATATCAGTTTGAGTTAAGTATTCTATTAGTTAACCATCTTGAAAAAAAAGAGGAGGTTTTCAGTTCATCTGCATTTGTATGTTCCCCGATTACTCAAGCACAGCTGGAGCGAAATGTTTTTTTTGTTACAACTGGTGATAGTTAAACTACCCAGGTGGTCCTATAGTCATCAAGTCATGTTCAGTAAATGGGACCCTTAAACATTTAGGAATGAGGGGATTGATCATTTTTAATATTTAGGGTTCCGTACCAACATGGTAAAAAAGAAACCCTTATCGTAGTATAAATAGAGAAGTAAGTAGATCGTCTAAAAACAATGATGAGTGCGAGTAGGTATTTGTTTCTGAGTCTTGGGTGTTTTATATGTACCTAAATAGTAATATTAAGTAAGTATGTAAGTATGTATCGTTGCCTAGTACTCAAAGGACTATTAGTAACTTTTCTTTTCTTAATATACCTATATCTAGTTTTACTACTTATACGTATGCAGATACCTACATAATTATAAATAAAATCGTCAAAACTGCACGCAACTCCTGGGTAGTGATTCTCTCAACAACGACGGTCCGACGGACGAACGAGTGAATGTCCAAGCGGCGAGTTTAAGTAGTCCCGTCAGAGCGAACAAAACACTTTAGCGCGTGTATTTTCAATTCAGCAGCCTTTACGTTCGATCCATCGGTAGAAACCATGCTACCAAATTGAAAATGCACGCGCTAAAATGTGTTTTGTTCGCACTGACAGGACTACTTAAACTCGCCGCTTGGACATTCACTCGATCGTCCGACCGTCCGTTATTTTTGAGAGAATAACACCCCAGGTCTACCGGAGTTCTTTGTGTAATGCCGCGCGGCGCTAGCTACTAATGTTCAAAGGAAGCCCCGCGGCGGCGGACGTGCCGCCAATAAGAGGTAAGTACCTAGTCAAAGGACCCCTTACGCGAATGGCGCTAAAGAAACTTCGAACTTCGATTTTCAAAGTAGGGCCTCTTACTCGGCTCGCGTCAGTGACAGAAGCACGAGCTATAAAATCGAGGTCTTAAAGTTCGCGAGCTTGCTCGCCGCGCGTCGTTGACACAAGTTACTTAGAGTTTGCTTGCTCAAACTTCAAACTTCAAAAACAAAATGTCGTCGACCGGGGAAACGTTGAGTTATTAGTTGTTAAGGAACTATATCATATCACATTTTAAAAATTACTCATTGTAGGTTAGAACTAGAATTTCTAAACCAAAATAAACAAACATTTACCTAACACAAAACAGTCATGTAACATGTAACACCTAACCCACAGACTGCCGAACGAGGCGAACGAAAGAACATCGTCGCCGTTACTTCTCACGGCGATGGCGATGATGAGACGTAACGACATATCCTATAATCTGTGGACTTAACGAGCCAAGACGGGTTACGAGCAAAAATTAACAATTTTGGATCGCCGACGGATTTACTCGGCGGTTTTTAATTAAACGTACTTCGAATGACATACGGGCGAGTAAGAAGGCCGAGTCGCAAAGTACCTACGCGAACTTACTCAACCGTCTATCACCCCTTGTAAGATAAGCCAAATTTACATGCTTGGTGTTTCTTGCTTTTATAAAAGCATAGGAGCTTTTGTCGTTCACAGTTTATTGACTTGTGTCAGGCGTTTATTTTTATGAGTTATAAAAATATTATCAATTTAAATATTTTACGTTATTACTTTTTTTGATCCGACTATCATTTTTTCATAAGCAATGTGACAAAATAGTAAAATTAATAACTTTATCGGATTCAAATGGGATTGAGTTTGTCTATGGTCGCCACAACACAAAATTGAAGTTTCCTGAAATGCCCGTCTCATGGCTGTGTCGCTGCAGTCGGTAAATGGACGTTTGATGTAGTGTTTGTCAAGATTGTGCTATTGTGTGTTTACAGTGAATTATTCCCCGATACTATAATCCTAATTGAAGTAAAAGCTTCTAAGGAGTAGATGAAGGTAAATAATACTTCATAATATGGTTATTTCTCGTTAGAAACAGTTGTTAGTTTAGGTCGCGAATTCGCGCTTGGATTGGACGTCGTCTGCGTCGACCCATCTCTCTATGTCAGCTGTGTACAACGATGAAACGCATTTACGGTCTTTTCGCTATTATAATGAATTAAATTATCACTGTTTCTTCGAAATAGGTACCCTATTCTAACTGGAAGCTGATTATAACGCTTATTACTACGCTATTCTTTAGGTTTACCTGCCGAACGGTGGAGGTTATGGAAGGGTCCTGTTGCCCCTATTTCGCAAATGAAGACAGTCTCTTATCAAACAAAGTCTTTTTAGCACCCCTAATGACCGGTGCTAATAAGGTACAATTATCGTAATTATCTTCCATTTAATATAAAACAATCAGTTTTGTATTTGTAGGTACAAACAAACTTATCATTGTTTACTTAGATTAATATGGAATATAGATTAAAGTAATGTAGCTCGAGAAAGTAGAAGTTTTAATGTAGTTATACCTTCACAGTTGTCTTCATTATAAGTGAAAAAGTTACCAAATAAACATCACTGTAATTTTATCAGCTCTATTTTTGTCTTGTTGTTTAGCTAATTTGAAATTTTCCATTTGGAACCCGATTACAAACTTCATACCAATAATAAAACAAGATGAGTCGTTATGTTTATGATCATTCCTGACTTGTAAATGTAATGAGTCAAGATACATCTAAGTATATTAATTTTGTTTTTGTGTTTAGTAAGCATTATAATACAAGTAAATTGTGTTTGTTCAATTATCCCTTTCTGGCCGAGCCTATAGGATAGTGCAAATTTTAGTTTTTTTTTTTTACTTTGACACAGGCTCGCCCTGAAACGGATATTCACATGATAGGGTTTTTTTAGCCTATAATTGCTAGAATAAGAATATACTGGTAACACTTATTTGATAAGCAATTGTTATTCAAATAAATAAAATTCCATAAATATAAATAATAATAATGTGAACTTTTAAACAAGATGTAAACATCATAGTGTCTTTGATCCTTTCAGTATAGTACTGTAGGTATGTGCTAATTCAAGTATTAATATCTTTAAACTAAATTTATCTGCCAAATGTATCTGGCTACGGATATTCGGTATTATCATAAACTCCTTGAATTATTTTGATACAAGCTTCTGCCCGCGACTCCATTAGCATTGAACTCGTTTATATCGTAGCTCCATACAAATTTTCACCCTCTATTTCACCCCCTTAAGAGACGAATTTCCTATGTCCTTTCCCAGGATTCAAACTATCTTTGCACCAAATTTCACCTAAATCGGTTCATTTAAGAGTGAAGAGGTAACAGACAGACACATTTTATCGCATTTATATTATTAGTATGGATTCACTTTTACAAATTTACAGAAAAAAAAAGTTTTTTTTGGTAAGGTGATGGTGATGGTATTAATGAACCCATACCATAGAATTGTTTGTACTAGGTCCCTACATTCTTTTAATCCTATTTTAGCTAGTAGTTCCAAACACTGAATACCTAAAGTGTGACATGAATAAATTAGAAATTGACCTACTTACTTGCAATTTGCCAGATTTCTGCACAATAGTCATGACCTACTATTGTGCAGAAAAATCTCAGAGCTTGTAGTTTTTCATTTATAAATAATCTATATAAATCTAAGAAGTCGCTAAATTTGCAAGAAATTTATGACCTACTTTATAAATGTTATTTGCATACCTTTTTAATGCAAAATAATCTTTTTATTTATTTTATTTGGTAATTCAGAATCTCCCAAAATAAATCAAAGTACTTAATTTTTTCAGTTAAATGAATATGAATTATACCATGAATTTGAAAAGTATTTTGATATTCTATTTTATTTTATAGAATAACAATCATTACTTAGGTGGTAAAAATCATAGGTGATCAGAACATTAAAGTAAAATAAAAAAAAATAGCTGTGGACGCTTTTAGCTGTCACATAAATTGACCTCGTCCGAAACTAAACTTTTTGTGCAACAAATAATAGCCATACAATTGTAAGGATACTTTTTATCCCACAATTGAACTTTTTGGCCATCATTGTTGGTATGGTTAACTACACTTAACTATGGCTCCACTTTTTGGTACTCAAACATTAGGCATCTGATACTATTATCATTTGATATTTAAGTCAATATAACAAATAAATAATGGGTATTTAGTACCTTTTTAATTGTTCACGAACTCTACCCTTTAACACAAAAAGTAGGTTTGGAAGTATGGTTGTGATGGATGACAAGAAAAACTGACAAATGCCTAATTAAAAGCGGTTCCAAAATATTTCTTGTTCATCTCACCCGGGTTTGATCATATTATAACAGTAAATGTCTCAAAGATAAGGATCATTTTAGGTATGTAGACAACAAGAGAACCTAGCTTAACACCTGTTCTCAAAATTTTGATATCTTTTGACTATATCGTAATCCCAAGAGACTATCTTAATTACTCTACCTGCTGCTGCATACTACGGGTTTAGCAAGTTACAATAACATAATTAACAAAACATTATACACGATCTCCAATATTTTCAGGTGACGGTATGTCTCGCAACAAAGACAAGCATGAGGGCGCTAGCGGGCGCACTTATCACATCATGTCGGAGGCGGAGCGCGCGTCCGGCCGGCGCGGCGGCTGGACCTCGCTTGAGGTAACACAAGGAGTATAAGTTGAGCCACCATTGAACTCTGTCATAATAGTGTCAAGTCTGGTGAGCCACGATAGAACCCTGTCCATGGAAATCATGAGCTTATGTGGCAGGGTTCTATTCCTTCGTCCAAGTTATATTTATGCCAGCAAAAGTGTCTGGTTTTAGGAAAACGGTAAAATTGTACTTAGTTTCTTCTTTACCGTTGGAGGTAGTATGACGTAGTTGCGTTGCCGCAAATAGATGAACGAATTTTGTAAAGTTCCACAATTACCGTTCAGAACCTGTAAAACAAAAGGATGGCAGGAATTTCTGGTTTTTATTTATGTTTTGTTCATTTCATCCAAAAGGGCCGTGTTAAACATGTCAGGGTGATTTGTAACCATTAGTTTTAAACATTTGGCAATCCTAAACTTTCATTATTATTTTTTTAAATTTCAAACTTTTTGAAAATGTCTTGTTCCATTGTTATATGCACTGCATTGTCAGGGAGTTTTATAATGATCTATGCTCATAACTTCCACGTTGGTTCCAGGTAACAGGAGGTGTCCGCGCCCTGGCGCCCTCCCTGTTCCAACTGTCGCACCTGACCGCGCTGTACCTGAACGACAACTCGCTGCAGAGGATCCCGCCTGACATCAGCTTGCTGGCCAACCTCCACACGCTCGACATCTCCAACAACAAGCTGAGGTCGCTGCCGGCTGAGCTTGGGGATCTTATACAGCTAAGGTATTCGTTTTTAACTTGTGGAAACGGGAGAGGATTGCACTATGCTTACACTAAAGTGCAGGTTTTACTCATTTGGGAGTACAGCCTCTAGTTATTATCAAAGTCTTTTCATGCGTCCTCCCATTTGGAACTCGTTTATTATCGTGATACCCTAGGAAATTGTCAATTTTTCCGGGACAAAAAGGATCCGCGACACGTACACTATTGTGTCGAAATTCCTTTCGCCGTTAATTGCGTGATTGAAAGACTACGGAACGTATTAATGAACTGGTATTGACTAAAATGCCCATCTCAAGAAAAGTCAAAAGTTTAAGTTTGGTTTGATTTGGCTTTAACTTGGACGTGTCTTCGAAGGTCAGTTCCTTATTACTCCCCTCGGACACGAACTCCTCGTTTTATCCATCTTTACCTTCTTTAATGTCAAGTTAGCAATTTATATATTCAGAACTTTCAACAATATCTATCCAAGGTGGCTAGAGCACAGACAATTCAGATTTCCACAAAGTTGATAATGTCTATGTTGCTATGTTAAAAATAATAGAATGTTATCTATTTTATCCACATCTATTTAATTGAGTCTGTAATAAAGTATTATCTTGGTATCACCAGTTTTATCTCCACTATTTTCCGGAAGTTTTTTGTTATCACTTATCATGCTTGTTAAAATCATTTTAAAGTACCTTAATCCACGATTTTTTATTTTTTGGAATTTTCGTCATTTCATTACACTCTTTACAGTTTTTTTTACTCAGTCAGATATCTTAATATAATCCTTAATCTACTTTGCTGTGTTTTCTAGTTAGTTGTAGGTTTATTTTAGTTACTTTGCCTTAGGCTATATGAGGAACATATTGAATTTTGGATACATTGCTTTTATGAAACAGTGCAGCATCTCAAAATGAGTTAGTTGCTGTTGCATTTAAATTCAGAACTCTTTCTACTTAGTTTTCTTTAAAACATCATAATTTTTTGAGTGGTAGCAGTATTGTAAAAAGCAGCATTCTGTTATTGTTATAATAAATAAGTAGGTTTTTTTTATTTTGTTTTGAAAACTAAAGTTACATACCTAGTTTTGCATAATATCTACAACAACATCGTAAAAATAACGACTACAATTAAGGGGAAAGAAACGTTTCCGCATTTTGTATGGAAGTTTTCGGACTCACAGTTATTGGATTTTAATTGACACCTGACAAGTTTTTTTATTAGTTAATCGCCGGTATATTATTCCGTGTGCAGCTATGGATCGGCTGATGTTATTATTGATTTATTTATAGCTTTTTAAACACCTCCAACCTCGAGATTATCAATAATGTAGCTTAAATTCTTCATTAAGTTCGCAAGAGTTTTCATAACTTACCCAATGCCTTAAACGCGTACAGGGCCATAGCAAACAAAACAACCATAGTCTGTATCTTGCTCCCATTCGCTCTTATACGCGCTTATATTAGTAACCGATACTACCCGAACCTGAAAGGGTTTAAAAATATCTCGCATTGTAAACCCCCTTGCAAAGAAAACGGGTTTACGATTATTTCGAGTAAACAATCGTAATTTCTCGTTTTCTATGCAAACGGGGTCATTAAAGTTTATCCGGCACGCGAGCTTAGTATAAAATAAAAGATCAAACACTTGAAGAAACACCTAAGCAAATTGAGGCACAAATACAATAAAAGTTAAAACGTTTATTTGTTCTGTTGGAGAACGTAACTTGGAGATGACTCAATTGACTCATTTCTCTAAGTGACATGGTAAAAACACTCATGCCCGTAGCCAGTGTGATTCTGGGGGCGCCTTTAAATTTTCTTGCTACCTTAAATAAAAAAAAAGCCGCTTAGGCAGTTGCCTACACTGTTTCTTGGATAATCCGGGCCTGGACATAACGATTAAGCACTAGGTGAAAATTAAGAAAAATGCTTTTTCTGTTGCCATCAATGAATCTATAAAAGGGATTCAACTTGTTTCTTATATTGTACAGTCAAGCAATTTGATTCCTAGGCCACTATGGACCATGTCAACGTGACTTTGTAAACCAGGGCCTCTATTCAGCTAGGTAAAACAATATTGTCTTTGATGTGTTATCTTTTTTTCTACTTTACGATAGTTCTTTTTTACTTGTCAGTAATGGCGACGGGTTAAAAACAATACCATAACAGAGAGGCTATTGCTTAACGCACATGCAATCGCAATTGTTTTCATTTTGAAAATCGAAGGCTTGTCTGCATACAAAATGAAAATAATTGTTCCGCTTTGAAGCCAATTGACATTGCGAGTGCGTAAGGCAATATCGACTCTGGTCAAAAGTGATATGGTATTTACGCCTAGAATAAAGGTTCTCGGCCTTTATTAAATAGGAGCTATCAAAACGTTGACAAAACGATAGCAAGTCAAAGACGATATGGCTTTTACCGCCTAGAACACCGGCCCTGATCATATGAAGTGTCTTACGTTCAGGTTGTCAAGGTCACTTTCACATTTGGAGGAAATTTATTTAAGCTGAAGCAGATGAGTTAAAAAATATACGTTTATAATTGTTATTCTAAACGCACTATGTTCGACCTCGCACCAACACTCAGTTGAACTCTGATTCTCATTAGATTGCAAACTGCCGACCTTCAATGCAAATTCTGTGGAGATTGTCACTCACCGACCCTAGCACCATTCGCGTTATTGTGGTGACTGGTTCAAAACAATGTTTTTTTGTCAATAAGAAAGCGATGTTTGGGTTGAACTTAACCGCAGACAGTTGATATTTGGCATTTCTAGTTTTAGTCTTATGATTTATAAATATGTTTCCGGATTGTAGAAGAGCTCTCGAGGAATGGCATAGATACACCGGTACAGTGCGATAGCTCTTAGACGATGCTTCGGGTTTGTACTTATCTTTCACTCACTTTCGATCGAAAGATCTTATCAAGAGCGAGTGAGAGAGATGTACGAAACCGAAGCATTTTCTAAGTGCTCACAGACTGTACTAGTTTCGTGTAGTAGCGTAGTTCCGTTTGCTTAATTTGGATGTCGAATCAAGAATATCAAGATGCACACATGAAAAACTCTGGAATTTTGCTTTTGCACTCTTAAAGTATAAATGTGTAATTTTTTCTTTAATTTTTTTTTTCTTGTCGAAATATTTTTCGACCGATTAAATATTTGTCATTCCAATATACCCAACTAGAAGCGTTCACTTCAATAGAGCGGTGAAAAAATTACAATGAAACTACGTTTTTACTGTAGCGCCAGTTGACGTCAGATATTCTAACATACAATGAAGAAAGAAAACCCGTGGGAAAACAGTATAATAACACTTAAAGGATCGACCACACGAGTGCTTAAAATACGCTAACGCACCGTTAACGCAGTTACGTAGGTAACTTATGCGTCACGTTTTTAACGCATACCGGGCATACCTGTGCTCAAAATACACCAAAACAAACGCACAACGCTTCATTTTCTTTACATCGACTAGTTTTTTTTCGGATTTGCCTACTAGTAGAGAAAGCCAGTGGGCATTAAGTGTACCATTTGTACTTTATTGTATTTTATGCAAATAAGTTGAATTAAATAAATTATGCTGACGCAGTGACGACGTGACGTATGCGTCACGTTTTTGACGCACACTGTCCACACCGAGTAATCCACGACACTGCGTTTACGGTGCGTCAGCGCATTTTGAGTACCGGAGTGGTCGATCCTTTATAATACAAAAAACAAACAAATCGCAATAAGTACAATGAAGACAAAAAAAATACGACCTCGAACGTATTCTTTATACAATTTGAGAATAGTGAAAAGTTATTTTGCATGCGCAAGTGACAAGTGTACTTTATCAAATAGAATAGAATAACACATGTGATATTGATGTCTTTGGCGGCCTCAGAATAACTAAAAAACATTATTTTATATTCTTGTTTGTGACGTAAACATCTGAGGTTGATTGACCTCTGAGTTTACTGTCACTTAGCGGTTTATAAGTAGTCTGATACACCTAACCTTGAATACAAAACAAACACAGGTATGATAATAATCGGTAAACAATTGTATATTATTCCCCATAAATTTGGCGTTCGTGGATCGTTTACATATGTATTGTTTTACATAGTTATCACTAAAGGTCAACGACATTGGCCATGTATTTTGCTGTTTGATATGCGAACAACGTAATATTAGCAACTGATTACGTAGATAGTGTGATGATAAGTTGATATACGTTTTTTTTTGATCGAATAAAGAGAATAAAAGCATGATGATGATGATGGGTGGGGACGCCAGCCCGGAGCCGGTCGATCGTTTCTATTCTATCGTCATTCCGTCCTATTGAAAAGTGACATGTTATTGACAAATAAGTTAAACGAATAAACACCTTGGTGTGTGGCGTATTTCAATTTTGTGGGATTAGTAGCGAAGATTTTCTCAAGTGGCGTTTCTTGTTTATACTATAAAAACCTTATTAGCTTAATGAACTAACAGCCTGTTTCAAAATTGACAAGTAAAAAATATTTGACAGATACAGTTTGCCCTTTCCCTTTCTTACACTTGAAATAGACAAGCAGATAAATTTACTAGTCGATTGTGAAACAGGCCCAAACCCCCTTACATATATACATACATTAAATCACGCCTGTTTCCCAGAGGGGTAGGCAGAGACCACTTCTTTCCACTTGCTACGATCTTGACAAATTTCTTTCGCTTCTTCCACATTCATACATCGAGTCATACACGCACGTCGGTTTCGGGTACTTAAGATTCGGCCCTTTTCCAGTATTTCTCCGATTTGACTCGAAAAAGCACGCCTAGGGCGGCCCCTTCCGACCCATCCACTCACTTTCGATCTGTATATCTCTTTCGTCAATCTTCTTTCATCCATCCTTTCCAAATGACCGTACCATCGAAGCATGCCCTTTTCAATCTTAGTCACTACATCTTTTTTTTATTCCACATTTATCTCTGACTTTTTGTCAGATGCAAATGTCACAATTACAGATAAGGACAATGCATGACATAAACTAATCCAAGCTTATTCCACGTTTATAAGTAATTGGGTTAGACTCTAGTAACAGCCGGTACTCTGACTGATTGTAAATTACGGCTCCTAAATAAACTCATAACATAATAACGTAGGTTATTTTTGTCTATGTTTGAATATATGGACATTCATTCTATTCAAATACTGTTGCAGTTTCTTTGGTACTTTTACCGTTATTTTCATTATCTTCGTTTCACATTTACTTTTTCTTTTGAAGCCAGTGAAAATCTGCGGTGGATCCAAACAAAAGACAACCGGCTCGAAATGAAAGAAGACTAATTGTCGATCTTAATGACTGGTTGAAAACAAAACAAGGTTGCATATCAACTGGCATCGAGTTTATCGCTTGAATTTTAAGCTTAGTTTTCTTTCGCGCCGTTTTATAAGTATTAGGCATGGGATGGGAATAAATATTTTGAATTTTATAGAGTCAGGGTAATCTAGGAACCAAGACCTCGATTTTAGAAAAGGGAAAAACGAGAAACAGTGTTAAAAGAGGGAAAGAATGACAATTTCTGGGTTTGATACCCGGTGATTAAAAAAAATGCCCTTCCAAATTGAGTCCTTGAGTCGATTTAGACTTGAATTAGACTGGCAATAAAAATTGCAGAAGTTGATTTCTGTCATACTTTAACTTCAGTTCTAGAGCAAGGAGCAAAATTGTATCGTCTTCTAACTTAAAAGTAAGAGTACAACAGCAGTCATCTTCAGCAACTTCATTGAATTCGTCAAAACCTCGCATTAGTTTCCGATTTCCCCATAATGATCCACTTGTACTGCTCTCCTGCATAGTTAACTTATTGCTTTCTATTAGTATTTTGGTACATTTTATTCATTTTTAGTAAAATGCCCAGTTAGGTTATGATTCCAGTCGTAAGAAGTGTCAAACATATTGTTTATAATGTCACTGTGATACCGTTCTATGGTGGGTCAGGGATCCATTGAGCTGATGGTACTATCAGCCCAATGGAACCCTGACCCACCATAGAACGGTATCACAGTGACATTATAAACAATAATGTTTGACACTTCTTATGACTTGAATCATAACGTCTCTGTGACACAGTGTGGTGGGTCAAGGTTCCAATGGTCTGATAGTACCTTCGCAGTTTTCGTACCCATGAAACTCAAAATAACCCATCGGTTACCTCTTTGACCACGTCTGATCAAACTGTTCTGTTCCAGAGAGCTACTCCTGCACAACAACTACCTCAGAGTCCTCCCGTATGAGATGGGCAAGCTGTTCCACCTGCAGAAGCTGGGTCTGCACGGGAACCCGCTCAGCAAGGAAATGCTATCGATTTACAACGACAACAACGGCACGTCCAAGCTGTTGACGTATATGCTGGATAATTTACAAGGTAGGATTAGATTATAATGTACAGTCACCGTATCACGATCTCCTTTATCCCGGTGGGTAAAGCATCCGTCACTCTCGCACTTACATACTGGTCAGAAAGTGACAGCGGTTTCATCGACGTTTTTCCAGATTGATGAACACAACCGTAATAGCCCGCTGGGTGATTCTTCTCGTTTGTATTTTGGGTTGGTTATCTATTGATTTTGGTTGTATGTTGTGTCGTTGAAACAGCTCGACCAAATTTGGTAGGTACAGTCACGAGATTAAATCCAAAATCCTAGTGAAAACGGTCTAGTATACTCCGTTCATGTATATACCCTTTTTTATTACGAGTTAAGTCGACTTGTACACTTTTTCACTAGGAATTTAGTACCAAAACCTTAAGCACAGAATAAGTAATAGTACAAGTACTTAGGTCCAAAGTCAAACTGAACTTCAACTACTAATCTACTGACATCTTTAATGATATTGACGACTTCAAGCATATTTTTCTAGAAATGTGTCCCAAATTAACGCTCGTGACAGTACCTATTGTTTAAAATGATCAGACTAGGAAGATTTACTGGGCTTTGGTATTTGCACTCTCTTATGCATTAAGCAGTGCAAATATCACGTTCTTAAAGGCGCTCGTTATATTGCGAGTATGTAATGCTTATGTTACAGTCAAAATTATGTTCACCCGATTCTATATCCAAGAATACTGCCCCCCTTAGAAAAAAGGTCGTATGTCTCATAGAACCGCGTATGTATCGGTGATATTATTTCTTAAGATGAGGGGGTTAAATTTACTTTTATTATCAAATTACTTTTTATTTAGGAGGGTAGAATATTGATACATTTTTTAGAAACTTGTACTGCATAGACAAACACTATGAATATAATTCAACTGAGATAACTCAAACCAATGAATTTTACCACAAACCACAATCAGCCAACTGTAAGTTGTGATATTTTTATGGGGCTGTTAGACTTCCTGGTTATTATTAACAGACAGATGACCTTCGATTTTTGACCACTTATTCCTAGACCACTTTGGACTCAAAGTGACTCTGTCAATCAAATCATATAAAGTGTCTTACATCTTGATTGATTACGTTACTTTGACATATTCCAAAGTTGTCAAGGAATCATTTTCCTGTTACTGTAAACCTATGCATCCGGCTTAATTTGAGTATTATTCAGGTTGTCTAGTTATTAATTTGTAGTAAAATCTTGTCTTATAAAAATACATCCATTTTTTTTGATCTCAACAACATCTACATGCGGTGTCTGACATTACTTAACCTTACGTTGTCGATATGAATATCTAGATGGCGCTAGGCGCTCTGTTGTTTATATTATAGGTGTTATAATATAAATGTTTGTATAGTAGGTTTAGAATAAAAACAGCAGCGTATTAATCCGCGTGTGAAACAATTACATGACTTTGCTGTTATGAGAATTGTCACATTAGCTTTAATTTTGATAAATGACTAAATAAGTAATTCGTCAGTAAAAAACCTTCGAGCGTGGTCATGCTGGTTATTTTTTATGTTAGTTACCCGTGTGTAATTGTGAGAACCGGAGTAAATGAGTCATAAACTCATATCAGAATTACATGGTCGCATATGAAATCTATTGTTCGTCTATTGTTGTTTTAGATTATTGTTGAGGCCGTTTGATACATTCGATTTAAAAAGGAAGCTAACAAGAACACCATGTATAACTTAGGATGTTTCAAATTAGGCGCTTCGTACACGGAGCTATAATGTATATTAGTTTGCCAAAATATATATTATAGCAATACAGCTTACGGTATATTTTCCGTTGACAGCGTCCACACACGCAGCTATAAGATATATTTATCTCTTTCCCACGCCAGTATTTTTATTTATTTATTTAATCTTTATTGCACAGAAATAAGTACAAATGGCGGACTTAATGCCTAATGGCATTCTCTACCAGTCGACCAAATAATCAAACAGAAATTTACATAGTGGGTGCACAGAAAAAGAAGACAGACAGAGATTTAAAACTAAAAAATTAAAACAAAATTATCCTAATTATTGCAAATAAATAATATAATGAATCCTAATTATTTAATAGTATAATGAATGGGATGGATAAATATTTCCATATCTTAGTAATTCTGGTCCTTTTCTATAGTAAAATATGCATATATTCCGGACCAGTATCTTTATCTTTACATAGTATAAAACAAGTCGCTTCCCACCGTCTGTCTGTCCCTCTGTATGTATGCTTAGAGCTTTGAAACTAAGCAACGGCTTTTAATGCGGTTTTCATGAGTCACATAAACCGAAGCGAAGCGAGGGCGGATCGCTATTATTATACATAGCTTCGTTAGTGACGGGCTTTAGAGATTTTCACAGTTCACTGAGCAAAGGCAATCTTCGCTTTACTAACCGACTAATCAATGTTCGAGTTTGGGAAGTTTAACCTCAAGATTGTTTAACTTATGTTGTTTCAATATAGGTCTAATTGAAAGTTTAGAACTGGAATGCGCCAGTTTACGTAACTGTAATAGGATCATTATTTATCATATTTGTTTAGGTTTTAAGTTTAAAGTATGTGGCAGCATATGTCTGTGGCATCTTAGCTCCTATATGGATGGACCGATTCGGAAGCGGTTTTTTCAAATAATTTTATTTGTAAAACAGGTGTAAACATAGATGTAACGTCGGTTTACGACTGCGCCGAGCGTACGCCGGATGTACAGTGGCGCCCTCATTACTATTATTGTGTTTTCTAATAAACTAAGGTATTTTCTTGAAATTGGTTGGTAGGTTTGTGTACTTCAAATAGAAACACAACTTATAGGTTATATCATATCACATAGTTAAATAACGATTCACCTTCGAGTTATCAACTTAACGGAAAAAGGTGGCCATCTTATCCCGTTAAGCTGACTACTCAAAGGGTAATTCCCAAGTAACACATGAAGCATTATAACAAACGAATAGTAATCTTTTGTAGAACTTGAGGTCCGTATGAACTCTTATATAAGTTCACCAAGCATCTTGACGCTTTATATTGGCATTTCAAAATCGTTATAATGCTTTACACTGTATAACGGTTAGATAATGGCATATTAAAATGCTTTTGTAAAGCCTTTAGTTTTAGTGCAAACAACCACAAGGCAGCTGTCATCTTATCCCGTTAAGCTGACTACTCAAAGGGTAATTGTTATTAGTTAGTTACGTATCCCACAAATTGTGTTTTTACTTGCGCTACAAAAACGTATCGTCTGATTGCAAGGAAATTATTTAGTTAATTAGAAAATAATAATAGTAATGAGGGCGCCACTGGACGCTCGACGTTTGCTCGGTGCAGTCTTAATTAGGATCAATATGTTTTGCCGCCAGGCATACAAATAGCTACAATTGTATTTAAAATAAAAATAAAATAAAATAAATATCAGGGGACAATGTCACACCATTGACCTAGTCCCAAACTAAGCTCAAGGAAATATATACTTAAATATATATAAACCATCCATGACTCAGGAACAAACATTCGTGCTCATCACACTAATATCTGCCCTTACCGGGATTTGAACCCAGGACCACTAGCTTCGTAGGCAGGGTCACTACCAACTAGGCCAGCGCGTTATTTTTTTTTGTTGTTTGTTACCTAAGCTCATGAAAATAGGTTGGGCCGTATTAGAGACATCAGGTCTGAAAGTAGGGGTGTGCCATTATATTATTATTTAAGGTTATCTAATTTTTAACGTAATTTCTGTACACAGTTGCTTCGACAGTCCATATCTCAATACGTTGCCTTGGGGCCTAACTCTATTATTCATAAACGCACATTAGCTTAAGTATACTTGGAATATGCATACTTTAACTAAAATAGATTCATATTCCATAGTGAGTTTTCATATAAGGGGGTTAGTGTTTACTCTAAGTATATTAACGAATGTTTGCAAACGTTACGATTGGGATAAACAGATCTTAGATAAAAAGTTTTGTGTATGCACGCTAGCTTCTTTCTTTCCATATTGGTCTCTTTGAAAAAAATGCCGCTGCATACATAAAAAATGTTTAACTTAATCAAATCCATAGTCATCGTACCGAATTAAGAACGTCAATTGAATTTACAGTCCCACTTTTTATGCTAACAGATTCGATATCGATTCTGCATCTTGACAATCGACACAGAATTAAGTAGTTTTAATCGGCTAGCACACTATGTCAGTGCGTCTTGATCGTTACAGACTAGTTAGAAAGGGATACAGCGGCAAACAACTGGTTCTATCCGACTTGCTATTGTTATCTGGTTGGGAACAGTCGTATCTTTGCAATCGTCCCGTCACCGTGACCTCGCGTTTTGCGGCCGGCATCGCCGGTGCCTGCTTTTGATAATTGTCGATCTGTTTTATTGTGTCGCTGTCACGTTTCATATTGTTTACATTTTAATTTAGCCTGCTTTTATTTGGGGCAGAGGTTAAATGGCATTTGATAAATAGGAACTTGTTAGTTGACTTGTCAGCGGTTAGCGGTTAGCTGAGCGAGATATCAACTTAAAAAATACCATTTTATATTTGAGTAGTGACAAAGATCGAAAAGGAAATGGTAAGATGGTTTGGTTTAGAAAGGATGGATGAAAGAAGAGTTATGGCGAGAGTGAGTGAGTGGGGATGTCAGTAGCCGCCCTCGACGCACTTACAGTGATCAGATTCGCGATGAACTGAATAAGGGCCAATTTAAATGCACCCGAAAACGTACGTCCGTGAAAAGTTTCATGAATGTACAGGAAGCGCTAGTTGTATGTTTAGACCTGGTGTTCCATTGCCTTTGCCTACCTCATTCAGAGATTGGGAGACAGGCGTGAAGGTATGTATGTTTGTACACTCAACCAATTTGATTCATGAGTCACAATGGAACTATGTTAAAGTTACGTTTTCATTATATTCTTAAGAAGTCTCTTACGATTTGAATCATTACGTATGACATAGACGATACCATACGACACTGGATAGTGGCCTAGGATTCAAATTGGTTAACTGTTCTTAATACTTAAATAATGACTTAGACGCGTTTAGAAGCTAGTGGCGGTATATACGTATTCAATAAAAATGAACGGCAAAAAAACGGAGGGGTTTTTAGTTTTACCCAGCAGTGGAACACTTAAACTCGCTAAAAAAAGACCCAAGTCGTTATTGCTACCCTTTCAGAGCTGAAAACTCTTAGACGGCCTTACCTATTTGAACCTTAGTTTTTATTGATATCGATGTTCTTAAGCTACAGACACACCCGTTCGTGGTTCTGGAATCCAAGGAGTCGCTATTTCCTATTTTTTTTTTTTTTTTTTTATTATTGTTTATTTATTAACCAAAAAAAATACATATTTTTCTTAAAAAATAGTCTGCAAAACTGTCACAACAGTCTGACTGCAGCTGAGTCCTTTTAAACTTTATAGTAACAATTTGGTTCCTTAAGACTGCGCCGAGCGTCCAGTACTGTTATTGGGTTTTCTAATTAACTAACGAATTTCCTTGGAACCAAACAAAATGTGTTTGTAGCGCAAGTATAAACACAATTTATGGGATACGTAACAAACTTTAATAACAATTACAATTACCCTTTGAGTAGTCAGCTTAACGGAAAAAGGTGGCCACTTTTTTTCGTTAAGTTAATAACTCGAAGGTGAATTGTTATTAAACTATATGATATACCCTATAAGTTGTGTTTTCATTTGTAGTACAAATACAAACACATTTCGTCCAATTTCAAGAAAATACTTAAGTTTATTAGAAAACATTGCACAATAAAAGTAATGAGGGCGCCACTGGACGCTCGGCGCAGTCTTAAGCTTAATACTAGCTTTATTCATATTTATTTTATAATTTATTTTATAATAAATGAAGTAGTAATTAATACATATCACTTTGATTTTTATCTGATTTTGATCGCTAAACCATTTTAAGTGATTTTTTGCATGGAGGATATCTTTGTTGTGAAAGAGTTACAAACAACTAAATATTAGTAGGTATGGAATAATCGAACTAAAAACGTATTTAGTTCATTTTGAAATATGACCACACTGAAGGTCAAAATCAAGGTGTCATGTATTATAATAATTAGGAAATAGAGACTGCATGGATTCTAGAACCTCGGTATGCCACCAAAATCCTTACCCTGCTTATCCTTATCCTTTGCGGGTGGTAGGACCTTGTGCAGGGCCCGTCCGGATCGCTACCACCATCTTATCCATTAACCTACCGCCAAATAGCAGTGTTCGCATTGTTGTGTTCCGGTTTGGGGATAAAGAGAGCCGGTGAAATGACTAGCATAGAGGCATTCCATCTTAGTCCTCAGGGTTGGCAACGCATTTGCAGTCTTAGGATTGCACTGCATTCTTGTGAATGCGAATGTCTATGGGTCACAGTTTCCACTTACCATCAGTTAGCCTGTGTGCTTGTTTGTCTACTCTATGCCATAAAAAAAACAAATAAAAAAAAAAACATTTTTTTTGTTTAGGGTTTAAAATCAATTCAGAGCCGATTCGTGCGCTCCTCTTTCTATTAAAACTGGTAGGTTTTTTTTTGGTAAGCGTAAGGCACATTAGCGCACACGCCACATGTATTTGTGCGTGACTAGAATAGATATTCTCGTATGTGTTGCCAGTAAAGGATGTCTGTCATCTACGGTGTACAAATTTTTATTTGGTAACTAGCGACCCGCCCTCGCTTCGCTTTGGTTTATGTGAGTATGATATATAGCCTATAGCCTTCCTCGAAAAATGGGCTATCTAACACTGAAACAGTTTTTCAAATCGGACGAGTAGTTCCTGAGATTAGCGCGTTCAAGCAAACAAACAAACAAACTCTTCAGTTATATTAGTATAGATTAATTAGTAATTGTTTGGAAGGATACGCGTATTAACTTAATAATAATTAAAAAAAAAACTTATGATCTCGATGACACGTATTTCTAAATTGTCCTAAAAATTATATTATAAACAAGAGAAAACAATGAAAATGTTAATGCATTCGCGTACAACATTGTCATTTGCTATAATCGAGTTTTTAGTGGTCTTTTGTAGGTATGAATAAGCTGTTACACAAAAATATGGACGGTTAAGCAGCGGTTGTACCCATGAATAAGGTTCAAAGTGGCAAAAGAAACGCTGGGTGGTAACAGACCTAGCAACTTGGACATTTTTAATACTAATAACGAATTTAATTTCAAAAGCAGTGTCTGAATAAACTCGTGTACTTACAGGTTTTTTGAATTCGCTTCGGTATCAAATGTAATCCGATTTAAAATGATTGACATGTATGAATGTGACTGCTGCCCATTCAAGTTAACAGCGCGCTCTGTCAAAAGGCAAAAACACGATCGTGATGTTTCAAATGAAAGTCAATACGATGCAGACGAATCCCGGTTTTATAACAAAAATAATGTCGTGACTACTGCATGACAACAATCCGCTGGAGATATGATTGTCTCACTCCAATACAATGGCGTTAGAAAGTGTGGGAAGACGGCACTCCCGATAGTTAATTGTTTTATTTGCAGCGCTCCGTTACCGCAGTCTATCGGAGAAAATGTTTAATGAAATGATTTTTTGCTAAAGATTAATTGATTGTTTTGACGTATTTCTTCGTAAAGGCCGGAATGAAAGCGGGTCCGTGTTAAAAACTGTCCACTGAGATAGCAATGGGCTTTCATTTTTCAATTGTGTCCACTTTAAAACTCACGCTCTGATTTAAATCAATACTGCCTTTTTCTTTCGGACGGCAGAATAGTTGAGTTAAAGTTATTTATGGCTTCAGATGAATTTCAATTGATTTTGATTTAGGACTCGGACCAGTGGCGCCCTTATTACTATTATAGTTTTTTCTAATAAACTAAAGTATTGTATGTATGTAAACTCTTTCTTGCACAAAAATATAAATATAACGACATAGTTATTAAAGTAATGTACAAAGGCGAACTTATCCCTAAATGGGATCTCTTCCAGCTAACCCTAAAATAGATGAGTGTAAATCGAAGGATGGCTTTTTGTTGTACGAATGAATACACAATTTATAGGGTATAATTGAACTATGAATGAGTAATTTAATGGAAAAAAGAAAGAAATAATGTTTTCAGTGATCACGTGGGTACGTCCATTATCGACTTCAATTGTTGACAGTGTAATAATAAATGAATTACGGTGAACTTAACTGGCTTTCTGCGACATGGTTCATCATTTAAAGGCGTGACTGTACATAATTTAACCTTTTGCCCGCGACTGTCACCGACACGTGTCATGCCATGACGATGTATGATTCAGATCTTTTTCGGGCTGAGTGACTCAGAATTGGGCAACGAATACTGACAGAGTAAGTGGCTAGCCGGAAATTGAAATTTCTTAACTTACGAATCGATTTCTAGCGATTCATCTGGTTTAAATGATTCTATACCATGAAACGAACGAAACATCGTTACTAGGGTTAGGACTTTACGGCATATCGTGATTATATAATCCATGGAGTTGCTATTTCTTGAATTATTATAAATCTTGATCTTGACCTTCAATATTGTCATATTTACACACATACATACATACATAAACTCACGCCTTTATTCCCAGAGTGGGGTAGGCAGAGCTACAGAATTACCAACAACTCTAAAAACTTGTTGATAATTCTGTAACCACATTTTGCACACTTAGGCTAAGATGTTTACCAGTGTATTAGTGACAGGTTGCAAGATCGTTGCAAGGCCCATCGCCTAACAATACTATAAGCCTTTATTCCCGTAGCCGTCTCTTACGACATCCACGGGAAGATATGGAGTGGCACTATTCTAACCCGGCAACCACACGGACCCGGCATTGTCATATTTTTAAATCGATAAACCAGTTTAAATAAATTTTGGTATACATTTTGTTTGGAATTTTGAGGATGTCTCCGCTGTGAAGTTGCGCAGTGTTACAAATAAATATTCAAATATTTAGTTTATGTTTGAATATGATAAATACTGGAGGCGAAAGTCAATGAATAAATAATAAATATCAGGGGACAATGTCACACCAATTGACCTAGTCCCAAACTAAGCTCAAGGCTTGTTTTATGGGTACTAGATAACGATATAAATACTTATATAGAGAAATATATACTTAAATATATAGAAAACATCCATGACTCAGGAACAAATTAATATTCGCGCTCATCACACTAATATCTGCCCTTACCGGGATTTGAACCCAGGACCGCTAGCTTCGTACTCAGGGTCACTACCAACTAGGCCAGCGCGTCGTCAAGTGTGGTATGTTTATAATAATTAGGGAATAGCAACTCCATACATTCTAGAAACACGATATGCCACCAAAAATCTTAACCGTGGTCGTTACCCAATAATAAATTTTCCCCTTCACTAAACGTGCAGAAAAGTAACAAGTCAATAATTGGTCAGTCAATTCGCAGCCCACATATTGTGCACGTGGTGTTACTCGTATCCGGTGAAATTCGCCGCGCGAGGGCGCCCAAAACGAATAGAGAGCCCATAATGTCTTGTCACCGTAACAACAGTAGAGTGACCACGTTTTGTTAGATCTGAGGGACACTGAAGTTATTGTGATTTTTTTTTTACCAACGAAGGTTCAATAATTTTGTTGAATAAAATAAATTTTAATTTAATTTATGTATTTTTGGATTTTGTATTAATTTTGTGCACGTTTATTTAGAGTGGTCAGAATGAGTGACAAAAGAGTATACCTACGCTAATGAATGGATTGGGTTTTTTTTTTGCAATAATTACGCTTAGCCAATTAAAGTAATTTTTCATCAAGTAATACAATTAACATCACTACATAGTATAAAACAAAGACGCTTCCCACTGTCTGTTTGTCCCTATGTACCCTTAGATCTTTCAAACTACGCAACGGATTTTGATGCGGTTTTTTAATAGAGACAGTGATTCAAGACTGTGTTTGTATTTTCACATAAAAGATTTTCATGCGGATTCACCATCACTTACATATTTTTTCACGGAGGGTTTTTATGTATGAAGTTCTTGCTGGTTTATGTACGGGTCTTACAAAAAAGTCACATAAACGGAAGCGAATCGAGGACGGGTCGCTAGTTGTCTTTAAATCTGAATTCAGCGGGCGAAAGTTTGGTTTTAGTTTCATTTAATTAATTAACTCGTGAAATGACACGTAATATTGTGAGATTAATTAAATTTACGTTTATCTGAAAACCGTAAATGTTCAGCTCATATAATTAATTAGTTACGGCAATTTGGGATCGAATACCTTAATGTGTTTTATCGGTAATCTGCGGTGTGTACCCTAATCGAGTTTTAAGCCCTTTTTAATGTCCTTTTAGGCTTTTACCCTATTCATTACAAAGATGCGTAAAATAATCCTTTTATGTTTAGTTATGTTTTAAGTTTTAGTTATGATTGTGAGAAGGAATCGACGTGATTAAAAAAAAAGTAGTTACGTCACGTCTAGAAAGCTCTAGGATTTTTCACTAAATCTTGGCTAAAACCTTTTATAAAACCTATTTGTTTAAACCGTGTCCGACTGTATAACGGAAACATGGCCACCACACAATGTTGTCCGAATAAATTATCGACTTTGTTTTGGTTGCTCATCGATTCTCACCAGCCGAATGATAATGCCCATTCCAGCGGTCGCCAACCGTGACGAGATATAAAATTTATAAACGACATTGTTTACGGAATAAGGAAATATCTTTTGTTTATTCATAATGGAATAGCCTGATGGCCACTTCCTTGGTAACACTATTTTTAGAATATTTTAAGTTCCGATAAAAAATAACCGAGATTGACAATTGTTACAGTTTTTCCAAGGCCATTTGGTAAATGTCATTGCAAGCGTAAATAACATTCCGCGTGATTGAAGCTAGTACAGTCGACCTTATAAGTAGCTGCACACTTTTGTACCTTGTCGCTTTCACGTCTTTAGTAGATTAGCGCAGCGGTTTCAACTTGACGTTTAAGTGACAAAGCTCTAAAGTATGCAGTGCAATAAGGCCGACCGTACCTACTTTTTTGAGTGACTTCTCTTAACTAGATCTAGTAAAAAAAAACGGGTCTGTAATAGCAACAAAAAGTCGTTCTGAGAAACTCAATGATTGTGGCGAATTCCAATAAAATCCTTTTTTAAACTGATTTTGACTTCTTGTTATATTGCCAAAACCGTGTCTAACAAAAACAGAAATCAATCTTTATTGTTATCGGCGTCACATAGCATGGACTCAAAATTCCTGACGTTTTCTAAGAATTATACTCTTGTAAATACTTGACTCTTGTATTTTATTTCCTGCAATATATCCGCTTATGAGATCAATAAAGGTCTCCAAATATTGCGATGAATTTTTAGATTAATTAATTGAGTAAAATCCAAATATGACCATTTCTTTGTATGACTGTTTTATTAACTATATAGGTAAGTATGTACATCATTGTCAAGGCACTCATAGTCCAAGAGCTTAGTATGGGACTGGTTCAATTTATGTGAGATGGTCCCGTCGTATATATTTGTTTATTAAGCTTAAATGGAAACTAATACTAACTAAATAGAGGACAGACAAGTAAGACAATGGAAGAGATGCCTGAATGTATGAGTTCGCCTTTGTACTACTTTTATTTCTGTAATTTTAATATTAGTGTAATGTAATTGTTTTAGTACAATAAAGTCTTCACGTACCTGCATACGGTCTCGAACGTAATTTTTTGACCCAGTTCAAGAATAATATGCTTGAAGTTATCAATGCCACGGACACGGATGTCAAATCATTTCTAACTTCTAGGAAACTCAACTTTAATGTTGTAGAATGTAGATTGACTTTTTCTATACATACAATCACAGCAAATTCCATACGCGTAATTTTCTAATAAGAAATAACCTCGACAGTTTAATTAAGGAAATATGCCAACTAAACTTATAAAACCCGGAAAACCATATTCAATATCCGTTTCAAAGTTATTACACGGCTAAGCATTTAACATATGACCCCAAAGGCTGTGCACTCCTGCCCGCGCCGGCGCCACGGGCCGGGTGAAAGTGCCCCGCGAAAGCGAAGCCGGAACCGCACCGGTGACGTCACAGATTTGCGCAACAGCCTCCTACGGCACGTTGCGAAATGTTATCTCGGTTTGTTGCCGTTTTCAGACAAACGCCATTTACAGAGGGTCCTTATATTGATATAATATGAAATGGAATGTCAAGGAAACGGTTTGTTGACTCGTGGCTCTATTCTACGTGGTAAATATTGTTTTTTTGCTATGGTATTGTTTGTTACTCAACCGACATTACTAGACCTCTATTTTTTTTTTATGGCATAGAGATGACAAACGAGCACACAGGCCACCTGATGGTAAGTGGAAACTGTAACCCATAGACATTCGCATTCACAAGACTGCAGAGCAATCCTAAGACTGCAAATGCGTTGCCTGAGGACTAAGATAGCATACCTCTATGCTAGTCATTTCACCGGCTGCCTTATCCCCAAACCGGAACACAACAATGCGAACACTGCTGTTTGGCGGTAGGTTAATGGATAAGACGGTGGTAGCGATCCGGACGGACCCTGCACAAGGTCATACCACCCGCCATACATTATACGCGACTAGCTGTTCCCGTGTCCACTTCGTTGGGCAAAACATTTTTTTTGAGTTAACAATTTTCCCGCTAATTCCCGTTCCCGTGGGAATTTCGGGAATTCCTTTCTTAGTGCACCTCTACGGTACCTAAGCTACGTCCCTTCCAAATTTTAAGTGCCTACATTTAGCCGTTTAGGCTGTGCGTTGATATGTCAGTCAGTCAGTCAGTTTCTCCTTTTATATATTTAGATAAAAACCATACCGTCTTTGAACTCTTGTTGTTTTTAACAAAGTCGCCGTTACTGTCAATTAAATAAGAGCTATCAATACGATAACAGGTCAAAGTTGATATGGTTTTCATCGCCTAGCTAGAATCTCGGCCCTGTCTAGTTAAGAAGAGCTATCGTAACGTTGATATTACGATAACATTTTAAAAATAATATGGTTTATTTACTAGAATTAAACTCTTGAAGAAAGCTGGTTTAGGCATGGATTGACTCAGTTTAATGAATATTTTATTTCGAAATTGGGTGCGCTTAAGTGGTTTTTTAAGAAATGCATGTGTTGAATGATTGCATCAGGTTTTGTTTTGAACATGGGTCGGAAAGTTCCCGGTTAATAGTTGTACGTTACGAGTTCACTGTAATTCCTCTCTCTTGGAGCAGACTCTTGCAGGTTCTGACCTTCTGGTGACTTCGTATGCGATGGTGCAGATGGTTCGTAATATTTTATTTATTTGTCGTTTATCGCTACTCCTTAAGAGAATTGTGAACCGAGGCTAAAATCGCATAAAGCTGTCAAAAAAATAAACCATGGCGATAACGTTCTGTTTCTCACCCCTCTAAATGAAGTCCGATTGCCACGATTTTTGAATATGTCGTGGCTATTATGGAAAACTGTTTATACGTTTCCGTTTTCCTTTTCCATTTTAATTTGTTACTTTCCAAGATATTTTACCTTGGAAGGGAAAACAAACCTAGTTTTTAGTAATATCTACAAGGGGAAAGAAATGTCATCACATATTGTTTGGCAATTTTCAGCTTAATAATCCTCTTACCTGTCTGTCCCTTTGTCCGTCTTCGGGCTATAAACTATCTCACCAAACTTCATATCGATCTAAGGTGCTCAACCGTCACGCAACAAGCACTGAATAAACTGCTATAAATGACGTAAAAAGTTAAAGTATAAGTTAACATTTTTTTCCTTAACACCCGGATCTTTTAAAAATAACCGGTTTGTCTAAACAAGAAATAATGTCTTCTAAAGCGATTTGCTTTTCTAGTGTGGTCATAAAAAACTGCTTCCTTCATAACACATTTATTATATGTTCAACGAGACCGAGACATACAATTATGTAAATAACTTTCGATATTATGAAATAGGAAAATGTGACATTTCAATTAACATCTGTTTGACCGTGAGGCCAGCCAGTTCGGAGCAGACCCCTTACAGGTTCTGAACTCCTGGTAGGATGACTGAACACCCTCATCTGAATACACTGGTCAACATCTTCGCCTAAGTGTGCAAAATGTGGTTACAGAATTATCAAAAAGTTTTTATAGTTGTTGGAAATTCTGTAGCTCTGCCTACCCCACTCTGGGAATAAAGGCGTGAGTTTATGTATGTATGTATGTGAAAATGTGTAATGTTTTTTTCACAGAATTTATCAAACAAGATCTTAATTTGCATGCGTCAAATGCAAATATTTTCAAATTAAGCCCTGTCTATCTCGCTCGTTAGCCTCGAATCGATTATGCTAAACAATTTTTGGTGAAACTTTACGACTGGAACGATCAGTCGTGTTATTCTCTTAAATATCTCTTTGTCGATCTCGTCGTCGAACACACTGGCAAGCCTAACGTGACCGGACAATTGTGTTTATAAAGGGTTGTATTTCTTCGTCTTCTTTTTTATTTAAGTCAGTTCAGGTTGTATTTCGACGCAGTACCATAATATATCACTGGATCATAATAAAAAAAATACGCTTTGCTCTAAATAGGGTTTTCTTGTCCGTTTTGCCATACCAATATTCAATACATACAGCGTATTTTTTTTTTCTAATCTACGGCTCGGGGGTCTAGTTATGATTGCCAAGCGTAATCATAGACGAAGTGAGTGATGCTTTTTTAACAGAATATCCACATCCGTAACGAGATCCGACCAGTAAACATGTCACGTAAACGATGATAACGAGAGAAAGCGTTTGACATGAAAAGTTTTATTGTCCGTCAAGTTTGATGGGTGCTGATGACGCCGGCAATCATAGTAATTGCTCGTCTTTAATGAACCAAGGCATTATTCATGTCTTTATTCGTATAACACACACTTTAATTTACATAATCTTGTTTCTGAGTTCAAGTAACACAGGAGAACCTAAGTCAGGTATAGCCTGAAGAATTGCTGTATAGTGGAACCGCAAACAGTGCGCAACTTGCTTGTAATACAGACGATCACTTTTTGGGTTCTCTAATCTTATGTTATGGCTGACAGCAGTCGTCTTTCGGCATCTGACGGAAGACCAGATCACTCATTATGTCTGACTTTGGCAAGAAGTGAAGCGAAAATTTCAGAAATTTCTATCGATACTGATATTTTACTGTAAAAAGACAGACTTAAATATATTATCATTTCAGACAAGCTTTTACCATTCGCGTAGTTCGTTTATCGTCTATATATTTGAAACTGTTTGATTTTTCGGGGTAAAAAGTAGCTATTGGCTTGTGTTTGGATTATAATCAGAGACCGCACAAATTTGCGACATTGTTCGCAATAGTGTGGACATGACTTCAAAATTAATTAAAATATTATTCAGTTAATTAATTTCTTACTTGACATATATTTCATTGCTAGTCAGTAAGTACAACATTTTGTTAAAGTATATTTATTAAGGCAAACGGTCAGTATTTTTTTCTACATTTTCGGCAGACAGTCGTTTTTTCTTTCTTATACGTTCGTGTTTAAAATAAGTATCGTTTAAACAAATGAATCCAAACATTCCCTTGCCACCTCAACCCGTAATTACACGATGGGGTACTTGGATCCAAGCGGCATGCTACTACAATGATAATTTTGCAGCAGTAAAGAGAGTTATAGAAACATTTCCCAATCGTCATAGTGTATATGTCCGCAAATGTAAACAGATTATGCAGTCGGATGATGTCGTTAACAATTTACGCTTCATTTCACAACATTTTCAATACATTTTGGCTGTAATAAATAACTTACAGTCTTCTTCAAATACTGTCGAACATACTTTAAGTAAAATAACAACTATACTAAATAATCTGGACAGTATACCAGGAGCAGTAGGTAACCGTTTGCAAGCTAAAATGAAAGCCGTACTTAACAGAAATCCCGATTTTGAGGTTATTGCCCAGAACTTACAACAGAAAGTAAACTCTGAATTATGCTGGAATGATAATATTCCTATAAAACTACTTAAATTTGCCCCATTAACATCAGTGGATTGCGAGCGGAGTTTCTCAGCCCTTAAGTATGTTTTCGATGTAAAAAGAAATAGACTGACAGCAGAAAATTTGGAAAAAATACTGACATTTTTTTTTAATAAACCTATACTTTAACAAACTTTTGTATTTATTGACTAGGAATCAAATTATATGTCAAGTAAGAAATTAATTAACTGAATATTACATACAACAATTATTATCAATTCTATGAATAATTTAAATTTGCCTCGATTACTACAATAGATTTAGAACCGTCCTTTGGCTGAAATGGATTTTATCACCAAGGCGAAGGAGTATAAAATCGGAAGAATTAGAATAAATGCTAATTGAATACGAAAATTAAATATAAACAGTTCATTTTAATTTGGTTTACAACTATAATATTTCTGACATCCCGTCTCCGTCCAGTAAATCGTGCTTTTTTATCGACATCGATTTATAAAACGTTTGTCCACGCACTATTGAGACGTCAACACATAATTTCTCCCGTCATCCGGGCTTTGATTATAATAAACTATCACATTGATCGGTTCAGGCGTTGAATTGTTTAGGTGGAATAAACAAATTTTATTCATTACATACATACATACATACATTAAATCACGCCTGTTTCCCAGAGGGGTAGGCAGAGACCACTTCTTTGCACTTGCTACGATCTTGACAAATTTCTTTCATTTATTCTACAAATATTAATACTACAATAATTTCCATTTGCATAGCTTGAGTAAGACAACCAGTAGTACTCTAAAATGGCAAGTATACCAATACGTCACATGTCACGTCGTACTACTTCATTTATTATTCTCTCCGTGTTATGACGTCAGCTAATCATCGTTCACCCCTCGATACACCCTAAATTGTCTTTATCCTTTATAACCAGAAACCAGACAATGCCGTAGCACCAGTTTATTTATTTCCCCAGTCATTAAATCTGTATTTACCTACCTTATCACATTACTTTTATAATCACACAAGAATATACTTATTTACCAAAGATGTCATGACGTCACATGACACTACTCTCAGCACTGAACAGATCTCGATAACAAAGCTATGACTAACAAAACTGCCACCCTCTGTAACAAACTGCATACAAATACAACTTGGCGCCAGTATACCTATTTCCCAATACATCTTCACTGATGTCCAAAAGAAAAAGGCAGCATAAGATAACGAAGTCCATATGCGCATAATGCCTTTTTGCTTCGGTCGGCAAAGTATAGCAGTGCCCCTTGCGACAAAGGGCGGACGTTAGGTGAAGTGCAAGGGCACGCTGACGCCCTTGTTGCTAGACGGGGCGCAGTCTAGAGGTCGCTGATGTACCCTTGCCACGAAATCGCAGCCCTTACCGTTTGTGCTACAAGTGATGTGCCGAGAAAATATACTTGTTACTGGTAAAATACCACTTAGTAATCAAGTATACCATTGTTATCGGTAGGTAACATTCCAGACAATAATTGATCTCTATCGGGTTCTTATTATTAATGACCTTGTTATTATATTATAATACATAATGCCTAAATACTCTTATTATCTCTATATTTTACAGTACAGGAAAAACGTTAGTAAAATACACATGTATAATGTTGTAATTATTGATTGTTTTAATTATATTTACACGCGTACTATGTGTACTAGACAAATATAAACTTACTGATGTAGAGAAATACATAGTAAGCATCCAAGAAAATTAAAACTGAATTCTGGTTTAAACCCGGTAATCAGTAACATTGGAAGTTAACGTTACGAGAAACATGGCAGAATATTCAAATTTTAAAAATTACCGTTTGTTTCTTGGGAATGCTACTGGTAGCGTTACTGGTAAAATACCGGCGTTATGTTACTGGTAACGGCACATCACTACTACGTTAAATCGACCATTCGAGGGCGAAAGGACGACTAGCTTATTATGATCGTTTGTTTTTATTGCACTTTATGTGATGGAATGTTGAGGATGTCTTATCTCTCACATGCAAGGAGTCTCGTTAGAATATTTTCATTGTTCAACGAAATAAAAAAAAACGGTGGAAATGTTTACGAACAGTTAAGTTTTGCTATTTGATCGATGTTACTGTGGTTTTTGTGTGTAGGATCAGGTTAATTTATATTTTCTTTTATTTGAATGTACGGTGGTTTTTATTGCTATATCGACAAAAGATAATAATATTTTATAAATCATGTGTGTTAATACTGTTAATCAATCAGGACCGGAAAATGTTCCTATTTTGCACCCCCTTGGGTAATTATGCTCCATGGTCATATTGAGGTGATCTGTATTGTAAATCATTCTATAGCTCTCATTCACTTCGTGCCTGGATTTACACATCAATTCATTTCTGCAAAATTGTCTTTGACTTGACTTATAATGTAAGAAATGAAATAGTCACTATGGACCATAGTTACCCATACAGGAGAAAAGTAGGAACATTTTACGGGACCTATATTTAATTCTGCTCATCAAAACCATGCTTATGACATGTTAGCGTATTGTTTTCATTACTGTCGAGTAAATAAGACCTATCGTAACGTTGACAATACGATAAGATGTCAAAAGCAATATGGTTTTACCGAGTAGAAGACGAGGCACTAGAATATTAAGTAATGATTTTTGTTTTTGTTTGTATGTATCAACCGTTGCATCATTTAATTGTTTAACACACAATGTTATTTACATCCTCCGTATTATGGTCGCGTTGTAGACAAAGCATCCGTCACCCTCGCACTTATTTACTGGTCAGAAAGTGACAGATGTTTGGTCCACGTTTATCCATATCGATAAAGATGACCACAATAAGACCCCATAACGTCAAAATAAAAAACATGTAATCAGCGTTAGAACCTTTCAGTATATTTGGTCAAGCGTATTTTATTACTTGTCCTTTCGATCCGACTCTTATTGCTACGTGAATTACTTCATATGAAAGTCAATTAACTCTAAGTACTTGCTGAAGTAGACCGTTATTCCCTTCGGCGTACGAACAAACTTCTGATTTATTGCCTCAAATGGTCTCGTGCCTATTGTCCCGAAAAATACTAATCCATATCGATACTACGAGGGCTGCTACTTATGTAACCGGAATAGAAAAAATAAACAAACGTACATGGCTAAATATGGTTTTATTGTTTTTCGAAGTATTCTCCGTGATAATCGATGCACTTTTGCATACGTTGAAACCAATTTATAAAGCACTTTTTCCACTCTGACTGAGGTATCTCCAAAACGTGCTGTTTGAACGCGTCGACGGCATCTTCACGGGTCGAAAATCGTTGACCACGTAATTTATTCTTTACATTTGGAAATAAATATAAATCATTGGGCGCCAAATCAGGGCTGTAAGGTGGATGACCCGTTAATTCTATATTTTGACCTTCCAAAAATCGAGTCGTTCCGCGTGATGTATGACAGCTGGCGTTATCATGGTGCAGAATGATTCTCCGTCGCTGGTTGTTTTTCCGTATTTCTTCAGATACTTCCGGCAAACAAATGGTCGTGTACCACTCCAAATTAACCGTTTTACGATTCTCTAGGGGCACTGTAGCCACATGGCCATTAATACCAAAAAAGCAGGCCACCATTTGCTTCAAGGTGCTTTTTGCACGAGTTACTTTCGTAGGGTTCGGCTCATTTTGAAACACCCACACCGTTGATTGTTGTTTAGTTTCGGGATCATACGCATAGATCCAGGATTCGTCACCTGTGTAGATATTATAAACAGCTTTTGAGTCACCACGGTTATATTTTTTCAACATTTCCTTGCACCATTCGACGCGAGCCTCTTTTTGATCCTTAGTTAAGTTGTGCGGGATCCAACGCGAACAAATTTTTTTCACAGCTAAATGTTCATGTAATATCTTATTAATGCTCGTCATACATATGCCTATAGTCGCCTCTATCTCGCGAAACGTAACATGACGGTCATGCATTATAAGTTTTCGCACAGCTTCAATATTTTGTGGTACAACGACCGATTTCGGGCGACCATCCTTAACTTCGTCCCTGAGCATACTACGTCCACGATTGAACTCACTAAACCAGTGATACACAGTAGTTTTGGATGGAGCTTCATCACCAAAAGTCGAAGTTAGTTGATCTATGCACTGTTGTTGCGTTAAACCACGCCGAAAATCGTAATAAATCATAGCACGAATATTTTCACGAGTGAGTTCCATTCTTGCAGCGAGATTAAAATTTAAACCCGCCAAAAACAAAAGACTAGCGTACATAAGAAAAAAAATATATAGCGGCCAGTATTAAAAAAAGTTCAAATTTTACCATGAAGGTCAGATATAGCGTTTAAAAATGTTGGAATCCCGGATTCCGGTTACCTAAGTAGCAGCCCTCGTACTCGACCTCTATCATTCATAAATCTTCTGTCGAAATACGTAGATTTGGGAAAAAGCCATCGTAAATATTTCAAACAGTTTCAAACTTTAGCAAGCGGCCGTACTATTTTGTTATGAAATATTCGACTTAAGTTTCTGTGCAGGCGATGAAATATATGGGTATTTATGCGGCTTCTAATATTAATGGGGCTTATATTTTTCACGTAGTTTTATAGAAAGTTTTTTGGCATTAAAATTTCGAATAGGTTTTTAGGTTTTTTCAACTCTCTTATTTAACAACTGTAAAAGCTGTCACATACCAACAGTGGGACTGATAGGTTGAGAGGGACGCAGCTGTTTGTTAGAATGAGAAAGAAATATGCGTCTCTCATTCTCACATATAACTGCTTCTCTTTCGGCCTGTCAGTTTGACTGTTGGTTTATGGGAGGCTTAACCATAGAATAAAAAATATCTCTTAAACGGCCAAATGGCCCAACGGTCTTATGAAAGTTAGATAAGAACCAACTCGATAAAAGTAATTTCTTAAAAAAAAGAAATGCGTTCTAATTGGTCCATCTGTGTGGGAGGTACGATAATACCGCCATACACACAGATTAACACATATTTAAACTATAAAATTACACACACAAATATCCTTTTTGGTGTTCAATAAAGAGTATTAGTATTGTGACAGTTATTGAACAGCTAAAAATCAACAAAACACGGAACAGTGCTCGTCTCGAGATGCTTCAAAAATGACAGTGTTCTATGGTTTGACGTTAACTTTGACTTATCTTGTGACGGGCATCTCAGCCAAGATGTGTTTGCGTGTGTGTTTGTTTTTGTGTGTGTGTGGTGTGTTTTGTTTATTAATACGACCCTTAGTGTATCTGAACTTGAAACAAACTTAAGGAGACATCCCTTAGAGATCCCATCCTCGTCGCCACTGGTACGTCGAGAGCCCCCCGGCTAGTAATAAAAACGACAAATACGACGAGTAATACAAACGGTAGCTACCAATGCACTGTTTATTGAAGTCAATGACAATTCGTATGGACGCAGCCACACGTACACATGCATACATACATAACATAAATGTATTTCGACATGAAGTTGGCTTTCAGATTAAAAAAAAACTTTGTTGTCATCTTGTTTATCAAAACCTTCTGCTGAAGTAAAAAATCTCAACCTCAAAAGTCCCGTCTCGAGTCCCCACATGAAGGAATGCGCACCTGACGCCTGTACTTGTTATCTATATCGCCCCAAACAAATGCATCCATTCTCCTTTCAACATAAATTGTCATAGATATCTTTTTAATGACATCTGTGAAGATACTGCCCCGCTATATCCTTGGATTTATGGTAGAATGGAATACAAATGAGCACTAAGTCGACTAGACAGCTCTAAATATTACGGACTCATAGAGGCCCGACACACCGTTGTTTATTACGTTGTAAACCAAGCTCGTGCTACGAAAAGGCATGACTTAGTGGGCTACAGTTTTCTTTGCCGATACTCGCCATTATACTAGAAATGTGCTTTCACTGCTTAGACTACAATACAAAGCGTAAACTTGGAAATGATTGTTCAGTTAACCCGGAGTCGGGTAGTTAGGCCTTAAACGGTCCGGTGCAGAGAGAGAACAATAAAGAAAACGCATACGGCGTTTAGTGAAAGTGCAGTTGACGCCAATCAAAAACGCATTAACCGGCGGGTCGGCGGCGTGCGTTTAGGATTATTTCGGCTCATTTGGTTGTGTTGCGTAATTTTGTTGTTCGACGTTCACATTTCGAACTTATTTAAAGTTAACAGCGATTGTCCGCTACTTTGTCCGTGTGGAAATTGTGTCGTGTTATTTTCGCTGGGACTATTACATTTTACGGGGTTAGGGTGTCCTATGTTTCAGGGGTCAAGTATGTTTCGCCATTTAAATTCAGAATTATTGCAAAAAAGGTAATATTAGTCAAATAAGTAGGAAGTAGAATAAATGTCAAACTAAACAATTTCTTAAGAAATCATATAGGTATATCTAATTGAATGTGAAAATGTTTCCTCTTGAACCGTTATGTTGCTTTTTATCGAAATTGGAAAATCGTTTTTAACATCAAATTGATTCGTTTTTACAATAACCTATAGAGCACATCGTGTAAATACTGTGACGGAATCCGTTACAGTGCTTGGATAAAAAATACTTAAAAATGTAATTGTCAAAGAAGTTACCACCTTTATGGAAGAACGCTTTTAAGATCTATTAATGTTTTTATACCATACGACAATTATTCTGTTCTGTTACTTTACTATTCACTGCGGTTACTATAAACGTTAACATCGTTTTATTACAGATTGAGTGACGTTCCCAGACATTAGGTGCCACCTTCGCGGTATTGTTATTGGTACCAGCATATTCTACGGAAAATACACATTTTATGATTATTTTATGGTTTTTAAACTTAAAGGTGGATACGCGCAAGACAGTGTGTAAGAGCTTACATACATAACTAAAGATATTAGTTTTAAATACTGTTTATGGATGAATTCATCGAAAAATGATTGCGTATTTCATATTGCAGAAAATTGCTAAAACTGCTTTAGGAGAAATTGGGAGGGACAAACTGGTATATTGGATCTATTTGGATACAGTTTAAAAGCTTTTGATAGATTGAAATTATAAACGACTTGTTTTAAAAATGTACGTGTTTGAATTGTTTTAAACTATGTTTAACAGCTCCATTTGACGCCAAGGTAAAATATAGAAGAGTTACTTACTCTAGCAAAGGTTAACTATCTGGAAAATAGACTCATTATCGTTGTTCCGAACAAGAAAAGTGGAAGTGAAAACTGGTTGCAGCTAATGGCTTCTCCATCCGCTGCACAAACAGCAAATTGTAATGGTTTGCTCAATTTACCCTTAAACGACATTACATTCTAAAGTGTACCATTTTACTTCTCCGAAAATGAGTGTTTCAAACAAATCTTTTTACAATGAACCCGTTTATTTCCAAGTTAAAATCGAAAGGAGTGAAAATGGAAAGTGGCGTGCCTTTTAATGGTGATAATCGCGAAGTGAACGTTTTCGTAAGTTTTGTCAAGTAGGTGGCAATTTATTTGTTTTCGTGCGTGGTGTGGATGTGCGAAGTGCTCGGAGGAAATGTCGAGCAAATGAGCTTCGTGACTGGAAGTGGGAGGACAAAGCGAATAAAAGATACGCACGCCTCTACGTAAATTGGTCTGACCTGGTTATTCAGTTCTGAAATTGATTTCCATTCTCCCTTCTTAACAGAAACAAAGACTATCTTTCCAACTCAACTATAAGTAATTCTTGGTTGATTATCGCTTTATTGGACCACGTCCAACATAAGAAGGTATTAAGTAAGATTTGTAGCCGCTATCATCATTATTACGGAAGTTTCAAATACATTGCGCAGCCTGGGTGGACGTTCCCTCGCATAACCACATTTGCTCGTGTTATGTTGCGATCATTCGGCCCGTGGTACGCGAGGTCAGTCCGGATAAGCTCTCATAATAACTTTCACTTATCTCGAAACGATAATAATCAGGCGTGTGCTCGTAATAACTATCATAACTTGTAATAGCGAGCTGGCGTCGCGTAACGCATCTAAGCGAGAGCGAGAGTGGCTAGAAAATTAATTTTGTCTAAACACGCGACGCGTTGGCAAAGGTCGACGGATCGGGTGAGACGCCGATCACCGATCACTTTCTCTGCGCTGCTGCTGTTGCGTAGTTAATCTGGATAGCGCTGCGTCGCTGCCGATCAATCTTGATTTGAAATCTTTATTCGAACCGATGGGCTTTCTCAGTTTCTCACACAGCTCGAGATCTGCTATCGCTAGAGCCGCTAAAGTGCCACCGTCTTTTATTTCTGTCATGACATCGCAACAATGTGACGGATCCTTCAGTCAAGACAATCTAAATTAAGATACAGCTATTCTCGTTGATGTTCGTTTTAAATTGAAATTGAAATTAAGTAACGTTTCCAGGTATTTTGAGTGGGTAGTGCCTCGTAAAAGTTGCCGATGAACCTGATCTAAGGCGGAATTTTGTGACAGAATGCGGTTATGGCCCTTTATAATCGTAAAATCACCTCAAGCCCCTGCTTAATTCAGTCCTAAAATATTCTGATTTGGAAGCACTTAAGTGTTTCTGTGTGGCGTTCATTAGCATTTTAAATTTGGTTTCTCCATACTGACTTTGCGTCCGTCACTAACTTTCGATATTCGCATCTTGCTATGAAAGTTAGTGTCGTGATAATGCATGAACTAAACCAAAACATGTACGCTCCGCGTACCTCCGGACCACGTCGATAATTGTCTGCTGCTGCGAGAACGAAAATATGAACTAAATAATAATACATTTTACCAGATTGCTTGTAGCGTTGTAGCGCTCATGGGTTTTTCTTTAGTAGTTTTATTTGCGAAGTCTTACATGCTTAAGGTGGGGTTTGAAGTGCCCCTATCTCTTCTTGTGAAGCATCTAAGTAGAGCTGGTCTTTCTAATGCTGGAAAATAATTTATTTCGTCATTCATGATGGTTTTTTTTATATTTAATTTACCTAATCCACACTTACTTTAAATTATCTATTGTTGGACGTTAAATTAGTTATACAATATAATATAATACTTTGCGTTGCAAGCGCATTCAACTTATGTTTATTGAATAAAGAGAGAGGTAGAGGATATGTTATGTTATGAACTTATGACTCACTCTATGTTCACTTTCTCTGGGTGGTGAGGGAAGAGGCGTTTTTACGAGTCATTTCATTATTTGAAATACACCCCAGATAAAAAAGATTTACCTACGTGTAATTTTGGTAACAATTTACAATCCAGTAAAACCCTTTTATTACATACTGAAGCTTAGAGGTATCAGATATTTTACGACACTTTAAGATGCCTTTTGAAATGTCCTCGAGAATTGAACCCGTGTGGTAGATATTTAATTTGGTTTTTATTGTTTCAGGTAAGTTTATACGACGACCACTACATTTATTTTTACGAGGAATGGGTAAGTTACGAATTTATTTGGTCCTAATAGTCATGTCGTGAGCAAAACACGTAGCTATCTTCTAACCAAAAGTGATAGTGTAAATAGCAATCAAGTTTAGTCACGTATCTCTTTAACAGACGGTCTAATTACATACATAATAAGTTGCGGGATTCGATCTTTCAATTGCGCAACCGTCCGCTTGTTTTAATAATTACTGGCTGTTAATTGTTGTTACACATCGCTTGAAAAGTAAACAGCACCGGCTTAATAGTGAAGCGATTAGGGCAGCAAAGCTTTCCGGTGCATCGGTGTTGCGGGCGATATAGTGAGGCGCGTGGCGCGGCACTCCCACTCGGCACTCCGCCGGCCCGCGCTCATTCACTCCAGTTCTCTGCCGACGGCCGTGGCGAGCGCACGCGACCACACCCGCGCCGCTTCCGATGTTACACTACGATTACGACATCGCGCCGTGCATACAACTTTTACCGTGACAGTGAAACTAATTCCTGTGAATATGGGTTAAACACCCTGCTTGACGTGATGAGTCCGGGCGAGCGCGCCGCCCCAGGGCGCCGCGAACCCACTCGCCCTCAGTATGCCAACACCGCACCGGGATTCCCGCCGCCTTACTATCCGCCCTACGGCGTACCGCATCCGAATGCATGGCTTGGCGCTCCGCTCATATCCATGGCGGGACGCGCACCGCCTGCCCGCCAAATGCCCGTGTCCAAACTTGCGATGCAAGCTCAAGGAGCTCCCCTTATTCTCCAAAATCGTCAAGACCGACGAAAATTTACTACTGCCCTGGAGCAGCGTCCTCACCGACCCCTTGGGCACACAGAACACGTCGCCAGGGATTCGTGCGAAGCAAACGAGGGGAACCGGCCTCGTAACCAACAGCAACAGACACGCTCCGCGCGAAGCGGACGCAACAACAACACGGATGCGGTCAGTGTCGCTAGCGACGAAAGTTCCGGCTCTACTAACTCTGAAACTATGTTGCCAAGGATAATAAAACCAAGGAAACGACGTAAAAAGGACAGAAAACCTAACAATATTATGCCTCACGATTTGTCATCTGCCGGTTTAGAGCTTGGTGAAATTGATCATTGCACAGTTTCCGGTGTTTCGACTTCGGCGCGAAGTGGCTATGGGGATTCGTACTGCCGCGACTTGTCTATGTCGTATCGACTGGATGTTAAAGTGTTGGAGTACCCGGAACCCGTGCCGGAGACTTATCGTGTGTCAGCGCTCGGGGAAGCGTTGGAAGCGACTCGCTATGGTCTGGCGGAGGCTGCCTCGCCGGCCGAGTCGGCCGTTACTTCGTGTCAGTGTCGATACTGCGATCCTGTGGGACAGATATGGGATGCAGATTCGATTGCAGATTTGCTCGATGAAAACTCCAGTGTCGATTTTGCCCCCACTAAATTGGAGGATTCCATGAAAGTAGTGGGTCCCCTAGGAAGACGAGGACCAGACACTACTCTCAGACGTAGCTGGAGCGACCCGTCTTCGCGAGTGCCGGAGCAACGTGCAGTTTATAATGGTGACACGTTTTCCACCCCTAACCTGTACTCACTGTTTCCCCCTACAAATCGAGCAAGCTCGCCTGAGCCACGCTCGCCTCTTGCTTTGGAGATCTCTTCTGAAATCGTTACTTCAATGAACGGCCACCGCGACCTGGAAATCAGGCTGTTCTCGACCTCGCCTCCGGCCAAAAACCCTGACCGGCGTTCGTTCTTCGCCGATAAAAGTGAAAGTGCCGTTAACAGATGTACGATATCGGGCTTCGATCGAAAAGTAAACAGTGCGGTGGCATGTGACAAAGTCGATTCTAGTGTAGAAGCTAGTGGGAAGAGTGAGGGTGTGTCAGAGAAGTGTTCTCCCGCTGCGCGCTTGGCGGACGAGCGCAACATTTGTGATTTAGCCTTAGTTACTGCCTGAGGCTTGTGATCGTGCTTGATGTTTGTGTAGACGTATGTGTCGTCAGTCGGTCCAGAGAGCTCTACGCTCGCCATTTGAGCTGGACTCAAGTCGCCACGCAGCGAGGCACGCACGGAGCATCTCAGCGACCCAATAAATTTGAGATCTCCGAATCGGTTTCCTGTAGATTCTATAATAATTTATTGTTAACAATAGCATAGGAAACTGACGAGTGGCTTTATCTGGGGAGGTGATATGGTGTTTTGTATTTGCCGTTTGTCAATGCCGCGGACGGATGCGCAGGAGTAACTCGCGGCGCGCAATTAGCGTTTCACACTACTGACACGATTCTCGCGGCTGCGGCGGCGCTCTTATTGCGGTTTCCCGCCGTTTTCTCCGCGCGCGCCGTTCCGGGTGGCGCCTCGTGCGCACCGCCGGTTCATAGCTTTAATGATAATTCCATTCCGACTCTGTCTGATGTTGATCGATAGCCCCATTATTGTAACGTTTTTTGTATGATGCTATGTTCACACATCTTATCATGATTCTCAAATGCACGCGTATTTATCGCCATTATCAATATGTATAACTAACGTATTCGGCGCGGATCTCATAAACAGTGGAGCGTGAATTCTGATTATTAAAGTCACGGTTAAATCTATTATTTTAGTCATGCGAGAATTTTCATTAAAAGTTACTTAAATACTTTCGTCATAATATTATCATCCATTATCATCTAAACATTTTGCATTCTTCGCTTTCATCATAGTTTTTGTGACATCATAAATGTTCGATTCATTATAATTTAAGACCAACCAAATCTAGTTTATTATCAAAACAATTACCAATACAGCAACAGACAAAAACCGCTTACATCATGAGCCTATCCCTTCCTCTTCGGCGGTGTGACAATAAATAACCACGAATAAATTCATTCAGCTTTGTACAATAATTGGGATAGTAACATATTAATTTCTATTTCCGATACCAGTGGAGTAATGGAATTATATATGATTTCCTTAAACTTACGTGACCCGCTTTAGTAAGCGGTTCTCTTCTGTTGGAGCCGAACCTCTACTTGGTCATTACGAATATTAAATAACCAGTTGCACTGGCTTAGTACCATAACTTTTATTTCCAACTAGTCTTAGGGCCTGGACACATGTCGCCGGTACGGTGCCGTCTACGGTGTCACGGCGCGGCGCCGCGAATTTACAGTACAAGTTTCTATGGTGCCACAAACGGCGCTGCGCCGTGACACCGTAGACGGCACCGTACCGGCGACATGTGTCCAGGCCCTTATTAATTAGCTGTCAAACTTGCACGTATTTTGATCGGTTGCGTTCGTAATATGCGTTGCTTTACGTTTTGCAATGTTTACATTTAATCTCGAATATACATTGACAAACGGTGACTGAAAATATCCGTGTGTAATGGGCTGACAAGTCTCTTTTTTGTTTTAACAAGGGTCCAACATCGTAAGTGATACCAGATAAAGTTCCACAATGTAGATAATGTGAATAAAACTAAGTTATTCATGGACTGTACACCGTCTCTATCGTTGGGTTTTACACTCCATGGGATCTTCGATGTCCTCTATTTTATTTTTTGTTGTTTGCTTATGTTGCGCTGCGCGTGCGTGGGTTGACATGATAAATTGGTTCTTGCTTACTTTTTATTCTTCTATACGACAAGCTCGGCGTATGCTAACCGTCCCTATAACCTTAGAACGTACACAGTTTGATTACCATGTGTATTGCTTGTTCCTTAATGTACAGAATGCGGATAGATTCAGGAAGTTCGGGATAAAATTTGACATTTGCCATGTACAAAATTAAATTTTAACCTAAAGTAACTAAACCTCACCGCGTTCTGAAAGGGAAGCGTGTGTTACTAGTTCTATAATGTCTACATGATCGCAATTCTAAATAGCTTCAAGTTAAGCCTGCTTCATTTTGATTACTACTTTTTATATAAAAGGAAGAAGGCTTTAGCTGTTGCGAGGCGCGCTTTTAGTTTAAACTTTGGGTCAGTTAATCGAGTTTTTATCGAGTTATTTAGATGAGTGAAGTCTCGGGATGTAAATTGAAATTTGAATTAGTAATGGCGTCGATCCGCTACGCTGAGCTTGTAGTCGTGTTGGGATTCGGAAAGGGCGTGTCGCCTATCGCTGTAAGACTCAACGATACATCACTATAATATAAACAATATAGGCTATGTCTAACTTTGTGTGAATGCAATTTATGCATAAATAGTTATGTAGGTGTAATATTTTGTTTGTGTACTTTCAAGAGGCATGAGTTACACGCTCGCACACTATTTTTCTACAATAAAATACCATGTCCAGAATTAATACAACTTGTTTTATTTGTTGATTGACAATTATTGGACATTCACTGACCAGAAAATTGTTGATTGCTGGGTTGCGCAACATTTTTAAGCGTCGGTTTTTAAAATTCCCCAACATAAGGAAATGTTATTTTAGGAAGAGAAGTTCGTATCGAGGTATCGAAACGCGTGTAAGTCATTTACGTAACTCGTAATGGAGGCTTTCAATTGTGGTCGAACAGCTGTTGGTTTGTTACGTGTTTGCTATTGTGTTCGAGTTAACGCTCAAAACACTTTTATGTTCGGGGTATGAACGTCGGGCGATTACCCAAGGATGCTTGACGTTCGCTTTCCCGTCTTATAACATCGAACGCGGCACCAAACTCGCTCTAAATTTAAAAGTAAAACAACTCTTAGCAGCAGCTCCAACATCAAAACATTTTCCTTAAGTAATTAGCTCAAAAGTCTTTCGATCTTTTAAGGATTGAACTGCTCACGACATGTATAACGTCCTAATAGCTTCGTTAGCGCTATCCATTTTCGTCGAGATATTGTTTGTAGAACCATTTACTCTGTTTATTGAGGTGATAAACGCCGGCGCGTTTGTCTCGTAATCGCAAGGACGTCGCCATGGTCAATGCCATGGTCTTTACTGGTTTATGGACTTTGAAACTGCGCAATTTGTTTTGCAACGTTAATATTCACAGCTCATGACTCGTAAATCCATACAAAAGACTCAAATAAAAATGTTAAAAGGACAGATGCCCAATTCAATTCTTATACTAGCATCGAACTATGGCAAATGAATCTTAAGTAGAGTCTATTACGATTTCATTTGGTACTTTGACATTGCTGACTATATGTATTTTGGGTGATACTGTTCTTTTAAAATTGCCTCAATGTGATAATCACTAAATGGTTCTGTTTTGTTTAATTTATTCATACAAACTTGTTTTGTACATCAACGGACTGTAAGAAATGTTACGTTCTGTCAACCAATCCAGCATTACTTGTTTACGAAAATTTGGCGTTCAAAATTATTCTGAGAATTGCGAGAATACAATAAAATATATTTTAGTGCAAAGCATGTGCAACGTAAATAGTAGGTATTTAGAATTTGACACTGAAATTATTTCTGTATTTACTTCTTTAATTAATTAATTTAATAATTACAATAATAACAATCAATGATAATAGTACACAACGAAAGAGATGAACTGCGCAAGCAAGCTGTGAAATAAACATGCAAGAATAAGTAGTGAGTGCTTCCCGTCAACTTAAGTTAAAACATTAGATTTTATGGAAACATACCAACCGGTGTAATATGCCCTATTAACAGTACCAGCTTTTTACTGTTTAACTCATTGCTCTTATAGTTATAAAAAATTCCTCGTCAGTGCTATTATCAAAGCACTTATCAGATCTGTCGGTGCCTTTAGTTTTACGCGAGCATTAATATTTTATTGCCCTGACACTTGCCACGGCTTTCGTTGTTATTTCAAAGGATTCATATAAAGATTAGTAATGTCTGTAAAAAATAAATTTAATTTCGCCTCGGTTTAATGTCATCGTAAAATGAGGCATCTACTGTTTCAATTAGTTTTACTTGCTTAAGTTTACTTAATCGATTTAAAGGAATCTAAATAAATATATCTTTTGGACAGAAACAAATAAAAAATAAAACGGAAACGGTCAAACCTAGTTTTTCATAATAAGTACAACATATTCAAAAATCGTGTAATTTTGCTTTACTAAGGAGCAGGGACCCGTCCACCCATTCCCCGATAAAAGCCTTTAAAAGACTTACCTCTCGAAGTAAAACCCACTAAAAGAATAACCCTTTTGGAAGAAATATACAACTTAGTTGTTTGTTAAACTAGTCATTCACATAAGGGAAACCGCTTAAGAGCAGCAGTAAATTGATATTGATATCCCTCTTACTGCGTAACCAAATATAAGGGTAACCCTTAAAAATAGTGCTTAAAAAGCCAATAGAACGGCTTTTTATAAGGGTAACCCTTATAAATAGCGCTTAAAAAGCCAATCAAATGGCTTTTTTAAGTTAAAGGGATATTGGTATCCCTCAAAATATAGCGCTACAAAAGCAAAATCGAGCAAGACATACATGGAACGGATTTGGTAAGGGTAACCCTTATAAATAGCATTTTAAAAAGTAAATCGATCAATACGGCTCTTTCAAGCGATACGGCTTTTCTAAATAAATCCTTATAAAAAACCCATTCGAAACCCCTTGAATGGGATAGCGGGCCGGTCCCTGCAGTAAGGAGTGAGAAACGTTATCACCCGGGGCAAATTTGTGACGGCTATGCAATTTGAGCATCGGTACATGTAATCCTCTTGAGCGCATCCTTTTCTTTTTTTTTTTGCAATTGAAAATCGTGAAAATCGGACTAGGATTAAGGGGTTAGGAACGACATTTTGTATGGAAATATACAACTATTTTAGTCTTGATAAATAACAACTTTTAGACCTATCATTTTTTACTTTATTGCCGATCGTCACTTTAAGTTTCATTATCGTTATTATTTCTTCATATCTAAATTAAGCTGAATTTGGAGTTCCACGACGTGACGAAACTGATAAAGATAAAGCCTTCATAATCGATCAATGTTTCTCCTCAGCTTAATGTTTAACATATGAACTCTTCAGGCCTTGAATGGCACAGGTTTCGGTTTAAATTAGTTCAACCTCCATTCTGGTACTCTGTATGTAAATTGAATAAATTATTTTGACTTTACATCGGAACGTAGACGCCATTTATCTTTCGCTTTAGTGATGTCAAGTTTCATTTGATGGTGTGACACCTGTAGTGTGTTCAGAGTTTCGTGTCCAGTCGGTGCTAATATATTATAAATATAACAACCCGCATTCTATTATTATCGTTATATGTATTGGTTAGGCCACGATTTTGCGCTACGCGGGCGAGCGGTAACAAACACGTGGCAAGTAATGTATGAAGCATGCAAGTTTTTTCTTATTTCTATATTCCGCTTACCGTCGTAGCAGTTGCCACAGCGCAATTTTGTGTACGCTTTTGTTTGTCAAACCATTGCCACTTTTCACTCTTCTCCGCCAGCCTTCTTACCTCCTGATACGACTCGGCATATGCGGCATTGTACTTTTTGTTTTAATCGGACATAGTGCGATGTCGGGCGCGTGGTGGAACGGGATTTATATAAATCTTGTAAAGTAGAATTTGATATGGTTGCAATTACAACCCAAGAAAGTGAAATGTTGGGACTTAAGGTTATGACGATGCTGTCGGTCTGAAGATCTAACCGTCGTGGGCTCGCCCGACTCGCTTTGTAAAAGGGGTTTCCGCCATATTAAATTTGAAAGCATTTTGAGAGAAACCCAGCGAAGCGGAGTAAAGTCTTGAGAAACTGTAGAACTGAATCAGTTCTGCGTTAAACGTGTATGCGTGTAATAAACGACAATAACAACATATATTTAAGTCTTTCTTACGAAAGACCTTTGATTTTTGTTCTTAAGGTTGACTTTTAACGAATATAGTTACTCAACGTCGCAACGCAACCCTAAAGTGCTGTTAGCGGATATAATATATGTACCTGGAAGACGACGCTCGGGTTTAAAACGAATTTTCCCGAAGATGTCAACTTGACTGATAGATTTTCTGCCCCCGTAAACCCTCATAATTGCAAATTTCATCGAAATCGTTAAAGCCACGAGCCAGAGAACGTGATTACAAATATAATATACACACGAACAAATATTGCTCATTTAATAGTATAGGATAGCGTTTCTCATTATGATAACCCGTGGAAGCCATTTCCTCATTTATACTACGGCATTTTATAACCTTAGCTGGTGTTTATAACGTGACACCATTACGATAACGTTCGAAATTATCATTTAAACAACCGTATGGAAAAGTGTCAGTTGCATTCCATTATATTCTAAGTCGATGCGAGCGTGAGAGTTTCTTTGATAAGATAATGATCCCAGTTGTCATCGATTCTTTGAAACGCTGTTTTTGTCTTTATCTGATTTAATGAGGTCACTTAAATAGGTTATCTCGTTCCTTTGTCGTAGGCATTGAGCATATCCTTGATACGAACGATACGGATATAACATATTTACAAGGAATAGATATTGCGAAAGTGACCATGATATCTGGTTATTTAAACACAAAGAATATTAATCAATAGCTTTAAGTAAATAAAGACGTATCCGCGACGTATGATAAGTAACTATCGTAAAACTGTGGGAGGAGTCGCTGGTGTATATTTGTGATACTAAAGTACTTGAATCAGTTGTAAAGCAAAGCCGTAAAAAAATACTCCATTGACGCATTAACTCAAAGTCAAACCTATAAACTTGTTTGCACGGTCAATCTTCCAAGAACACAAACTTCACAGAAACCAAGCTTACAGTACCTATACAGTGTCAATGGAAGATGGAGAAAAACAACTTTCTCGGCGAACAACACAATGTTGCCTCTGCGCACGTGGCGCGCGACCTTGCCGGCGTCCGCGCATAGAACGCGCCAATCACTGTAAACATACGATGTTACGCGTTAACCGTGAAAAACATACACTACAGATACACATCAGTGTTGTTTCGCGATCAGGAAGTGAGATAGCACGTTGAGAAAATCTTCTTGAGGTACCTACGACATAAACATTGTACCGTCGTATTTATCAAACTGAAATCCAAGCTTTTCTCGTGATAGATGAAAGTGCCTTTTAAGATTTAGTGTCGGGTGACCGGAGACGCTATTATAAAAATGTACGAAATGTTTTGGTATCTTAGTAAAGTCCTCAAGAATCTAGTTACATCGTACAATATTTTAAAAGTAAATATGGGTAAACCGATCTTCTTTCATACTTGTAAGGTTTAAGGTTTCAAATTGTAAAAACAATTGATAAATTGATTTTAAGTTGGGAGATGTAGGTATAACTTCTCAAAGAAATTATTGAGCGTTATAGAGCATTGTCATGACTTTTACATGACGGGATTCTAACATTATCAACATTTTTATTGGCTGACTGTACAATTACGTGTTCGAGTATGGGACGGCGTAGACGGTATGTTTTCTCTATCGTAGTAAGGCTGCCGGGGCTTGGTCGCCCGTGTAAGTGCAGTGCCCTCTCTAAAAGCAGCCAGGGTTAGTTTTCTTCACGCCGGCGGGAGGCGGGGTAGAAAGCCGGCTTCCGTTCGGAAGTTTCACCCGCTTTCACTCGCCTGTACTTGCTTACTACCTGTGATATTACGCCTTATCGTCTTGGCGTATTAATAAATTTAATACTCGAATAGATTACTTCCATATTTAGTTGCAGGCACCACAAGACTTTCTAAAGACTAGGGCTGATAACGCTCGGAAAAGTTGCAGCAGCGGGCAAACGTACCAGCGGAGTTTTGCTGCTTGTAAAGCTAACATACTCCTCTTAGTACACCTCAAATTCGTGTTAAGAATCAACGTCTGACGATCTTTTTTGTTCTGGGTTACTGAACCCTCTTCAATGACCGAAATAACAAGTATGCTGATCATTTGTCATGCACTGAAATTAACTTATTTTGTTTTTCAGCAAGACAAATGACGGTCATTCGAATATTCTAATTTAAAAGCGTTTAAGCTCTTGCAGCAGCCGGGTCGTTGCTCGAAAAATGATCGTGCATTATTTTAAAGGGTCTTAATTTGGAAAAATACCTTACTGGCAGTCTTATTTAGCGGGCTGAATTTGCATTAATAAATTAAATGTCTCGAGCAACTCATTAATACATTTGTAAACTGTCAAAGAGTAAAGCTATGCAGTGCTATAGGTATGATGTCAAACAGGTAACGTATGTTGATGATGTGCGAATATGAACATAATGGCTACCGCCATCCCCTGATGCGGATCTTGCAAGATAAATTAACAATTCTGTTAAGTCACCTAATGAAGTATTCATGGATTGACTCGTAGGCTTCTTGCATCCACTGCAGTCCGGTTTTAATAACAAATCATCGTGTGCCTTTTGATCGGGATTGTAAAGAATTACTCGCCGGTTTAATTTTCTGCCGTCGCTATATTTTAATATAAATCATAATGATTGTGATTTACGTTGTGTTTATATTCACTGTCTTCCCGATTACTATGGTAATATTTGTTCGTATTTCACTCTGATTTATTTAGAGCCACGGGCCTTGAACTGGGTGTTTCTATTGCATGATCAATGTGTTTCGTTCTAATGCCGAGTCAGTAGGTAGGTATGATTATATTAACTCACGATCTTTGTTATCGTCTTAAATTGTACTTATAGCTATGATCTCGAAGGTGTTGAAAACACAAACGTAAAAAAAATATTAAAACGCAGATGTAGTGAATAATCAAACGACATTTTATTGCATAAGTTCGCATTTATCTTGCTTTCTCAGCTAGCTTATCGATGGGTACTTAAGATAACTGAGAAAGCAGGATCAACACGAACTTATTCGACAAAATACGATCTTTTTTGATTATTCACTACATTTGCGTTTTAATATATTTTTTAACTTGATTTTGTTTTCAACACCTTCGTGTCCAAAGCTTTCTCTTATAAAAAACAAACGAGCAGGATATTTATATAAGCAAAATTTAAGCCGATAACAGAGATCGTGAGCTAATAAAATAGATACCACGGAACAGGTAGCAGGCATGAGACACTATCACAGCATCGATATATTTCCCACGTGCCGATCGGAAATGAATATCTGTGGAGCTGATAATTGTCACGAGGTGTTTTCTCTGGGCGCGGGCTGATGAAGCTGTTACGAACGCCGAGAGAAAGCCGATACTGTGCGTTTCCCGACGCCGGCTCGTGCCAGCCAACTTGACGGTACAAACTTGCATTATAAGCGGAAGCGAATTTGTTTTGCACTAGAGCTTTTCTCTGTCCTTAAACTTTCCGGGCTATTCCCACATGCTACCACTGCTTTGTTACTACTGGTAACGGTGACAAGTATAAAAAAAAACCTATTTTCGTTACTGCCAATTTATTTTAATGGTAATAGCTGCGACTTTTTCTACTCGGTCGTTACCAGTGTTATGGTAACAGGGGGGCATAGCGTAATAGTAAGAAGATCAAAATTACTCGTAATAAAAAAAAAACAATTTCAACTCTAACAACTCACGCCTAAACTTTTACAGTTCGCGCTTGTTCATACGACGACATTACGAAAATAACTTTGATTATAATTATGTATAACTTTACTCCTACTCATAAAGCACTCCTATAGAGTTCTTATTGATGTTACGAATACGATTGAACCTTTGATCAAATTGTGATAAGTTAAATTGATGAGACAGTATCGAACGTATCTAAACTCAGTTTGTCTCTAAGTAAACAAGAGTATTTGACTTTGGGAAGTTCCCCGGTCTGGAATGATATCTTTTTTTGTTACGCCAAGGACGTCTAAAGGACAAAGATGATTGCAAATATCCAAAAACGACGCTATTTTTTTTCGTGTATTGGATTTGATTATCGACGTATGCATCAATGGTCATATTAGTGGTCGGTTGGAAGATTTAAATTATGGTCCTTACGTCTCTCGGAACCCATTACAGACGTTTGTCAAATTTGATCGATCGGCTCGATGATAAACGAGTCTGTGTTTGTAACTGGTTCTCGGTTTTATAAAACTTTTTGAATATTGATTTTTGCTTACAACTAATTTGCATATTTTTTCCTAATCCTGCGTCTAAAATAGCGCGCGAGCTAAGCGATCGAAGCGAGCGTTACTGCGACAGTAGGTCAACCAAGCGCAAGGCCAATGTGGCCAAAAAATCGTTGACTGACAATTATTATTAATAAATAAGATAAAACCCTCGATATAATGGCGTCCCTTACTTTCAGTGATGAAATGTAGCCAAGAACCATCCCGATTAAGATAGCTTTATTTAAAAAAAGCCACGTCTACATCGTTCCATTCGTTTGGGAGCTATGATGGTATATACAGACACATACATACACCGATTCACACGTTAAAATTATACCTAACACCCTCACCCTCTTTTTTACCCGACTGCCGAATGAGGAGGGTAGTACAAAGGCGAACTTATCCCTTTCTTTTTTATATAATCTATGTGATTTCCATGTCATATCTCTTACCATTTACACCGACCCTGTCCATACTCGTACGCAGCGCCAGTTGCACTTGTCGATACAAGAACGGCGAGAAAGTTGATTCGCTGCTCTCTAGACGCGATTGACTCGAAGTCAGCGCCAACTGACTTGTTCAGTGAGCTGTCGCTTACGTTAATAAACTTTAATAAGGCTCCATTATATCAGACCAACTAGAAGGCTTCTGTAACAGCTTATATTCATTTAGATCAAATTGTCAAGAAGAATTGTTGAAAAAAATGCTGTTACAAATCATGCTTATAGAGGTTTGTTACAAAAGCTATTTTTTTTTGATAATTATTGAATGAGAAAAAAACAGTGTTTGCTACGACCACTTTGGACCAGTGGTCGGACTGACGTCATTTTGTTTGTGACCGCTAGATAAGATCATGTGACGATATGAGGTCTTTATTCATTTCATTATTTGCCAAAAATTGGCTTATTTATATTCTTAGTAAATAACGATCAAAAAAACTTTAAATAAAGGAGCAAGTTATTTTCAGAACACCTTTTAAAGAGAACTTGCTGTCAATTGCATTTCGTTATATTTTGCGTTGACGTAGCCGCATGTGTGAATATAAACATCTTGACTGTTTTTTTACGCACATAGAAGGCAAACGAGCTGCCTGAGAAGGTTACCATTTGCATTCTCAAGACTACAAACTTATAACTGCAATCAAAAGACACTGCCAAAGACATTGCCAAACGTTGAGGACTCAGATGGAATGCATCTAGTAATTTCACGGATTGTCTTATCTTATCGGAATACTGCTGCTTCGCGGTAGGTTACAGGATAAGAGGTGTAGCGATCCGGACAAACCCTGCACAATCCTCATCGTCATTTACTTAAGAGCTATGCTCTTGTCGGTGGAGTAATTTCCATTCTTCCTGTTTCCACTGTTCCAAGCCATCTCTTTAACACACTGACTGACTCACAGACAAACTACAGCCTAAACCATAAAACCTAGGGATTTGAAATTGTCAGGGAATATTCCTTGGGTACCTAAAAGTTTGTGGGAAACGAATGCTACCCATACGAAGTTTCAGGCGTTGTCCAGTTTGTTAATATGTATTAGGATTCCGCAATATTAACCGCAGTCACTAAACCGAAAGCAGAAGCTCCAGGCAGCCCAACACGGATGGAGGGTCCGTCCAGAAATAGACGCCGCGTAGACTCCTGAAGTATTAATGTGTCCACGTGCCCAACGGGATCCTTGACGTGTGTGGGATCTATTATGCCTCACACGTGATTGTTACCACCAGCTAAGCCTAAATTTATTGTTAGGTATACAGCAGCTTTTATTAGACGCACGAAATTACGTTGTCGCGTTACGGGGGGATAAGTCAATAGAACGGAGATTACTAGCATAGAGGCATGCCATCCTAGTCCTCATAGTGCGTAGCTGACTCGAAATGTATTGAGTTGGCATAAGCGCTAACGATCTGTCATCACTTCATCAGCTTGTGTCAATGTTACACGTTTTGTTCATGTTCGAACTTAGAATTATGCATCTTGACTAGATTGGTACAGTCGCCCAAAAATGTACCGTTAAAGTTCATTTGCACGTCATTAATTCATTATACAACAAGTTCGATTTTCCCTTGCAATAATATTATGACAGTGACAAGTGTCAAACTGGTAGACCACTTTCTTGGCCGAACTGTACTGGGTTGGTACGCATTTGCCGTCTTAGGTTTGCAGTCTTAATGGTGTAGTCTTGAAAAATTGGCGACAAATAATGGTGCTTTGAAACCTTAATGTTGTTTAATTTAGCTACTGCACTGAAAGTACTTGTTATGTTAATATGTATGGGTAAATGACGAAAAATAACGCTTTGTCACACGGTACTTTACGCGAGTATTATAAAAAAAGTTCTACAAAACACTAGGTACAATGCATTTTTTTCAAGCCGACTGAAAGTATGTTTACAGTCAATAAACATCACCATTGTCCATATTCATAAGCTAAATTTTACTAGATCCTCGCGTATTAAATCAAGCTCCAACTCGTTTCACATAAATGAACTATCAATTTAACGGAAATATGTTGGCTTTTAGATTATGCTCGGAATACGTGTCTATAATTGAAATGCCTTAGGCTCGCCGCGACCTAGAAACAGTTGACATCGAAAAATTATTGCACCAACGGCCTCCCCGGTTAGTTTTACTGCAGGTATAGCGTATCCTGATTTATTGGGTTTATCATTGCCCATATCTAGGAAGAGAACTTGCCCTGATTGCTCAGCCTGCCTTGAGTGCCGGCAGTCCGTATAGTTTTTATCTAGATGTTTGCTCTATCCAATATAGAAAGCTGACTACGTTAACCTATTGTTTTATAAACCTCAGTAATAAAAGCATAGCCTTATCTTGTCCTTATCTATACACGTGCACATTTATTAGATTTACTTATGGTAAAATCGCGGAAAGACCGACGAAGCGTGTACAAAGGTTGTATCGCTTACAGCTATTGGATATCCAATATACCAGTTCAGTGTCTACAGTTAGATAACGGAAATTAAGACCCTGGACGGTGGAAATTAGAGCCGTTTTTAGTAAAACGTGTGTTTTTTGCGCGCGCTGTAATGTAGTTGAATAATGCTTGTAATGAAAGCTTTCGTAATGTGTAGTAATAAAGTTTACACGTAATCTTATCGCCGACGTTAGTACACGATAACTCTATCCGGGCCTCTGTTCCACGTGGTTTTAGCTAATCTTGTTTTCGATAGCATATTACTTTTTAACTATACCCTTTACTGTCAAATGAAGAAGAGCTGCCATAACGTTAACAATATCTCTACGAAACGGTTAAAATAAAAGACAAAGGGGATTAGAGGCCTAGAGCGTAATAGTCAAATACGCATGCGTAACTGACGTCAGAACCGCTTATTTAGACGTTGGGTAATCTTTTTTTTATTTTTAGTGCTCGGAAAATCGTAAATGTCGTTGGTAGGGAATTATGTCGTGAGATACGTCGTAAGGCGCCCCTTTACATCTGTACGCAAACGGGCTGTTATCGTTTGGGACTGATTGACCTCGTGCTAAAACTAGATTTATTGCCAGTAATACTCTCGGCTCTCCAAGAACAAATGTTACGAACGCTCGCGATCTTCGTAATAGCATACCTTGACTCCCTGTCGGCTGATTTATGGCGTTGCGTTTAAAAATTGACTAAATCCAAGCGTTTCAAAGTCGTTAGACCCGTTGTTATAATATGCTCAGTACTAGTACAACAAATCAAGAACTTGCAGTGCGAGACTGGTCTCACTACTTTGTATTGAAGCGATAACGAATTCAGGTTATTCTTCACATCATTTACATATTTATTGTTTAGTTTGACATATTGGAAGAGCCGTATAATAAAACTGACGGCGATCAAATTAATGGCCGCGCGATGTCACGGCGTTATTGAAATAAATGTAGGCGTAAAAGTAATTAATATTGAACTCTATCTTTTTGGAATGCATGAATTTAAATATTGTTATATGATACGTTGAATGACGGCAAACTAGTATTTATTTATTCATGATTTTTTTCCTGGTTTTGACTGCAAACAACTCTTAATTTGGGCTATTGTTTCAAATTAGTTTTTCAATAAACCAATCATCTCTAATTATTGTCTGGCTACAGTCTCAAACATGGATTGATTAATGGCGTGCAATTAAAACGCATACAACAACAGTTTGAGTTATGTGTAGGTGTATGAACCCGATAACTGTCCCCTGAAGGACGAACCTGTCAGACAGAAGTCATTGCGGCAATCCTATAGCTTCCGTCCCGAACGACCTCACCGTGGATGAATTTGTATGATGACATTCATGATCATGACTGATGATTGTCGTCCTTGATCCATCACTACATATTATAAAACAAAGTCGCTTCCCTCTGTCTGTCCCTATGTATGCTTAGATCTTTAAAACTACGCAACGGATTTTGATGCGGTTTTTTTTAATAGATAAAGTGATTCAAGAGGAAGGTTTTCATGTATAATAAACTTTGTTTTATGTACGGGTGTTACCGAAAACTCACATAAACCGAAGCGAAGCGAGGGCGGGTCGCTAGTTAAAAAGTAAACCGATGTTTTACAACTAAGGCTGCAATAATCGTTATCAATCACCGTGGAAATTTCCTCATAGATGTTTCACTACTTCATTAGCGCTAATGACGCATGAGGAAACAAAACCTCATTAACTTGAATAAGCGCAATATCGCATTACAAATTCACATTGCACTTGCAATTATCACACTTACAGCCCATATAAAGCTCGGGAAACATTCATGATTATTGTTTAACTATGAATGTGCCACATTCAATCGCACGCGTGAGTTTCAATTACAAATTGTAGCAGGGAAATCTTTACAAGTGTCGTAGATTGCAAACTACTACGTATACGTTGCGTGACTCCAAACACTTTGACATAAAACGTAGTCCACGTAGACTCGTGTAAGGGCTTAGTCATACAACCTGGCCTACCCCATCGTACTGCCATATTTTTGCAAGCTGGCTTAAGCCCTCATGTACCGTCTACCTAAATGCTTTAATAAAAATCCCCAATGTTTCACAAAGCCCACGTTTTTAGTACCAACATTAACCCTAGTCACGTAAAAAAGATCTATTCATATGGCGGCAGGTAGGCCGTTTGTAAATAAAAAAACTTAACTCCCCTTTTATGCGAAGGGAAATCCAAGATTCCTAAGTTGTGTAAATACCCTTAGCTTCAGACAGTTTAGGGGAGCCCCCGCGATATCTCTAGTTGGTTACTCGTGGCAGCTTAGGCGTGTCATGTAGGTATAGGCTGTCTAAATTGACAATTTTGAACAAGGAAGCAGCCTCGAGGACTTTGACGTTGTTTTGGTGTCTATTTCCATCGTACCAAGCGGTGTTGACTCCACGACGCGTTCTCCAAGAAA
>OZ014448.1:13934896-14262376 GCA_963966035.1 Acleris laterana | reverse complement strand
AAGAAAAACAAAGGGAAAGAAAATATGTAATGCGCTGTCAGGCCTGTCAGATGGCGTAGTATTCATTATTTATGGCATGTCTTTAAACGCACAACAAAAAAAAAACAGATCCTGAAAATACTAAATTGCACAGTAAAAAATGTAATTGCACCTAGAAAACGGTTTTGAGTATACGGTGGTTTTTTAGTGTGCAACTCAGTATTTTTTTGGTGTACTGTTTAATATATCCCATTATTATTATTTATAGCACCTATCTTACCTTTTGAAAAACCATAATAAATAAATATTGAATCTAAACACCCCTTTCTCGAAAATGAATTGTGTACCCAAAGCCGCGACCTGTTAAATACTTTTTATTTCACTTAATTTGAGTTATCAATCGGTTACTGTATATTTTGATATGGTTCGACCATTATTGTTTTCTTGTATAGTCAGGGTATAAAAAGGTTTGTCACTTTTGGACCTTAACGTCGTTGAAATAGAGTCGAAAAATGACGAACCTTTTTTTACTCTGACTGTACTTACTTAAATATTCATACCCGACTGTCTACAAAAAGGAGAGTATTAAGCGAAATATCGTGGCAGTTAAAATGACTGTCTTATGCAGGATTTCGTTTACCAATATAATATGTAGGTAATACTGTTAAAATCGACGACATTTAAACCTCTTCTGTCCGCATTTAGTGCTTCAGGTTTCGCAAAGGCTATAAATTAAATTTTAAACACCACTTACACAGACTTAAGTGTACGTTCAGGTTTTCCTTTTCAATTTTCTTCTACGTCACCTATTAAATGTTAAGTTACGCAAATCATGTCAGCTCTCACGGCGAGAAGGCGTCTCGCGTCCCGTCGCCCCGGAGGTCCGTGTGATTATCAATAAGTCAGGACACCTGCTTCCTACACTACACACGGCCCCGCATGCACTTATTCGCATAAAAACTGACACAATTTCCATTTGATAATGAACACGTTTTAATTCACCTAATTTAAAGTAACGACCGACAAAAAGACAATACTTTTGTATGCAAACAGATGTAAGATACCAGTTGAAAACTTGCATCTGCATCTAACCAAGAGTTTCACATTTAAAACAATACCATTAAAGCACAAGTTTCACTGATTTTCTATTTAGAGTGGAGAGAACACGCCGTTTCTTATACGCGAGCGTTTGTTAGCATTGTTGTGTGGTTCGCACTTTATATCATGCGTGATCGGATGAAAGTACGATTGCGGCCTTATCTCGCATCTTCCCACGAGTGATGCACCGCTTGTACCTCGCTATTGTATCCAAAGATATTATATCAAAGAAACAACTAAGACAATAATAAATTGTAATAACATGGTTCTGTTACAGCGATAAGTATGTCATGAATATCTTCTCTTCTTAAACTCTGCCCGTGTTGATTCCTTGTCCCCGAAAGCTGAGCCTCGACCGGTTTTAATTGCTTAAACATAATCAACAATAAAAAACCGATGTGAGGCAATATACGAAAGCGTTTCGCCAAATAAGAAGTGTCGTTCGTTGCGATTCTCATTATTGACGCAAAAACTGTTAATGCCGAATTCAGACGAAATGGCTTGGTAATTTAAAAGGTTAATTTTATTATGTCTTTGTTTCGGGAAGAATCTGAACAACTACTTAGTTTAGTTCATTTATATTCAAGAAGAACCTATTAATTTTATAAAACATTTTGACGTCTCATTTCCTTGAAAGTGTTCACGCGCTCTTAAGTAGCACCTGCTTATTAATTTGTATTCAACAAACATGTTTGAAATTTGACTTACGCCGTGAGTACCATTAATAAAATTTGCATAGTAGTATTTCATCAGAATTCAAAGGGTCCCTTAAGTTCGTCGATGCGCGGTGACATCCGCCAAGGACCCGATTTTTTTTGTCTTTGCGTTATTCAAGGCATGACACCGATTAAAATTCCACGTCGCGTCCATCCATTTTTGGACAATTGACATATTTCTTGCTACAGGCTCTTTGTGAACCCTTTTTACATCAAGCAGCAATGAAACACGTCCAGTTTTGTGTTGTGCTTATCTCACAAGTACACCTCGATACGCAATGACTTGTCGGCGGAAATTTATAATGAACACGCTGGGTTAATAACCGACAGATACAAGGCTTAGTAGGATCCTAACGCAAGCACATACTTTGTAGGGTTCCCTAATCAAACGCGATTAGGTTTCCTCATTTTTACACCTAAGCTATGAACCTACAGTTATTATAATTCCTACAGAAAACAATTCGTTAAAGGGAAAAGTGCTACAGATTGGTGGATAGACAATACAACAAAGTTGCTCTAGCAACACATTCAAACTTAATAGTCTCAGGACGCATCTAGTGGACGAAGAAAATTAGATAAATACTCGTATTTCAGTCATTGTACTTCAGATCTTTAATGTCACTGTTGAAATCTCTAAAAAAATCTATTAACCTCGTAAGTCCTGTGTTTTCTTAATAGCAGTAGTCCTAACTACCTAATGTACTATTTAAAGTACATATTAAAAATAGTGCTTCAGAGTCTATTAGTGCTTTGGAGTTCAAAATATTTCGTACGATAGTGAGTCGTCAGGTCTGAACTACTATCATTAGTTTGTACTAAAAGTACAAGTACGCGGGGACTTAAGAGGTTAAATAAGACCGATCAACATTTATGAAAATAGTTTATCTGATAAGTATATCAATAACGGTCTTTCGAGTAACCTACCAAAGTTCGTAGCAAATTGGTCGTCTGTTAAGGCTATCGATATATTCCGCCGTGTGCCTCGGGTAGCGAGACTAGCGAGCAGCGTGGCGGGAGGCGTGACGCGACAAGCGACACCGCGACGCCCGCGTCGTTATCCTCGCGAGCACATTGTGTGGCTTGCCCGGGAGCTGCAATTGCGGCTCGATTCCCTCGCATTTCCCGCAATAACTCGCGCTCCTTTCAATTGCCCGTACGTGATACTAGCGCGTGCCGCCAACCACAGCCATCGACGTATCGCTGCCCACAATTTCAATAAATCCCTGTGTTCATCGTTTCGTCTCGTCCGACCCGTGTGGTTCGCGCTCAATAGCTATATGGTTTCATGTCTTACCGAGCCGAGAGCTCTAAAACGGTCACGGCTCCTAACGTCCCCCGTTTTGAATTTAAACATGATCCCGTGGATTTCACAACTTGACCGCAAGCTACGATTTGGCTCTCTGCCAGAGCGTCTGAGCCACCCACCGGAATCGGCTTGATTGATTGCTAATGACTATTGTTACGCTATTTTGCAAACCCTCGGGGACCTGTCGCTTCCGACGTCGACATGACGGCAGATATTAGTATTGTTTTCCGCGATGTGAAAACTACCTGTAAGTAGATCTCGCGCATGTAATTTGCGGCAATCAACGTTCGGCCTAGGTTATTAACACGAGTACAGTCAACAGCAAAAGAAACTGATGAAATATGGTCCCAAAATTATCTATGCAATACATTAAGTCAAATGCTACGGACTATTGTAGTTGATCAAAAGTAAATGAGCTCAATAACGTGTCATAATAAGTGATCACCATTATTTTGATTTTTGAAAACTCAATGACAGTTTAAGTCATCGTTGAACATTTCGAATTAAAGTTTTAACTATAAAATCTTGGTTTTGGGACAACCTCGGAGTACTTCGGTTAATATCGGTTATGTTCGTCGAAAAACATGCGAAGTGACCAAATAGCAATCTCCCTTACGCCAAGATTTAAAATAAGTTTTTATTACATCTTGGAATTATTTGCCATAAATCCTTCTTTTGCCGATATTGTTGGAATGTCGTTATTTTGGTATTCAATTCACGTTTGACGCTTTTGATAGAAATGTCATGTCAGGCTTCTGTTTTGCACAGCTGTTATGATCACTTTCTTTTGACTAATTAAAACATCAATTAATTTAGCACTTTAATATAACATGTTATATTTGGGATGCCATGACAATAGATATTTTGAAATGTTGATTTTGATCACTTACTTTTGACGTTGACTGTACAATAAATTTATTATTCTTTTTTTTTCCAGTGAACGTTAAGAACTAAAATATTATACGACGTTTTGAACTGCATTTGCATGACTGCGCTATAAATGAATACCGTGGTTACGAATGCTACATGATAATGATGCCCTCAAATGCGGGCTTCACAATGCGCTCGATCGCTCGTTAAAGTTTAGTTATTATTGTTCGTTATCGAGCGATTAAATGATATACGCACAGGTAGCACCTGGGGCCTGGTGCGAACCAATTTGAAATGACATGCTGCGACTGCGACTGCTTCATATTTTACTGCATAAGTCATGTTGGCCTAATGGCGCCGCTGTTCACTTCCCGTAGGGTGATATTACGTTCACACCTTGTTCTATATTTCTAAGGTCGATATGTAACTACTTATTCACATAGTTAATAAGGAGAGTATGTAGTCACAAAATCAAACAAAGGCGAACTTGTATTTCTTGATTGCTTAAATAAACTCGGCCTATGAACAGTTTGTTACTTTGTAATTGAAAACTTTGAAACATTACGAATCTCTTCAATTATCTTGCGTAATGCCCTGTTACCAGTTGTTAAGTTACTGCTAATGAAAAGTCGGAGTACTTATTGTTATTGTAGCGCCTCGGGCGTTTAGATAATTCGGTTTATAGCGTGGCCAAATGTGATAGCACTCGTTGCTCGCTTATGTAGTTCTCGTAATGGCCGAGCGTATTGCGTGTTCTCGACATGCTTTTTTTGTCTAAATGAGTATCAATTAGGCGGCGCGACATTGCGTGCGGTGTGTGGCCTGATTCGCCTGCAGCTCGTGACGTGCGATAATCGATCCGCGAGCATCGCAGCTCTGCCCAGCGACCCGGCAGACCTCGATTTGAATCAGCACGCGGCCGATTCAGCGAACGCTACAATCTGACCAAGTTAAAAACGTACAACGAACGCCAGGTCGCGCCGGCGACTGACCAGCCAGCCTCCGACCGATCGCATCGATGCACCGCAGCGGACCCATTATGGCCATTTACGTGCCGATTGTATCGATTGTGACGTTGATTATTTATCGAAAACGCGCCGAGGTCGGCTCTGCCAACAAAAAGCTATTTGAATCCATTAATGTGTTTAATAATAGGGAATTAGGTACATTTTTTTGCTTAGATATCTATCTTACGTTGATATTCAATGGGTCGCTTGTTACTGCTACCCAATATTTTTAGAATTATCTGAAGGTGATCATGATCAATGACGGCTGGAATCGCTTCGAGCAAACAAAGGCGGCATAGGGTCAGAGCTTGCACTGCCGAGGGCGATATGCTGTTTGATTTATGTGTACCTACTCGATACCGGAGCTCTTCCGTGGTGTCCGGTGACCGCATGACGCTCTGCTGCGCTCCTTTTCTAACCACTACGGGATTATTTACTTTGTTTTACGCGAGCTTTACGTTGCAAGAAATCTGACAACTTAAAAGCCGAACATTTCTGTTACTACCATGGCAGTATTATGTTTAACAAAGCTAGCGTGTGTAATAGCGAGCGCCATTAATACTCGTTAATATAATACAAGCGAACCAAACAAACCTATTATGATAATACACATCCATGTAATCACCGGCGTCAATCATTGCAGTGACGACATTATTATAAATGAAGCAGTGACAGGACTGGACGCTGCTACAGTGTAGCGGATTGATGCAAACTGACCTGAAACCTATACTTATTGCATCAAATAGACGAGAAACACAGCACTTAACATCATATACTATTAAATCATTAATCGCTATTTGCGAAATGCTGCGGTAGTCTAGTGAGATAGCGGGTGAAATTAGCACAAAGTAGAATGACTGATACCAGTGCGGCTAAACATGTTCTTAAGCCACTACAGGGCGCTGCGGTTTCTTCTCCGACGGTAACTTAAGTAGCTCAGGACGGAATTAATTATCCGCAAACCCGACTACAACTCTCAACGGTTTCTTGTGTAAAATGAGACGAGGGAAATCATTTAATGCCTCGATAATTTTATATCTGTGCCACAATAACTGAACGTGTAATCGGCATTATTAACTTTGTAATCTTTATAGTATCTGCGGCGAAATAAAAGGAGAACATCCTTGGAGTACTCCCTTGCAGTTGTTTGTAATAGATTTTTTTTATCATCGTAATGTTTGTTATTATGGTACATGGTGTATGGGCCGGTGCGGCGCAGCGCGGTGTAGGGTATCGTAGTAATTGGATACACTTACCCGTGGCGGCCGCGGGCGGGTCTGTCCCAGTCTGCCCGCTGGATTTATCGTCCCTGCAAATCATTGCGTTCATCTCACCACTCCTGGACTCCGAACCCAGCAAACCTTTTACCAGCAATAAGCGATCACTTAAATTCTATCCCTGCTATACACTACATTCCTTCTAACCGTTCCCAATCTTAAATCGCGCATTAACGTATATCGAACGTTGATAAATCGTTTCCTTTCCCCTGGAATGTTACTGAGATCTTTGATCTGAGAATATTTTATTCATCTTCATTCGTTTTGTTCGTTTGCTTAATTAACGGGTTAATTTATTGTTATAAAAGAATGGAGGATAAGGACGCACCGATAAATTGTTTAGTTCGTTTTATAATGTTACTATAACTTATTGATAGCATCATAGTTCTCCGAACCCCTCTAAATGCTTGTCGAGGCTAGCCCATTAATAGTTGTTTTATATAACACATTTATTACTCGTTGTTGTGAACGCTTACCGCCAGACACACAGAGAAGCGGTCATTGGGTTTGATTTCAATAAATTGTGGCTCTGTATAATTGGCTCCGATCCCCTGCATAGTAAAACTTGATGATATATCGACGATATTTATTTCTGCTGCAAATTTTTACCCTCAAGGTTCCTACCACGGAGATTGCTTTTAAAAACTCGTTTTAGTCGTTGGTGGTCACAAATAAGGGAAGAAAACAATAAATCATGCACTCGCTAATTATCGATCGTTGTTTTAATTTAATGGTTTAGATTTTGGAATTGCCGCGTGTAATTGTTTATAAACAAACGCCGATTTCCCCGTAGAAATTGTGGTGTCTGGTAAAGTTATTCATGGTCGAATTCGTCAATGTCGTCTCAATTACACTAAATCTGTTATTTATTATTCTTTTCGCCCGCCGCTTAAACTGCGCCATGATAAATGATACGCGTCAATCGTGCGGCCGTGAATCAGCGTCTAAAGCCAGTAAAAGCTTTCGTTTTACTTCAATTTTAGTTGATGCTTAAATGTGTACCATAAATTATTGTCCTACCTAGACCTGTTCTATTGTAGTTCCAACGCATGAAAATGTCGACACTAAACCTTTCGGAAGGACTACAATTTCAAATGCGTTACTACACTATCGAATTCGATATCCTTCGCTTAAATATGATATGATAAATGAGCGTAATCATAAAAAAATTATTCAAATTAGTCCGTCGTTTATCAATCATGAGCCCATTAATGTGTATTAGATATGAATATATCATGTTCCCAATCGCAATCAGTCATTTGCTGCGAAGTTTTAAAACCAGTTTCCCCAGAATCAAAATTCAGGTCAGTATGCCAGTTCCACTTATTTTAATAAAACCACGATAATTTCCTAGCTGCTATAAAAATTTTAGCATTCGACGTCTGAGAATATGAAACTGATTCTAGGTTTATTTCTGTAAAAAAATATCAAGCTTACGCTATGTTATGCTCGCTAATCCTTTAAATGTACTCGGGTCCGTGAGTTCAAGGGATTATTTGGTTTCTGTCACGTGTCTGTAAACTTACACCGGTAACCGGCTCTGCTGCGAAATGTACGGCTTCGCTTCGGACCACTTGGGCATCAGACTATCCTTTTCCCAAGCTTGTTGGAAATCCTATACTTCGCATCTCACGCGGTCATTTAAGGTTTCAGGAATTAAAATGAGCTCCAATTGTTTACTATTGAAGCGAGTTCGTCCTAAGTAATCAGAATCGTCACTGGTCTTTTGAAGGACGCGGGAGTCCACTTTTTAAGCCCCGACAAAACATGTGTTAGCAGTTTAACGTGTGTGTCTATGTTTGGGGCATCGTACCCGATAACAGATTGACCGATTTATTAGACATCTATTTAAATCGGGATGGTTCTTAGCAAAGTTTCAGGAAAATAGGTTCGGCCGTTTAAGAGACATCAGCTGTGGAAGAAGTTGGATCGTCATTATATCCGGCGTTTTTATCTATGTAAAAGTTAATTGTGGCTATACTTGAAAGACGCCTATGTCTTTTTTATTTTTCGTCTGACATAATAGTGGCGTTTTTCTCCATAGATACTTTTATTGATTGTGTCCTAATTAACGCAATTTATCAAATGACGAGCGAGTCGGTCACGTGATTCCCGCGTGGCGCTGGCGGTGAACCCTCCAGCTTCCCGGGTAGCCGAGTCACGTGGCGCGCCGGGACAAACGTGCCCTGTCGAAACGGGGTGAACCCGCCACGATGCCGGCCGCGTGACTGCGGTTTGTTATTCGAACTCCCCGTGCCGATGTTGCACGTTGTTCTTCTAATTGTACCTACATTAGTACGACACTCCGTCACATTTGATTCAGGAAATTGCTAATTGCAAACCTTGGATACCGGTGTTGACGGTAGCTAATTTCATCATATCGTCAGTTAGGTAAATTATCCATGGTAGAGCTATCTTGAATCTGATGAGTTATTTTGGGGTTTTGTGTTTGGTTTACTAGCCGGTGAAATTACTAGCATAGAGGCATTCCGTCTTAGTCTTCAGGGTTGGCAACGCATTCGCAGTCTTAGGATTGCATTGCAGTCTTGTGAATGCGAATGTCTATGGGTCACAGTTTCCACTTACCATCAGGGTGGTCTGTGTGCTCGTTTGTCATCTCTATGCCATAAAAAAAAAACCAAAGCCATGACATGAATGATACAATGTTATGTCCGGAAGTGGCAGTCGATTAGGGTGCAATATAATAACTTTGGAGATTAAGACTCCGGCTCCTTAAGTAGTAAGTATTTAACTCAAAATATTGACGACACGAATCAATTATAATAACATGTGATTAAAACGAGTATTTTATTGGCCACTTACTAAAGTCAGGAGCCATCTCAAATATTAATTCTCACATAGAGAAGCGGTTCGGCGCTACCTTACACGTAACGCCCCGGGCATAGCAGGCGTCTTGTGAAATTGAAAAAATAATTAACTGAGACCGCGAACCGCTTCATTACAAAATTGAACTGTCTTTTGAACGCCTACTGCATAAATTTTATTAACATTAAAGCAGCTGCAAACTTGCCTGACAGCTCGTTCGCTTTCGTATCGCTCCTATAGATACCATCGGCGTAACTTATTCAACGATTCTTCCGAACCTCATTATTCATACTAATATTGCAAGACCACGAAGATAATTTCTTTAATAACTGTAGTGGTGACGACTAATCGAAATTAGTCACTTTAAAATGCAAATGTCACTTTTTGCTCACGCGATTTGATCGTTTGCGGCGAACGCGAAAGATAAATAAACACAGCGTCTATAGATTGTTGTATTTCAAGTTAAACAACCGCATAAAAGGAAAAATATACAAAGTCGTTATATGGTTTTTATTCAACCAAATGTTATGTAGGCTACCTTTTGAATTAAACGATTTCAATGAGAACGACCTTCATGGGCATCTTAATATGCAAAACTATTAAAAGAATCAGTTTGTAAGAAATCTAATTGTATGCAAAGATGATTATTTTTCTGTACAGTTGGGCCAGCTGCCTTTTTTTTTCTGGCGACCTTGCACCGAGTGAATTGTACGTAATCCAAGGATTTTCGATGAACTTAAAGTAGATTTTCAGCGCCAAGTTTTGTGACATCGAAGGTTGGCGTTAAAAGCAGGGCTCGGAAACGTTATTCAAAATAACGTTTTAAAAACGTTTCGAACCGTTCTTCGTTCAACATTTTGTTCGGAACGGAAACGAGACGAGAACGTTATCAAAAACCGGTTTAATCCACGGGACGCGGCCGCGCGCGGCGTTCGGCTACAAAGCGGCGACAAGCATGAACTTGTTTAGTAGGTAATCTTAGCTATCTGCCCTACCGACCCTACCGTATGTTTTGATTGCATTTTCATTTCATCTTTCATCCCGATGCGTGTTCACCAATTGGGCGTTTTCAGAAAAAGTTGTTGGTTGAAAAAAGTCGTGTCCCATGACTTTCATGGCTGATTATTCGAATTTAAAGAAGACATATCAAATGTTTTTTTTTTTACATTAAATAACTTATTAACTGCAGAAATACAGTAGAATTATGCAAATCAATCTTTGTTAAATTTAAAATAAAGCCAAAATAAGAAAAAAATAGGTCCTATTTGACGTGTCCCACCCCCACCACACCCTCCACGCCACATTCGGAGTTAGATAAAAAATACTAAATAAGACTGTTTAAAAGTCAGCAGTTGTGTCCTGGTCAGTTATGAACCGATCTTTAATTTTAAACCGTAAAACAAGTGCGTTTAACACATAGAAATTTCTTTGAAAAATACAGGTTTTAATCTGTCCCGCGAAATAGCGCATGGGGAATTTCCCGCATACGCGACCGTATTTTTAATATGTTCCTGGCAATAAAACACCACAATACATGAAAATTCTGAATTATGGCGGCATTTTTAGTCTATGGTAGTCGTCATTTGGTTTCAAATGACAGCAGTTTGTCCGTGAAATGTGTTTAGAGTGGTCGCGTGGAGTTTGCACCTTAAATAGGTTTCTTCATACGACTCCTATTTTAACAAGGTAAGATAATCCTGTGTTTTTGATTTTTTATAATGTTATATTTAATAATTAATGCTGATTCGGAATCAAAGGCAATATTTAAAGAAAGTTCAATAGTTTATTTGTAATTTTATGTGAATGTTTGAATGGCATGGATGGGCGTTTTCAGAAAAAGTTGTTGGTGACGTTAGAGGAATTCCACTTAAAAAAATATTTTAGTTTACTTTAAAATGTAGAAAAATCGATAATATATTTAATGAGCAACATGAAAATACTAAATTTATAATAAAATAATGACTATTTCAGTAAAAAAATCCAATTTGATTTCGTTTCTGCTCGTAAGAAGTTCTATTACGCCACTCATTTTAGAACGGGTTTTAAAGAAAACTAGAAAGGTTTAAAATGTTCTGAAGCTTTATTGATAAAACTTGAACTAAAAAGTGTTCTAAAAAAAATAATTAAGTATTAATCATATTATTACAATACAATGAAGTTTAATGACAAAACCTTTCCTTAACGCCACCTTTCAGTACTTTGTACTAAGTATATATTATTGTCTTTGGAGCGACGAATGCGTAATATTATTTAAAAATGTTCTTTTTTAACGAATTATTAATTAAATAGAATGTGTTTAACAATAATAACTTCTTAATATCTTTGATGTAATATTAAATATTTAAGAAATTGAATCACATTAATAACGGGACAGTGACGTATAGTGAAACTCGAAATGGCGTTTAGGAACTATAAGGCTACGTTCCTATTGCAATATTTTTATACTAAAACGATTAATTAATTAATGAATTTTAACAATTCACCAAAACAGCCAAAAAGTTAACTGGAAGAGATCCCCTAAAGGGATAAGTTCGCTTTTGTACTTCTTTTTTTCTGTTATTTTAATATTTTTGTAATGTAGGTAATTGTTTTAGTACAATGAAGTTTTTACATACATACATACAACAGGCATCATTATAATGTTACTGATTTTATAATAAGTCATCGTAAGTTGATAACTGTTTGGACGTGACCATACTATAGACTAAAGTGAAATGAAGTACCTAGGAGCCGTTTAAGTATTATGTAAGCACCAAAGGGGGGTGAGGAAGTCTTTGCTTTGCTTATTTTTGATGACACGGGGCGGCTCTAAATGGCAATGGCCACAGTATATGTATAGGTGTTTCCTTTACTACTACCGGCTATATCATCAGACCCTGAATACCGTCTCTAATCAGAGTGCTTTTCAAGACAAAACAAACGAGCCCAAACTCGATGGGGTTGCATTATTTAATTACCGAGTTCCCGTGGGCACCTTCCTGTTTTATCATCAGACCCCGGATTCTATCTCTGATCAAAGTGCTTGTCAAGACTAAACAAACGAGCCCAAACTCGATTCCCCATGCGCTATTTCGCGGGACAGATTTAAACCTGTATTTTTCAAAGAAATTTCTATGTAAACGCACTTGTTTTACGGTTTAAAATTAAAGATCGGTTCATAACTGACCAGGACACAACTGCTGACTTTTAAACAGTCTTATTTAGTATTTTTTATCTAACTCCGAATGTGGCGTGGAGGGTGTGGTGGGACACGTCAAATAGGACCTATTTTTTTCTTATTTTGGCTTTATTTTAAATTTAACAAAGATTGATTTGCATAATTCTACTGTATTTCTGCAGTTAATAAGTTATTTAATGTAAAAAAAATAAAATCATTTGATATTATGTCTTCTTTAAATTCGAATAATCAGCCATTAAAGTCATGGGACACGACTTTTTCAACCAACAACTTTTTCTGAAAACGCCCGGATACGTCACCTCCAAACCGCCACGGTCGCGTTAAAAGAACTAAAAAGTGGCGTAATAGAATTCTTAAGCTCGTTTCATAAAGAGATTTAAAGATTATTTTAATAAAATGCCAATTATTTTATTTAACCTACACAAATGATTTTTTGCAAAGTACCTATGTTTGCCTGTCCGTCTGTCTGTGGGTTTGTTTAGGTCAAATCTTGCAATTCAGTTTTGAAGCAGTCTTTTCCGCTACTGGAATGGGCTGAAATTTGGAAAACGTATGTAAACCCGATGACGATTCAATATTATGGTTTCATTGAGCTGGTATAAAGATGAAGCCGGAAGGTGCCCACGGGAACTCTGTAATTAAACAATGCAACCCCATCGAGTTTGGGCTCGTTTGTTTTGTCTTGACAAGCACTTTGATCAGAGATGGAATCCGGGTCTGATGATAAAACAGGAAGGTGCCCACGGGAACTCTGTAATTAAACAATGCAACCCCATCGAGTTTGGGCTCGTTTGTTTTGTCTTGATAAGCACTTTGATCAGAGATAGAATCCAGGGTCTGATGATAAAGCAGGAAGGCGATTACTTTATTTTAAACGAATTGAGAACCTCCTTTTCTTGGTCGGTTAAAAATGATGATGATGAGTCAACGATCTCATGAGATTACTTGTTAAAATTCATTAATTTAATTAATTGTTTTAGTATAAAAATATTGCAATATGAACGTAGCCTTATAGTTCCTAAACGCCATTTCGAGCTTCACTATACGTCACTGTCCCGTTATTAATGTGATTGAATTTCTTAAATATTTAATATTACATCAAAGATATTAAGAAGCTATTATTGTTAAACACATTCTATTTAACTAATAATTCGTTAAAAAAGAACATTTTTAAATAATATTACGCATTCGTCGCTCCAAAGACAATAATATATAGTACAAAGTACTGAAAGGTGGCGTTAAGGAAAGGTTTTGTCATTAAACTTCATTGTATTGTAATAATATGATTAATAATTATTTTTTTTAGAACACTTTTTAGTTCAAGTTTTATCAATAAAGCTTCAGAACATTTTAAACCTTTCTAGTTTTCTTTAAAACCCGTTCTAAAATGAGTGGCGTAATAGAACTTCTTACGAGCAGAAACGAAATCTAATTGGATTTTTTTACTGAAATAGTCATTATTTTTTTATAAATTTAGTATTTTCATGTTGCTCATTTAATATATTATCGATTTTACTACATTTTAAAGTAAACTAAAATATTTTTTTAAGTGGAATTCCTCTAACGTCACCAACAACTTTTTCTGAAAACGCCCAATTATGTACTCCTCACAGAATAATGGTACTTTTTATGTGTCCCATAATAATCTAAGCTCTAAAGAAACAAGCAAAGAAAACCGCGTCGCGTGGCTGCTAAATACTAACTGACTGGATGATATTTGTAATATTCCTACCGAACCCAGCAAATGGGAAAAAACGGTTAAAAACGTTATATGGATCAAAAAAGATTTCAATTTCGTTCTTGTTCAAAAACGTTTTCTATAACGTTATTTGCGAACGAAACCGAAACAAATCGTTCCTTAGGCATTTAAGACGAAACCGTTTCGAAAAAAATACCGTTTTCCGAGCCCTGGTTAAAAGTTGAAGGTCTTTTAAAAGAGTTTTCTACAGCTTTGAAATTATTTTCGTCTTTGTTTCCATGACGTCATTTTATTTTAAAATTAGCTTTTAAACTTTTTCTAAAAGGTTGAATTTAAAACATAAATAAACTTACTAACTTACTTATATTTATACCTCACCGTAAACTAGCTGTACCAAAAATATCTTCATGTTCATTTCTCTTATAAAATTTCTGTGTATGATCAAATACTTCAACGACGTGTTTTACTTTGGAACCATTTAAAGTTCGAGAGATATCTATCAGTCGATGGCTGCCTCGATCTGGGTCAGACATAATAGGCGATTCCAGATCTCTGGCGGGGAGCCTTGTCCAAGATTGAACCAGTTTTTCTGTCAATGTAGAGAAGAGAACGATCGTGAATGCCATTAGACGTAACTCGACGTAATCGAAAGGATGTAGCGTTTCTAAATCCATGTGACTGCTCCCGAAGTCTGTTAATGATGATACCAATTCGTTTCATGGTTGACAAGCCACACACGCCTGCTCGAATTGACGCAGAAGGTCGCGTTACGTCTGCGAATATATTTAAGCTGCGGATAGAACTTTATGGATATGCCATTGAACCTCAATAGAATAGGATTGACGTGAGACGATCGTCATCCTACTTACACGTTCATGCAGCGTACATCAAAGAAGCTCACAAGTAAACAATAAACACGTGAAACCTGTACTTTGTGTGTTTGATGAATTTTCTCTTTTCGCCAAAGAGCTAACCAATATTGTTTTCAACGCGGCTTCATTGAGGTCACGGCGTTTACGATTTCACTCGATACTTCTAAATAGCGACAAGCTTCTGTTGATTTTGGAAACCGTTTATCCATGCAGTCATCGACAGTAAAATCTGAAAATAAATACCAGCTTTCAAGATGTGACGACGATTGCGGAATGGTCGTAAGAAATTTAATGTCACTCAATTTACGGCGTTCTTAATACGGATCCGATGATGAGCAAATATCGAGTTTCGTTTCCTAAACGGTTATCAGGGTACTCGGTTGTGCGCAGCCAAGTGTCTACTACAATTTAGATAGTAGGTAATACGTACTTTGCATTCCAGTTTCTGTAGCTTTGTATGTATGTGTGTATGTAAACTCCTTAACTATGGGTCAAACAGAAAATAACAAAACTAAAAAATAAATACAAGCATAACACAAAAAAACAAAGGCGAACTTATCCCTTTAGGGATCACAATTCCATTCAACCTTGATGTGTCCCCTCTGATAGTTTTGTATGGACTTATGGAATATGTATTTTTTTTTCTATTTAACATCTTTGAATGTAGTAAAACGGTTGTTAATGAAAACGCCCATTCTTAATATTATGATCTGATTTATTCTGGCAAAACGGGACCTGATTTCAGACTTGGCGTTATTTTCCTAACGGTGTTTTTGACATCTTTCATATTGAAATGGGTGATAACGACGATCAGACGTAAAAACATCTTCATGTTTAAACTGGTCGTAAACGTAAATTATACGTCGTATATAAATCCAATAACTTTTAATGATGAAATCTTCCCCTGTTTGACACCACCTGGTATTTGCATAGGTAAATATTGCGATGGTCTATGGTCTGGAACTTCTGAACTTTATTACTAGCAAGACGTTTAATAGCCACACGATGCTAACTGTCCGTGAATTGTCGATAGTTACTGATATTTAATACTCGCCGGCGCGGCATTGGTGCTCCGCTCGTAGAGAGAATGGAAGGTTGTCGTTCCGCACACACCTTACCGATCCGACGGGCAATTTGCGTTGCTGCTGCATTCCTGCCCTTAGCTATTGCAGTTTATCGCATAATTAGACCAGCTTTGAAATGCTACAGCCTGTTTACTACTGTTATATTAATCGATGGTGACGGATTGCTTTTTTTTTGCACTCGTTCCCATGTAAAAATGTAATGAAAGCAGATAACAATTTACAAAAGAATGATACCCTGTAATAATGTATGAACAGTCCGGTTCGTTCCCAGCGATTTACATTTCGCCTTGAACGTTTTTTTCTCGTTGGCCGAATCAGACCGCTCTCCTGCTTCTTTAAATCATGCGTTGTAACTTGACAAGTCTATTTGTCCGTTCCGGTGTTTTTTTTTACCATAGTAAATGAACCGAAGGTATTATGTTCTGAACTAGACAAAAAGTAGCCTTGCGTTCGTGGTATTCACGAAGCTATTTAGATGTAATGTAAATCTAAAGGGCAAAGGCGTGGCGGAACGTACTCGTAAATACATCTGGGCGCAGCAGGCAACCTTTTAGGTGTTATTCAAATGCATCCCAATCTTAATTATGCCCGTCCGTATAACTCCTGCAGTAGAGATCGTGTCTCGCTTGACCCTAACATCGACGCAATGAGTTATGCCCTTTTACAACTCGTAAACATAATTTCAGCGCTCATTAAGGTATTTCTGTTCATTTGACACGTCATTTAAATTTTAGTATCGTTGATCAATAGTTACACACTTTTTTATTTCAATTCTCAGTAATCGATCTCTATCTTCGTGGTAATTGGTAACTAATGACAGAGCTAATAAAGTTCTCCTGATTAAGTTTTCTTAGAACAAAGATATAACCTGTTGATGCACTGGCTCTGTTACATCGGGTATTCGCCGATTAGGCATTATAGCAGCACCTGTACACGAAATCCGCGTGGGAACCTGCGCGGGCTCCGGGCGGGTTGCGCAAGCGCCGAAGGCGCTCGGCAACTGGAGTTTCGAAAACGGTTGCGCCCGCGTTGCACCGCGCAATGCTTCGCCGACTGCGAACACCTTACGTTAAGATAGGGTTCGATGCTAATTTACGTAGCGAATTCTTAAAACACAGGCTTAGCTACAGGCTTTTTTACTTTATAAGTAGTAAACTTTCGAAGATAGGGCTGATGGCGTGCAATAAACGATGTACAGCAGTGTACTGACATGAGCTGATGGTGATGAAACTTTCAGAGATTCATGTTTTTAGTAATTTTAAAGAAACTATTTTGGGTTACAGTTAACAAATAGCTTTTTATTTTTAATGGTGGTTGGTGAAAATGGACAAGCGTGCTTGACAAGTGTTCGAGCGTTTACTTGTAGAATTCTGTTCATTGTTTATTATTCAGTTTGTAATGTTTTGACATGCATGAATATAGTTTATGCCTTGCTTGCCTTACTAAGATGAGGTACTTATACACTTAAGTAATTGCAAAAAATACGCCGATGACAACTTAATTGCTAAACTAAACAAACACGTAATTACTCCATATATGTGTTATTAGTCCAGCTTCCGCATGTTTCTCAAAGAAACCCTAACAGGCACTACGTGTGGGCACGTTAAATCATTTTAAACTGCTCTAATTGATCTCCAATGGGTGCTGTAGATCATTTTTTGTTTGATACTGCACCTGCCTCTAAGTAGGCGTTAGCATCCTGATTGAAGTAATTCATGGCGAAAGAATGTCTGTTGGCTGGCATTAAATACCGGTAGGCGTGTCAAGACCTCAGTTTTTTTTAATATTACGTCTTAGGTAACATAATAATATGTAGAACTAAGAGCATTGATATATTATGTAAACACTAGCTTCTGCCCGCGACTTCGTCCGCGTAGATTTCGATTATCGTTATTCCCTCGGGAACTTTTGAGTTTTCCGGGATAAAAAATAGCCTATGCGTTAATCCAGTGAACATTCTATCGCCATTCTAAATTTCATCCAAATCCGTCCAGTCGTTGCAGTGTTAAAGAGTAACAAACACATACACACACCAACAAACTTTTCATTTATAATATAATAGCTTTTGCCCGCGACTTCGTTCGCGTGGACTTCAGGTTCGTCCCGTCTAGTCTAGTAATAAGTAAGAAATACGGTAACTAAGCACTGCAGAGCCCTAATCATAGGTCTATAGGTAGCTACTGCAGTATGCTCCTATAAACTACATTTAACGATCTTTTTCCTTCAGCATAAACATGCAGATTCTTCGCTTTGGAAACACGTGAGCAAGCCACATAGAGCTGACCGTGAGAAAAACATGGCGTGCCCAAATGTAGGCCTGCTACCTTCAAGGTTTGACCCTGCGATTTGTTGATCGTCATTGAAAATGCGATTTTTAATGGGAACTGCAGGCGTTTAAAATTGAATGGCAAGTTGTTGGGTATGATTGGGATGCGCGGTATAAGAACATTGTCTCCCTTGGCTTCTCCAGTTAAAATTGTAGCCTTCACTATATGCCTTCCTAATTCGGTAACTCGCAACCGAGTACCGTTGCATAATCTTGGCGCATCCAGGTTACGCATTAACAAAACGGGTACACCAACCTTTTAATTCCAACTTGTGTGATGGCACCCCGGACAACTCTAAAGAGTTTAGGAACTCTACGGGATAACTTGTAGTGTCATCGGATGACATAACTGTGTCAATGGAATTATACACTGATGTTTCGCTGTTTATTTCGGCCAAGATTTTTTTATTTATTTTCGCAACAGTCTCATTTTTTGGTGCCAATATGGTCCTTTCACACAACCAATTTTCGTCAAGAATATTTTGTTGCAGATTCGGAAAAACTTGTTCAATAAGTTCGTTTTCTGTCTCCACAGCATGACAAAATTGCTGTGTGAAAAGAACCATACCTTCTTGGTCGGTGCTTAGGTGGCCTTCACCAATTTCTAGCAGTTTTTGAGCATATGCTCCTGATTCGACATCGCTGAATAACTGGACTCGCATGTTAGTGGTAAGATAAAGCTTTTCAACTTTAGACCACAGAGATGAGGCTTTTAGACATGCGTTAATTTCATCTGCTGCAGTGCCTCTCTCGATAACAGGTAAAGTCTGTCTAAAATCCCCTGCCAATAAGACTACCACACCACCCATCAACTTTCGATTGCTGTGAATATTGACGGTATTTATCGCCGAAATTGCTATGACTCTGCATTTTAAATCTGTGATATCTTCGAAAATATTTATTTAATTTACATGCTGTAAAAAGCCATATTGATCTTTATTAAATGCACAATGTATTTAAGATACTTAATTGGATAAGGATTAATACTGTATTGCTTAAAATCGCTTCGTAAAAAGCCATTATTTCTCGTACAAAGTAAAGGATAAAAAATGGTTATTGTGGGTTATTCCTAAGAGATAAACATATACCATCACGGACTTTTTTGGAGACCTTTTTAAGTTGTACAATACTGTAGTACATTGTTTTGATCTATCTTGTAGGATCTTGTAGGATTCAGTCAGCGTTTGCAATGTAAGCGCAAAAAATGTGTTTTTTTACGACTTCACATTAGAAACCTCAAAAATTGTAGCCTATGTGTTATTCTGATGTATAAGCTATAGCCTATATGTTATTCTGATGTATAAGCTATATTGTGGTAAAGTTTCATTCAAATCCATTCAGTAGTTTTTACGTGAAAGAGTAACAAACATCCATACATCCATACATCCATACTTACAAACTTTCGCCTTTATAATAGTAGTAGGATTAAACAGTCTCAAAAAGAACTGTATACGGACGTTATTTCTATAGTCTGTCAAGAAAGTCATGAAAAGATAATGATTTTATACCTAATTGATTCAAAGAGTTAATATTCAGTATAAAATAGCATTTTAAAAAAAACAACAGACTAGGTATAATACTATATTGCTGTGTATTACTATGTTATTTCATACTGTAATTTACCCCTTTGGATCAATTATAAAATTATTTTTATGTCATGACTTTCTTAAAAATTATGCATACTTTTGCAATTTTAAGTGAATAATTATTTTTACCCTTGGTTATTATTCTACATAGTGTGATATGATTTGTAACGTTACATAACTTTCGCAAACGCTTAGACTTTAGAACTTAATTGCTGTCATTAATTAATTATGGATATCGTTCGTGCAGTAAATTATGTAACGAGTTATTCTGTATATAGACAGAAATATTAGTTCGGTAGTCAAGCGAGCTATATTTCCTTATTCTAAATACAAGTTAGATATTGGATCTAACTAAAAAACTGAACATAAATAAAATTATATCGTGGGAATCTCGCAGGTTAATTACAATATCTACTCACATTACCTGAAGTATTATGCATTGTTTAACTGAATCATTGCGTGCAGTTATTTATCGACCTTCGTGTGAAATCTAATCTGATCCTGTTTCAACTACTACCTTTTCTAACGTGTTAGAATAAGACAGTATGTGTCAGTGGGCGCAGGTGAACGGCCGGCACACATTCGCTTATCAGCCAGCGGCCGGTAGTGACGTTTCGACGGTCTCGGCACCTGTCGATTTCTTATCTTGATTTAATATACTACGCCCTGTCGCGGTTCACGAGAACGTTTCACGGCTATTTTGTTTGTAGAACACAAATTCGACCACTGCAGCATCAGAACTGAACACACAAGAAACTTAGGAGAAAAGTCTACTTGGAATCTCTAACACGAAATGAACATTCAAATATCAACACATACAACCCACAGTCTAAGTCTGCATTACAGTTTGATGATCCAATATTAAAATATAGCGTACTAGCGACCCGCCCTCGCTTCGCTTCGGTTTATTTGAGTTTTCTATAAAACACGTACATAAAACAAAATTTATTATACATAAAAACCTTCCTCTTGAATCACTCTATCTACTAAAAAAACCGCATCAAAATCCGTTGCGTAGTTTTAAAGATCTAAGCATACATAGGGACAGACAGCGGGAAGCGACTTTGTTTTATAATATGTAGTGATGAAACTCCTGACCGGGATAACGATACGACGTAATGCCTCCGTCAACAGATAACAAATAAACATACATACAAACATACGGGTACCTACACTCTATAATACCAAAGAGTAATAATGTCGAATCGTTCAAAATGCTGAAATTATATAGTTCCGAACGTATTTATTTGAGTGGCGACAAATTTTTGAATGAGAAATATAACTATTGCTCATGCTTATGCACAGAAATCCATACATACCCGAGAAACTTTACCCTTCTTGGGCACTGGAAAAAAAACCCTGCCGATACTCTAATCGAATGCCTTATTAGACCTAGATAATACTCGTACAGCCGGCATGTTATTATTTTTTAATGAACGCGTCGTTTCGCGTCCAATAAAATTCGCCATGAAGTTGGAATTTAATTTGCGGCAATTAGGGTAGGTTATGGTCGGCGATAGCGATATAACGTTTTCAATCCACGAATACGCGTAGATTGTAAAGGCGAGTTTTACTAGGTTAAAGACATTGGTAAAGATTGCTTATGCTAAGCGATACGTCAAAATGTGAGGTTTGTCTAGTTTTGAATTCAATAAAAGGCAAGTTTAAACATCATAGGAGTTGAGAATGCTAAGAAACGCATGCCAAATGCGTACCCAATGAAGGTTGAACTGGTATTGTTCCAACTCCGTATTAGATTTTTTAGGTTTTCTTTGTATCTTACATACAATTAATTAATTAATATGATATAGGGATAGTTTTGACAACGAAAACTCGCAACGTTTAACGTAAATGCATTCCGTTTTAGATTTTGATGTCGAAAAGCTGGTACTACTTTGATTTGCATTTGATTTATTCGAAATGCCCAGTTGCTTGCTTTTATTCTCTGTCAAATAGAAACAAAGACGGTCGTGTAACCGCATTAAGAGATCAATCTACATATCATCACAGCCCGTCACTTTCGTAAGCGAATCTTGACGACCTCCGAGAACCAGAAATTAATATTCCAAAGTGTTATTACGTTGAATTCACTATAATCGAAGCGTTCTAATTGTGCCCCGAGTTGCGACCGAGGATCGATAACTAAACTGGTTATTTTATCGTTACAGGTACGTACCGAGTGGCTGTTTGAAATAGAAAGGAATCGTAAGTATGATTCCCTCATCCTAAAATCAGTACCTAACAATGTTAATATTGCAAGCGAAATAATTGCTTTTCTCCGGTTTCCAGCCTACACGAATGCATCAGGTGAGACTTTTATTTTTTTACTTATACACACCACATTCAATCTAGTTAAGGTTGCGTCTAGCGTCTTACCAATGTCGTGATTAGCATTCGTCTTGTTTTGGAGTAAGACTGCAAGGAGGTTGTCACTTGGCATATAAGCCGGAGTACCTTGGCTTTGACGGATAAGGCAGTGCCCTCGTTCCTCGTTCGGGGCGGTGACAACCTCCAGCTAATGTAGCGTTCTAGACCGAACTCGGCGTACCCTAACTAATCAAAAGCCTCGCACATTAAGCGAATGGGTACCATCTACCACGCTCCCTAACGTTAGCATTGCAACATTTCATACATTCTCCACATAACGGCCAAGGACATTTGTGGACGGCGGATGACATTGTTTATTGTTTCTGCCTTCACTTGTTTTGTTACCAAAGAATGACATGTCATGAATGAGCTGTGCAAAAAGCCTCTAAGCACTTGGGAACCACGATGGAGTAATTGGCGATTGTTTCGCAAGAATGGGATGTCAACAGTTCGTAAAAGGCTTCGTTGGCGGCTCTCCATGTCCATAACTTCACTTGGTCGAGCCTTCGACTCACCTAATAAAATGTTAGCGTCATGTATGCAAGTATCTATTCTCGTCGAACAGCAAGTCGGTAACGTATTCCCTATTTCATTAACTGAAATCAATAACTAACTAATCCAATTACCGTTAACTACCAAACAACGCTAGTTTAATTCTAACTAACGTTCCCGCTAGAGAGAACGCGTTTGTTTTGTGCTTGCTTCCTGGATTTGGAGTACGCAATCCTAAACCAAGAAGGCTTTGTTGTATTATTTAGATGAAGGCAATGTCGTTTGCAATTGCGATGTTGGCTAATACGCGGCGTAATTGTGATTTGTATTATAGTATGCAGCATTAGCCTTTCACCCTGTCCCGTTTGTTGCATTTCTGTTGCGTTGATCGTACTTTATGGAGTCATCTCGATTATATGCACGAATGGTGATTAGTTGCTTTTGAACACTACACTCGTTTTAACTTTCTTGGTAATAGTTTTAGGTATAGATCATTTCACAAGAACTGTCACGAATGGATATAATTGGTTAATTAAAGTATACATAATTACTGGTTTGAACTTCGAACTACGTAAAAGGATATTAGATCGGTTTGTTCCATTAATAGCTGTTCTCATGAAACGACCTATAACTAGGTTTATCTTGCATGCTTAGTATAGATAGACAACATCTTAATATATATGTTTCGTTGTAGTTTAGTATTGTATCATGCATGCTCTGAAAACGTATTTTTTCTTCGTGTTGTGTAACAGCGTCAACGGATTATAAGAATGACGTGTAAAGAAGATTGCGGGCAGGACCGCGTCACGCGATGGCCTTGCGGCTACCCTAATGTGTCTGTTAGACCGGGCCAGGTTTTGGCTAAGGTTACCGTTTACGTTTCTATTGTTTGACGCACAATATTAGTTCAGTAATGAGTTAATGACTCTATCGGGTTACTATTATCGAATGGTTTACTTAGTGCTAGCAATATTGGAATACGTAGAAACTTTCAGGCACTAAATGATGCATTAGACATATTGCTGTTTGTAATTAAAAAAAATCAAAGAAACCCAAGTGATGTTTTATAGCATAATTATTTATCATGAGTATCATTACAGTTATGCGTGTCACAAAAATATTTAAGTTTTATTGGTTCCTTTCTGCTTGCATTTCGATGATGAAAATCAATACCTCTTATCTACCTACCTAGTACCTACATTAAGTTGAAGTCGCAGAACTACATAATCCTAATTACCTACTTACGTAGTACCTATGTAGGAAATCTTACTGACAGGTGTATGGAAACCAAGCATTGTTTATAAGAGTTGGTCTATTAACAGACTATCACTGTACGAATAATAATAATAATAAGAATAATTCTTTATTTACCATAAAAATACACGTATCTTATAATAATTACATAAGCCAGAAAATCATTCGTTAATATTTTAGCCACACCTGCCAAACTAGGTGGGGACCTGTATTTCAGCAGTCAGCGCTCAACCCCAAAAATGTAGTACTGTCATCTATAGCTAAGAATTATTATATAAACTAAAGAAAAACAGTAACCAGAAATGAACATAGTTCATTAGATTAAATATTTCGCACTAGGACGTTATCATTATCATACAACCTCACTGCGGACCATCGTCCGTTTTTAAGGCGAATGATGGCATGTGTGATAGATCGGCGTAACTTGACGCGCTGGAAATTTGTGGTTGACGTCAGAGGCAGAGCACCTAAATTTGACTGTGTTATACACAGGCGCGAATTGACGTTATGCAGTTACCACGTGTCATTTTTGCATTTAATTTAATTTTTCCTTGTCGCTTCCAATTCGGTGCGCATGGTCGCGGCGATGACACGTTTATTTTCACCGTACGCGAGTACGCGAGCGGTTTTATTTGCATTATAATGAAGTCCAATTTCTTTTACCCTCTTAAACACTGTTTCCTGCTGATGACATATTAAACCTACGTCATAACAACTTGCCGGTTAAAACGCACCGATTAGAAATAGCTGCCAAACGGCATTTGCATAAAAATTATGAACACAAAGGGGTTACAGTGCAAAACAAACGCCCGTGCTATGATGAAACTGACTTGAATGAGCTATTGTAGCGAATAGAAATCTATGATTGACTTGCCGCAAAACGCGACTAGAATCTACGCGCTATGATTGACAGGTGAATAAAGACTAATAAAGAAAATCGGAATCGAAATAACAAGGTTAATCCGAAGGTCAGAGACGGTCTGAACCTTTTAAGCGAACAAGACCAAAGAAACACGCAGAGAAAAAGTCTTCTCATGAAATAATAATTTCACGGACAACGGAATGTACTTAACGTTTACCCTTGTTGACCCCAGTGAGCTTTAATAATTTAAAAATTCTTTGTCCCCGAACGAGGCTCCGCGTTTTTCTACATAGTGCAAACAAGGAGGAAAATAACCACGTAGAAACCCCGTAGACTCGGTTTCTTGTTAGTTGTGCATTGTTTATTATTTGAGTTCGTGTCGTGCATGCAGATGAATTTCACATATAGAAGTTGAAGGAAAAATATTGAATATCTAATTAATAAGTTATTTTAAAAACCCGACTGCATGTTTTGATATTGTCGTTAATATAGATTAAAAACTTTAAAGCGCATGAAATACGACATTATTTTTTTTGTCTATAGAATCTAATGACGTATCACAAAATCGGTCAAACACATAACCCTATTGGGCTGCGCCGCAGTCGGGTAAAAAAGACAAAATTCAAAACATTATTTACTCTTAATAGTGAAGCATTTCTTTTAAACTTGTAACGTGTAACGCATACATTTTCTACATATTTTTTAATAAGTTGTATGTTTTTATAACAACAGCAAAAACTTGATAGTAAACTAGGGGAGTTTACCCTAGTCGTTCCAAGCCAGTCAGTTAAAGGGTTACCCAACTCGACGTTCATTGTTTCTCCAACTCCAGTACAAACAAGTATCACCCGTTTCCACACCTTAGTACCCAAATAAAAGGTGCGACCAGCGGACTCCTGTGCGAGAGTTAAGATTACTTATTTCCCTCTTTTGTTTATTTGCTCCAAAGCCCGTCCCCTACGTTCGACGTCCCGTTTGATACCATTGTCAACCTCTGAACGTTAGAGGCCTCTTAGAAACGTTTAGAAATGTGACATAAGTAAGACGTATAATGAGGCTCACGACCTGTTCCGAGAAATTGAAATGTAAACGTGATTATGTAGGATGTTAGACGTGGAAACTTCTAAAATATAGAAGGCGGCTTATTGAAACACAACAGTTGCTCCGATGTCATCTCTCTTATAATTTCGTCAATAAAGGACGATTACGGCGACAGCTGTATATTTTAATTTCAAACTCTTACAATAGCCGCAGGCAAGGCATATGATAAGAAGAGATTATTTATTTAAATTACTGAACGTCGTCGCAAGATTAGTAACAATTTAGTATCTATGAAAAGTCAAAGAAATAAGGTGTAAATGCGTACATGACGGATGTGAGCTGTCACAGGGATCCTCCTAGATTGACCCAACTATACTTCTATAGTAAGTTTTTATTCTAATAACTGTGTGGCGGGTAGCTAAGATTACTATAATAAAACCTATAAAAAATATTCAGAGGGCAGTGCTCAACAGCCGACACGCGATGTTTGTAAATACTATGCCAACAAACAAAAGAATACGAGTTCTGGGTAGTCATTCTCTCAAAAACAACGGATGGTCGGACGGACGAGCGAAATCGCAGCGGCGAGTTTAAGTAGTCCCGTCGGAGCGAACAAAACACATTTTAGCGCGTGCATTCTCAATTAAGTAGCCTTATACGTTCGATCCATCGGCAAAAACCAAGCTGCTAAATTGAAAATGCACACGCTAAAATATGTTTTGCTCGCGTCAGTGGACTACTTAAACTCGCCGCTTGGACATCCACTCGTCCGTCCGTCCGACCGTCGTTGTTCAGAGAATCACTACCCTGAAGAGCTCGCTATATAGGTACTGTACGCGAAAATAAGTTATTTGGTTTTCATAAGGTTTGCACAGATGTTTTACAATTTACCGCGAGTATGATAATAAACAAGTTCCATCGAAGAATCCCCGCGTCGGTTACCATCCATATGTAATAGATTAAAGCAAACCTTATAATTATTCTCGTTTGATTTATTTACCTCCACTGGAGGACAAACGTATGGAAATGCAAATACAGCTCACTTGCTACTTGTGAGACTGCGAATATGTTTCTCTAGTTATTTCATATTGTGGATTCGCGTTCGCATCTAGTAAAATAGTCGAAACTCAAAAAGTCAACATCTTTTCATCGTCCTGATTTAGTTTTTCCAATTATAATCATAATTGATTAATGATGCCATTTTTTTGGTGCTTACTAGGTTACGAGTACATTTTTTCCAGCATTCATTTTCTTTATATTTCTTTTTGACATATTCTGTCTGATTTTAGAAACGTGCAACAAATTTTTGCCTCTCACGCTACAGCCACGGGACCGGTATCGCACTGGTTCTAAATCGGACTGGTTTAGGCTTACTTTGACTAAATTAGAAATTATTATGCGATCAGGTAACTTTAGTAATTGTATTTTTATGCTAATGCATATTGACTTTATTAGTGCAGGCGCCTTGGTTTTGTAATACTATTATAATATAATACACGCTTTGGAATTTGAATATTTTCCTTGAATATTCTATTAAGTGATTCATGCTTTTGTTTTTATTCAAGTTAATGAAAGTAATTCATTATTCATAAAGTTTCAGTAATCCTTCAAATTTAATTGTGATGTCAATTTGTAAACTGTCCTAAGTTTTATATTTCATTCTGAATTGCATTGCGAACACAGGAACTGAAGTGAATCGTGCTTGTCATTCTCATATTATTGAAATGCAACCTTGATGCGACAGATGCACCGGGATTTCAATGAATAAATAAATTTTCCATTTGCCCACGCTGAGAGTCGATAGTCAACTCGAATGCGTTTACTGTTTATAGCAAAACATCGCATAGGCAACTATTATGGCACTTTTATTGTCATGCATTTTGAATTTTAGTCTTGTTGGGTAAAGGAACCTTTGACTGTGCTTTAATGCTACATTACGAGTCACAGTTATTTAAGATAATATATTACCTATTCAGTTAGATCTTTTATGGCCATCTTAAATTTGTTTACAGCATTTATAGGAACTACGAGTTTATTTCTTGAGACATATTCGATCTAACTTTGGAAATTATGAGGAACTATTTTTTTATCCAACATTATCATAATCTATGTCACAAATGTAAATTCAAGGGCATCCGTTTACTATCTGTTATACCTAGTAGTACTTTCTTATGCGTATTCTCATATAAAAAACTTCTTTCTTCTTTTTCCCGCCATCTTACGTACCTAACTACAGTTAGGTGCAAAACTTAGCACCTTAGAAGAATGTGAATAAGTTGATGATGAATAAAAATATTTTTTTATTGTTTAGTACAGACCCAGTCCAGTACTCTTTGAAATTTGCTCCAAATTCGCCTACCAAATGATACCTACAGTTATTAAGTAATGTTATCGTAAAAATTGTTAAATTCAACTTTTTTATTTGTCTAATATTTTGATTCTCACTATGGCAAGCCCAAATAAAGACCACAATACAATTAAATAAATTTAGCCTCTTTAAAATGAGTAGGAAATTATTGAAATCATCAAATTAACAATATGACTATAGCTGGCAACGTGTGTACGCACACGCACACACACAGACTTACACGTCAAACTTATAATAACACCCCTCTTTTTTGCGTCGGGGGTTAAAAAGGTGTATGCCTAGGTGATCGTTGTATACCCTCAGTTTTTCCTCCAACACGAAAGCTACAAATTAAAACCTTTTATTCCTTGTGATGATCTATCCTTATTTTTCCAAACTCCTTTAAATGCACTTATTTTTTTCCTTTCAAATGATTTATAGGGCACTCAGCTGGTAGGTAAAAAAAAAGCACTCAGAAACGGTCAGTCATTTGATATCATATCCGTAACGAGTTTGGTAAATTAGTTCTGTGATAGGGGAGGGTTTCTAGTTTAGGTATTTATTTATATTCATGTAGTTATTAAGCTTTTTTAAATAGTTACGAGGGCTGCCTTTTAAGTTCTGTCGTTTGCAAGCCTTCCGTGATTGCATAAAAAAGAACTAGTGTCATCTTAAAATATTTGAAATTAGAATTCGAAAACAAAAGAATGACTCGAAATCGGCCCAACCGTTTTAGTACAGCGCTCGTTCAAAGTTGACAAGTCAGTTGTGAAAATGGAAATTTCGAAGGAAAATTTACGTGCGATATTTTTTTACAACTTCAAAAGGGGCTTAACGCGACTTCAGTGCTTCGAAGAGTTGACTACGGTTTTCAATGATAAAGCACCATGCCTCCGGACTGTGGAACGCTGGTATTTAGAATTTCAACGTTGTTGCTCTAGTCTTGGTGATAGACATCGTGAAGGTCGACCAAAAACAGCCGTAACCCAGGAGAACATTGATGCTGTACGGCAACTGATCGTCGAAGATCGCCATGCGACATACCGTGAGATAGAAGCTTCCTTAAGTATTTCAGGGACCAGTGTTCACAGTATTTTGCATGATCACTTAGGCGTAAAAAAGTTGATCTCTCGCTGGATACCACATTTACTCAGTGAAGACCAAAAAACGGCTCGCGTTCGATGGTGTCGCAAAACTCTGCGGCAATTCAACCGAGGAAACTCGAAACATGTTTACGACATTATCAGTGGTGACGAATCTTGGATATATGCCTACGAACCCGATTCTAAACAGCAGTCGACTGTTTGGGTGTTCCAAGATGAGCCAAAACCGACCAAAGTAATACGCTCACGGAGCATTTCGAAAAAAATAGTCGCCACGTTTGTGGCGAAAAGTGGCCACGTGGCCAACATCGTGCTCGAGGATCGTAAAACGGTTAATGCTGACTGGTATACCACTGTCTGTTTACCAGAAGTCATCGGCGAGTTTCGAAAAAATAACCCAAGACGTCGTATAAGACTGCATCACGATAATGCGAGCTCGCACACCGCCCGGCAAACAATTGCGTTTTTAAAAGAGCAAAACGTCGAAATTCTGGAACACCCGCCGCACAGTCCACACTTAAGCCCTAACGATTTTTTTACTTTTCCAAAAATCAAGCAACGACTTCGTGGTCAACGGTACCAGACGCCTGAAGAAGCCGTTGAGGCATACAAAACGGCCATTTTGGAGACCCCGACTTCGGACTGGAATAAGTGTTTCGAAAACTGGTTCGATCGAATGAAAAAGTGTATTACATATCACGGTGATTACTTTGAAAAACAATAAATACCATTTAACACTTAAATTGTCTTTAGTTTTTCCAAACGACACAACTTAAAAGGCAGCCCTCGTATAAATTAAAATTGGTTAAGATAATTTTACACAAGTTGACCTAGTCCCGAACTAAGCTCTAGGTTTTTGCTACTACAGGTAACTAGACAACGATTAAATAAATAATACACATACAAAATACATAGAAAATATCAACCCAAACAAATACTGGCGCGTTGGTGACGTTGACATCGATAAATTGCACCTCAGCAGTTTTTCTGGGAACTCATTAAGACAATCTGATTATTTGGTGCGTCCAAATGATTTATCAATTTTATCGTACTTTTTGCCATATTTTTTCGTACCTACGTTCATATTTTTATCGATTCTACGGTTATTTTTTGTGATCTTAAATATGTCCATAGTACTTAAGACATTATATTTTAACGATGTGCCATTGTATAGTAATTTAAAATATCCGCCCAATTAAATGCATCATCCACTAAACGGTCTCAAAGCTCTTCATCTAGCATACCACTTCCAGCGTCTTAAGTTAATATAGGAAGGTTTAAATTTGAAACTTGTTCGTTTTTCGAACGCTAAATAAATTTGCCGTTAACAAATTGCAATCTGCGGGGAACAAGGATATCATTCGACTGCTCGTAAAGGTCACTTGGTTTGAGGAGACCGGGCAGCCTTGAGTAGTTCACTTCTGAAGGTACCCGGAGTGCACATGGCCCTTGTGGCCTCATTTCCCAACGTTTGCTTTGTTCAACCTGTCGAGGGCCGCCGAAAGCCGTGGTGACCAATCACTAAATTATTGAATTTGTCGTTATTTATTTGTAGATTTTTTCTCGAGATTGCGTAGTCCATTTGTTTTTTTGGTCTCTTTAAGGTTACTTTTTGTACCTACATTAATTTTAGGTAACTTTAAACTTAGTTTTATTATTCAAAGCATTAATGGAAATATATATAAAACAAAGTCGCTTCCCACTGTCTGTCTGTCCCAGGTATGCTTAGATTTTTAAAACTACGCAACGGATTTTGATGCGGTTTTTTTTTAATAGATAGAGTGATTCAAGAGGAAGGTTTAACATGTATAATAAATTCTGTTTTATGTACGGGTGTTACAGAAAACTCACATAAACCGAAGCGAAGCGAGGGCGTTTCGTTAGTAATTCAATAAAATACAATACACAACAACCACTGAATATAGTACATTTAAAAAATAGGTATACAATAGGTCTTTTCCAGACAACTTTGGACGGAGAAATACCTATGGGCATAGATATTGGGGATTATATGGCAACCTTGCCGCAAGTTCTATTTCGAATTGTTTTAGCTTCCCCCAAGTTGGGTTCGTTTGCTATGATCACTTATAACATCTTAATACGCCCAATGCATTATTAATAAATCAATATCTTATTAATCTCTTTGAAAGGTTCCGTTTGGCCTATTGCCCAACAGTTGACTCGCTATCTCGGTTGGATGAGCTATTATACACGTCGGTATCGCAACGTTTAGCTATTATTGATATCAAGTCACGTTACTGGAGCTCCTTTGAATGCAATTTATTATCATTAATGCACTGAGAAATCGTGACAGAATGTAGTCTAGCGACTCCATTAATACCCATCTGTACTTTGAATTTTAATACGGCGTATTGATATTGAGTTAGTAATCTTTTAATATTTATCGTTTGCTTCTCAGAGCTTTTATTGCAGTTAGTTACCCAGTAGTAGTTTGGCTGTGTAGTACTGTTAGGCGATGGGCTTGCAACCTGTCACTAATACTCTGGTAAACATCTTAGCCTAATTGTGCAAAATGTGGTTACAGAATTATTAACAAGTGTTTAGAGTTGTTAGTAATTCTGTAGCTCTGCCTATTGGGATAGGCAGAGCTCTCTGGGAATAAAGGCGTGAGCTTATGTATTTATGTATGTATTTCTTTTTGTTTTATTACTTACTCGGAGAAATACTGGAAAAGGGCCGAATCTTAAGTACTTACCCGAAACCGACGTGCGTGCATGACTCGATGTATGAATGTGGAAAAAGCGAAAAAAATTTGTCAAGGTCGTAGTAAGTGGAAAGAAGTGGTCTCTGCCTACCCCTCTGGGAAACAGGCGTGATTTAATGTATGTATGTATGTTATTACTTACTGTTACATACCTACAATGACCTGCATTATGTAGAAGTGTACTAAGAAAAGGCTTTTTAATTTAAAACCTAATGAGAACAAAAGCGGGAAACGAAAATATCCGCACAAAGTCTCAGGTAACATTGTGTATGTCATATCACAAGCTAATTAACACAAAGTAATGAACCCATTTAGTTCAAAGGCTAAGATCACTCTTACTAACCTATCAGAAATGTAAACTATCTACTGTTCCAGACAAGACGCTGTAAGTATAGTAATTGTGTAGTATATCAGATAAATAAGTAGGTAGTTAAACCATTTTAACTAGCAATAAATGAGAGAATTCATTTGCCGTCTCCTGTTTCCTCGTAGAAATCAGAGAAATAAAGAGGTTTACAACTCTAGTTGAGATTGCATCGTAACTTGTACACGGAATCATACGGGTCGGGATTATCCTCGTCCGTCGCAGATAAAACGTGTATTCATAAGTCCATTTTATTTACACTTTAATGTAACAATCCTAATTGATGTTGAGATTACCCTAATATGTTCTAATACTGAGAGTCGTCCTCATCATATAGTTATTGGTAATCGTATTTCAAATTCGTTAATTATTGACTAGCTGCCGTTTTTAAAAACTAGAGATTAGGTTTATTGTTGGCAAGTTCTATAACTTGCCAACAATGTAAACAAACTTTGTATTCAAAATGTCTTTAATTTTCATTCTACATCATCAAATACTGCTAAATCCATGTGTTATTTAGTCAATTCTTTCCACATCATTATCCTAAACCATTAAAAGAATAAAATAGTGCTAGAATATGGATATCTTATTGAATGTTTTGTTTACATTGTTGGCAAGTTCTAGTGAAACAAACCTTAGGATTACCTTATGTTTACTCAGACCACAAAGTTCTTTATTTTCTTCTATCTGTTTCAACAGCGTTATTGCCGCACGTTCAAAACCAAATGTATGAAAGCCTAAAATCACCGACGCCCCAGGGATTAATGAATCCAAACAAAAGACTGAATATATAGTCAGAATCGTAACTAAGTTCCCGTCTAACTTTATCTTCAGCAGCATATCAGCCGAAGGAACCTAACCCTTAGTCCTAATTAATTTGTTGGAAAACCCTCTTTACTCAGCAGACAAGTACATGGAATTAAAATTGGTAATTATTCACCCGCCCTCGCTTTGCTTCGGTTAACGTAAGTTTTCTGTATCATCCCTACATAAACCAGAATTTATAAATTATGTAATTCATGATGAAAACCGCATCAAAATCCTTTGCCTGGTTTAGGTTTAGGAGTTAGTGGATATACAGGCAGACAGAAACACAGACCAACGCGGAAAGCAACTTTTAAAAGCTTTTTTAAATACCGGCTTAGGCAAAAATAGTAATAAAGGTGAATTTAGTTTAACTTTCATCAACTATATTTAACTATTAAACTACACCTAATTTATTTACTTTAGAGTAATTACAATATGGGTTTATGTATATGTTCCATTATTCAAAAACTATCAGTTCTGCTACATTTTAGATGTGCAAAGTAATATAAGTTTAATTTTCTTAATAATAGCTGAATAAGTATATGAATTAAAATGAATATAGCATTTTTTTTGTCCTGTTAGTATTTTGCCTGATCGTGCAATGTCGAATTATAAGATTAAAAAAAAAACTGTTGCACGGACGACAAATGTTTAATTTCCTAACCTACTGGCAAAACTTTATACCTTCCCTAAATATCCTTACCAACATGCTTGTTAATATCTTTTTCTACCAAGTGAAATTGATGACCGTAATTCCTTTAAAAAAAAAACTGCGCGGGGTTGAACTTTTTCGGGATACAATTTAATACTTACACTCTCTTCTCTCTATTATTCAAGATAAGTACTTAATGAAAAAAAAATGCTGTTTTTAATTCGTGTAACGTTGGTCTAATTTTTGGTTCAATTTCCCCGGACTATTAATTTAACTGGTTAGTATATTATTTAAATTTATAATAGGTACCTATTTTTTTATTGTGATGACTATCCCTACTGGTTGATCTTATATTGTAACTAAATAATACATATTGCATAAGTATACCATGTTTTTGATTATTTTCAACCACGAGATGTCCATCGATAGCTAAAATGACAAATAGCGTAAAGGACAACGAAATTGTACTGTAAAATTGTCCTAAGGGCAATTAGCGTAAAGTATAGCTAAATGGTAGTGTAAAATTGTCCTTTACGCCAATTGCCATTTGAACCATCGCCATGATTGCGCAACAAGGGCCCCTCTCAACCCAACCCAAAAGTCAAACTCAAGATAACAATTTCTAATAAGCTGGTCTCCTTGGCCGCTCCGACCTGTGGCCCTTACGACCGCAGGCGCAACATTATGTAACGTAACCTCAGGCTTCGAATTAATTTTGCTTTTCTAACACCAGCCTATGATAGAATACCTACTTAACTTTATAAATTTAAATTGTTTTATATTGGTTTTGATGTTAATTTTAAGACTCCGGGAGACGGGACGGCTTTGTTCTCAGAAATATAGAGAGTTGTTTTTGTAATAAACTTTGTTATTGAACTTTATTATTATAATAACCAAAGCTTACTAGATACAGGTTAAGCTGGCCGAATTGCGTTCATCTATTTAAGACTAATTTATAGAGATTCTAGTTTTCGAATTAAAAGGTATATCGAAAAACCCATAACTCGCGTAAGACAATTTTGGCACATCACTACATAGTATAAAACAAAGTCTCTTCTCGCTGTCTGTCTGTCTGTCCCTATGTATGCTTATCTAGATGTTTAAGACTACGCAACGGATTTTGATGCGTTTTTTTTATAGGTAGAGTGATTCAGGAGGTAAGTTTTTATGTATATTAAATTGTTTTATGTACGGGTGTTACTGAAAACTCACATAAACCGAAGCAAAGCGAGGGCGGGTCGTTAGAAAAATAAGAAATAAATGTTACGAAACAATCTCACACAATTTAAGCTAGTTTTAAGTCTGTGCTTGTAATATGGGTGCTAGACAACGATAAACATACATACTTATATCGAGAAATACATGAAATATATTAAATACATAGAAAACATCCAAGACAGGAACAAATACTCGCGCTCGTCACACAAACGACTGCCCATACCGGGAATCGAACCCAAAACATTCTAGATAATTTAATTAACATACTACATACAAAATCAAATTAAATACAGATAAAGATATAACTAGATGTATGTGCATCTAACACGCTCTTATGGCTCCTCTAGTAATATTTTTGCTGAGCCGATGATGTTTATTTAACGCCCCCCCCCCCCCCCCCGCCCTGGGGCGTTATTCTCTCAAAAACAACGGACGGGCGGACGGAAGAGCGAAATCGCAGCGGCGAGTTTAAGTAGTCCCGTCATCCTGTCAGAGCGAACATAACACATTTTAGCGCGTGCATTTTCAATTAAGCAGCCTTATACGTTCGATCCATCGGCAGAAACCATGCTGCTAAATTTAAAATGCACGCGATAAAATATGTTTTGTTCCCACTAACGGGACTACTTAAACTCGCCGCTTGGACATTCACTCGTCCGTCCGTCCGACCGTCGTTGTTGAGAGAATCACTAGACTGACGTCACTTCGGTTTACACAAAAAAAAAGTATAATTTTTCAGTGTTAATAATTAATGTAGCCTACTTATTAGTATTTTTTTTGATTCGTTACTATAGTTACAGATATTGCCTTCAACATACAATCAAACACAAAATTGTATCACATTAGCGGTTTTCAAGGGTGGATAAAACTTTCGACGACCTCGAAAACAAATGAATTCTGTAATGTATGGCTTATTTCATAGCTGATTGGTGTCCCTTAATTAATGGAAGCGTGTTAAATTTAATTATTGTGAACGAAGCCTTAAGTTAATTACCTTTGGTAGGTACCTACTTCTTAAACCACGACTAATTTAATTTAATTAGATAATTTCTATATTTATAATTACACGGCTGAGATGTAATAAAGCTTCATATGATTAAAATAAATACACAATTAAATTTAAGAGTCTTAGTTTAATTAAATTGGTAACATCACGAATCATTCTGAAGTTTTCACTTAGTTTCTTAAGTCTAATCGCTATCATGCATCTGAATTTTAAATGTAATCCGGTTTTAACAAGTGATTGAAATAATACACAATTAAAGTTAAGTCTGAGTTTAATTAAATTTGTAACATCACGAATCATTCTGAAGTTTTCACTCAGTTTCTTAAGTCTAATTACTATCATGCATCTGAATTTTAAATGAAATCCGGCTTCAACAAATAATTGAAATAACACACAATTAAAGTTACGTCTTAGTTTAATTAAATTAATAACATCACCAATAATTCTGAAATGTTCACTTAAAGGGTGGTCCAGATATAGAGGCCGCTTTTTCTCGCAGTTACTATGACTACGTGAATAAACAATTGAAATAACTGTCAAATGCATTTTAATAACCATTTATCCTAGTTTGCAATTCAGTAGCATTATTCGACAAATTATATAATAATGAAACGTGCTGAGCCCGAATACCGAACTAAGTTGAAAGTAGAGTTTTACAAACATCACTCTGAAAATCGTTTACCAACTTTGCGTCACTTTCGTAAGCAAAATATACCTGACCAGACTATCCGAAATATGATCAATCGGTACGTAGACGGTCAACAAGTGGGATTCAAGCGGTTTTCGGGTCAAAAACCGACTGTAAATACTCCTAGATTGAAAAAAAAAGATTGAGGAAAGCGAGACAGAATCGTAGCAAAACTGACCGCGTCGCGTCACGAGAGCTGGGACTGAGTCTATCTACGTACCGGCGAGCGAAGAAAGCTGCTGGAATTCGGAGCAGGAAGAAGAGACGCAGCCCGAGATACAGTCAAAATCAAATTGATCGGTGTATTAAAGGTGCAGCTAAGCTTTACAAGGACAGTATTCCGAGCGGACGAAATTACTTCTTCGTTTTAGATGACGAAACCTACGTGCCTTTAGATCCGTCGCAAGTATCAGGAGATAAATGTTACATGTCGGATGATGAACAGGAGACTCCTATCGAAGAGACATTACTCCCAACTGGGAAATTTGAAAGCCGTTTCATGATTTGGCAGGCCATCTCGGAAGAAGGGCACATTTCTGGCCCTTTATGACTAACCGAACTGTAAACGGCGAAATATACTTAGAAGTGTGTCTCAAGAAGCGATTATTGCCTTTAATTCGAAAGCTAAATGTCCCAAGGCCTGTTTTGTTTTGGCCAGATCTCGCTACGTCACATTATGTTAAACCTGTTCTTAAGGAACTCAAAAAGGCAAGAATCCTATTGTGCCAAAACGAGACAACTTGAAAAATGTGCCACAGCTTCGACCGATCGATAAGTTTTGGGCTCTTTGTAACCAGAGATATTGTGACTTAAGTAAACCAGCTACCACCATACCAGCAATGAAGAGTATCTGGAAACGGATTTCTAAGCAAATCGCGGAAAAATCTGGAAAATCACTGTTTAAACGCTTTTGCTCCAAATTGCTGAAATGTGCCAAACCAGGAACCGTTGGGCTATAATATTATTTACGTATTTCCTGAAAATAAAACTAGAAAAATACCCGGTATTCATATTTTGTCTCATTCTTTTTGTTTAAACGCAATCGACATTTTCACAGGCGGCCTCTATATCTGGACCACCCTTTAGTTTCGTCTAATCGCTGTCATGCATTTGAATTTTAATTGTTTGACCGTTGCCAATATCGATAGTCTTCTCCTGCAAATCACAATCATCCTCGATCACACTATGAATGTTCTGGTAATTATGAAAACTATCTCCGAAACTGACAGTTTCGTAGAAATTCTGGTCGGCCTTAAATATAATATCACATATAGCCTGCTGCACGGAATTCTTGGTCGTTTCGCTGTACTTATTCATTTTGTACGCTATAAAGTTGGTAAATGACTTTATTTCCTCTAGAGTGTCTTCCCGGGGTCGTGGTATTAACGTTGGTAGAGGAGGCATGGCAGACGGTGATGACGTCACTGCTAATGTTTCAACTGGCGTGGGTGATCTCAGCGTTGGAACGCGTGTGCTCGTAGTGAGTGCCGGTACTGGCGCGGACACTGTGCCTGACTTGTCACTGGTAATTGGACTTGTAGAGACATTAGGAAGCACTGTACCTATCTTTGTCTTAGTGGATGGTTTCTTCTTGCTCTCGGTCCTTTTTTCGTTGTAATGATCTATTAACGACCTTTTTATCGCTTTCGATCCTTCCTCGTTGATGTCTTCTGTAACTCCATTGCTTGGCTGCAACAAAAAAACATGATTTTAATATAATAGAAAAAATGGTATAGATATCTATCTAAAATTCGACTGGCGGCGTGGCTTCTAGTAGGTATATGTATAACGCACAGTTGGAATCGTGGAACAACCGATTTTACCTTTACATTACTTATACATAACATACATACGTACGTGGACTGTTAAACGCATTACCCTTCTTTGGAAGAAACGATTTAACTCAAGTTTGATACAAGTAGTTCACTAATAGCTTACCGTTGATTGCCGTTTTCTTTCAGTTTTCTTATCTATTAAAAACGCCATATCCTCGAATGCAAACCATGTGCTGGTATACCTTGCCTCATCTGGAAAAGAAAATAAAATTATTAACACGCTTACAAATAAAATTAACTACTTACTTACTTAATTAAGTAAAATGTTTCAAAACTCATTACCTGGCGTATCTCTTATGCTTTGCATAATTTTCGATTTTTCTCTTCTAAATGAAGACTGCAATATCACCATCTTATGTTTGCATAACTCTGGTGGCATATTGAGAGCTGCACCAATTGCTTCCCAAGCCGCAGGTTTCATGGTTTTCTTGAAAAAGAACGGGTCCTTGGTGTCCCATAATATAGGTAGTTTTCTGTACTCTTGAATTAACTTTTTGCACAGTTGCTCCGTCCAGTCATCGTTCGGTGCGGTCACCATAGTTAAATTGTTGAATATTTCACTCGCTCCAGAACGCGCGTCGATACAAGTTCGCAGTGACGCTACACTAACTTAAAAATGGCGGCCGGCATGCGGCGCGCCGGTCCAAACAGTTGCTGTAACCACCTGACTTATGTTCCTTACTCCTTCACACGTTATAAGAGCGCGTAAGCGAGAACGAGTCGAATAGTGACGCGCGTCATGCGTCCTTATGATTGGCGCTCGGTCATCGCTCCGTTGCTGTAGCGCGCTACCCCGTGTGCGTGCCGTTAGCTTGTATGTGTGCTACTGCCTGTGTGTACCTACTCAAACCGTCGCGCCTGCCGCGATGTTTTGGCGGGTTTCCGTGACGCGTGCTTATTACTGTCCACAATGTCCATACCTACGTCGAAACATCGTTCAAGGTCAATTTAATTTATAAATACAGCCAAGAATAAGTTATTATTTATTCCCCTTTTTTCTTTGTGTCATACATACAATTCGAAACTTAACAAAAGCTCGCCCTTTAAAATTGGTGAGTTTTTTTTTATAAAGGGTCCCGTACCTACCCAAAGGGTGCCATGCCAACAGGGGCCCTATTAAGAGCCTATGCCGATCGTTCGTCTATTGTTGTATCTTTTGAACCGTTATAGGTACCCGGTTAAAGTTTTATTAAACGTGTTTTATTTAAAGTTAAAAAAGTTAAAACTGACCGGTGCAACCGCGTGAATAACAAAACAAATAAGGTTTTATTAAGTGAAGAAACTTGTAAGTAAGCTGTTCCAACTTTTCTTTGATCTCGCCTTAGATCAAGAGCAAGCCCATCGCATATAAAAAAGACAATTTCCCTTAGATAAATCCTTATTTTACATAGTATAAAACGTCGCTTCCCGCCGCCTGTCTTTCTGTATGTCCGCTAAGATCTTTCAAAGTACGCAACGGATTTTAATGCAGTTTTCATCAATAGATAGAGTGATTCAACAGGTAGGTTTTTATGTAGGTATATTAAATTCTGGTTTATGTACGGATGTTACAGAAAACTAACATTAACCGAAGTGAAGCGAGGGCGGGTTGCTACAAATTGTAGATAGTAGGTTGGTGACTATCACCGACGATTCTTCTCTATATGGCTATTTAGGATAATGTTCTTGTTTACTTAGTGTTATTCTCAGGTAACTGCGCTCTCTGTTTTGCAAACAGTGCAACGTGGGTCCGAAGAAAGCGGTGTTTCCCAATTCGGGAGCGGAATCGAATTAACTTGTTCTGCTGCGTACGCAACAAATGTTTAGTGTTGGTTTATTTATTTAATGGTTTAAATATTTATTGCATTGCTTCTATAAACGGAACTACAATGAGATCGTCAACATAATTTGTAAAAACATTAATAGGTATATGTAGCCTTTTTTATACTACCGCATTATTATTCATTACACTAATAATAATTATCGAAATATCGTTAACACCTAAATTAATTAAAACCACGCGGTAATTAACCATTTATTAGTAACATTAATATACTTTTCAACTGGTAATTGGTCGTTTATACGATGTCTAACAAATAAAGTCACAACATTACAAAAGTAATAATGAATGGCAAATAAATTACAATTTCATTTCCAAATATTCATTTACATACTTAGTTATAATCGATGATCAAATGGAAATTTTCTCAGCTGATGCTAAAATGTTTCTCTGATGGTTCATTTTAAGTTTGGCGAGTAGCCACTTTTATAGTAGCGCCGTGGGACCGATGCAACAGTAACTGCCATGCGACGGGAAATTTGCCTTGGGTCTACTATATTTTGGCAATGGTCGCCTTATCCGAAAACCATTCCAAAGATTCGGGTCTTAAAACCATTCTCAATGCCTATCTAAAGTCTATCAACCTTTTTCTGCCTGAACTTTACTAGTTTTCTGGCTGAAGCCTGGTGTATCGTATAAGAGGATTGTGAAGCTGAAAATTTCCATTCTATTGCGATAACGTTTCTCTTCCCTTAAACCTAAGCTGTTTTTTTATGAGTTTTGAATATTTTGTAAGTCTATATTATTTTGAAAAACGCAACCGTAAAAAACCTAAATGTTGGTTCAAAAATCGTCGAAATCGGACTTGATTTAGGGGGTGAGAAACGTTATCGCCCGCAATAAATTTATATGGTTTTTTTTGGCAGTCAGCTTTATCATCACTATATTTAATTTTATTGGTATGTATGCATAAATAGTAAGTTATGTGTAGTAAAATAGTAAGGCCATCAAAGATTAAATTGTCACGTCATTTCGTATAAAATTCCATTGGTAATGTAGTGAGACTTCACCGGAGTCGCAGTTCGAAATGTCATAAATAAATAGCCTCTTATATTTCTAATAACTTAATTTCAAAATTATCAGCCAGTCTAGAACACGATGGATTTTATTTTTCTTTTAACAACTCCCTAGTCATTAGTCGCTCGGTCGGGTAGCGGTCACTGCTAGGTAATTCGAAATGGTGCAATTTGTGCATGAATTGTTGATGTGAGAGACGGTGCTTCACATGCCGGTACTTGCAAGCTATCGATTTTCTGCAATTGCTTCGATTTTATCATTGTTCCATCGCGATAATATTGCTATCCGTCTGCTGGAAAACGATTGCGGTTCTTTGAATTGATTAGCAAAAAGTACCTACTCTTATACAAATCGCAATCGATTTACCTACAGTATTTTACTTTCAAAAAGCATGTCTGTGACTTGGGAACTCGGGAACTACGGGGGAACCTTTCCTCGATAGGTACCTGATATAGTCTTTTTTGAGGAGCTCTGAGCTTTTCCCATAAATAGAGAGAAGAGTGAGTAGACTCAGCGTTGTACAATAGTCAATAGTGTATTAAAAGACTAACCCCTCTTAGGGCCCTTTGCTTGATGATTAGTTAATTGACCTATTGGTTAAACATCCGAAAATCTAATTGAATATTTGATATTTGGTTCAGATTTAACAATTGGTTACGATTTTTAACTATTAGTTCGTTTAACTACTGATCAAACAACGGTCTCTCATTCATATAAACGCACTATAAAACTACTTATCTAAGTTTATTAGCTTTGTTACTCGTTTTAGAGTATCGACTGGAGCCCCTATAAGTCATATAACTCGGGCCGTCCGCATGTTTGTGCCCACTTTTAAAGTCAAGCTGCATTCTGCCCTCGTTTATACCTGTAGGAATCAAATATTCTGTAAAGGATTTGAGTAAGCTGTCGCGCGTTATTATGTCAGTTTTATGCATTAAATGCATGTCCAGGTAAAATTCACCTTTATCAGAAGACCTTGATGATCTTGAGTAGTCATCCGAGGTTCAAGTGAAAAACGTGATAAGTCAAGTATTCCCAGTACATTTATTTATATCTTTTCACCCTTTTGTATTGTGTTTTGTGAGCTTCGACTTATTACCGGTTTCACTAGGGCGACAGATAAATCTTCACTCAAGTTGATTTGTCTTGACATATCTTCATATTTTCCAGCGCGTCCCTGATTGTTCTAATCGGAATCATGTAGCGTGTCAGCTAATATATCGCCGCAGCCAGTAGGCACACGGTCACGTTCTGAATAGCCCAGTTTGTATTATATTTCACGTCGTTTGTCGCATTCGTGACAGCGCTCCCGTCGGTATCATCGCCTGTGTTGTGCAACCCGAGCTCTGTTCTACTCTATGCTCATTGTAATTGTTTAACTCTAATACATATTAAATATTTGCTATATATATTTAGATTGTGGAAAAAACCGTTATTATTAGGCATGGCGCCATAGGTACCAATACCGTGTTTTTTTTGGTATTTTTAATATTCTATACAAATCTTAGTTGGTAGGTACCTCTAGGCAAGTATGAACCTTTGATTGCGATGTTACGCTCTTTAAATATAATCTTCGTTTTCAAGTATCATTAATTTTAATATGCAATAAGGTATGCTGAAATTTTGGTTATCACTAAAACAGTTACACGCTCTGTTACCCTTTCCTCAGCCTATCACTCACTGGCTTTGTCATCTTACTAATATTACAAATGCGAAAGTTTGGATGTTTATTAGTCAATCATAATAGAATGGCTCTATATCCCGAAGGAATAGTGATAAACGACTTCTACGCGGACCGAGTCGCTTCGCGCGCAAGAGCTAGGTTTAAATAAATTCTCTAAGGCAATGTAGGAGTACACCAAGCAAGGCGTGCTGAGATTTGCTAGCGCCCGTGTGCCTGTTCACAGGGGCATTACCCAACAACTTTCAGCCCCGGTCGGTTTCCTAACCCTAATGCGGCTCTTTTTGCCTACACGCTGCTAGGTTTATGAAGACTAGCGGTGAAAGTATTTCGCACTCTGAGATTGATAGTCTAACCTCGCTTACAGAATCGAGTTCTTGTCATGAAAAACAAATGAAGGATTACGGTTTGTGATGAAACTACTAACTTTAGTTGTGAAGGGAATTGATGCTTCGCTGACTATTGCGGTTTTCGAACCCCAACGGTAGCGCTTACGAAGGGGGTCCCCTATCCCTTAAGACAATTAATCTTGTCTTTTACGTAACCGATACTTATAAAAATCTATAGCTTTTTATTAAGGTTGTTATTAATCGCAGCCCGTGCACGTATAAAGTTCAAAATGTACAATTACAGCCTCAGCGAATGCAAGTACAGCACAAAGCCGGCTGTGTCACAACGTAAGCCCGTGTCTCAATAGGTTACGCGAACCGTCGGGCGTGAGAAAATATCACGTTCGTCACGTAATCCGATATCAGACACATGGCGATTAACTGTCGCCGTGATGCGCTGAAGACGGGCGAGGCCTTGGCATGGATTCACAGGCCCAGCTCATGTTAGCTGAGACTAAATGGTTATCAAGTACGAATAATATGGATATATGCCTTTGTTCACGTGTTCGGTTCATGATCCTCATAGATATCGCTGTGTAATCGTCACAAAGGCATGCCTAGTTACACTAAACGTTTATTAATATTGACTACCAATGTACCATTAGGATACCTTCTGTTGTCTCGCGTTATATTGCTAAAGCACTTGGTACAGAGAGACATTTCATATTTGGCCTAAGACGAGTGATTAATTTAGGACATCGTTTGTAGATTTATCGTGACCTCCCTTGTTACTGTAATATTTTCATGATCGGTTCCAAATATTGTTGAAGTGTCAGAGTCCGTGATGGTTGTAAAAACAACTGCTGGTTTGTTTATTTTTGTACTACTCGTACTAGTATACATAAAGGAAAAGCTTCGAACTTGATGGAATTTCATAATCAAGTTTGGAGGTGCAACAGCATTTCACTTCATGCGCCAGTGAGCAGGTGAAATTGGTGTCCGTATGGATGGGTGTTCAAAGGGGGCATCTGATGAGGCGCGCCCACCGGACCGCGTTTCCTGCTACACGCTACATGTCCCTCCGCGGCCCAGGACCCAGTTAAATGTAATGCGGACCAAACGCAATTGCAATGAAATGCAACCTTTCTTTACTGGGCCTCCGTTCGTTACCCTAAATATTTGTGCGCGTCGCTTTAAAGTTGTTTTTACATCCTGTACCGTAATTGTTTCTTGGAATGCGTCGGTTTAAAACAAAGTTCAAGAATTCATAGTACTATACCCATAAGATTGCTATTTCACCGGTCATTATGCCACTCGCGTTCACATTCGAAACGATTTTATGCTCGAATTTCCGTAACCAAAACACACGATACAAAGTGTACGCCTCGTGGGGCGCGTGGCGTTAATCGTAACCGATTTTATGGCTTTTACTCAAATAGGTGTCTAGGCGTGCGTTGGCATTCGCGCTGAAAGCAGATTGATTAATTTCCGTTCACGTCCTGTTCTGGAAATAGATGAGTTTACCGCGTGGCGGCAGTTCTCCCGTTCTCCGGCTCGTCGGCTTCCGACAAGCTCCAGTAGAATTTTATTCTCATATTACAATGAGAAACTAATTATTACCTAGCACATACAAAATAAATCTTTGCTCGTTTACCTGCAAAAAGTCTTAACTGTATCCTCTTAAACTGTTTATGATTGGATTGCCCATTTGTACCGTCCGAACCGCATTAAGCCTTACATAACCACGTTATAATTAGGCATATTATCCAATCCTTCATTCTACAATGTTTGGGTAGTTGCCAGTACTATCCGTCTTTAAAAAACATTTCCTACAGCATTTAGCGTAACTGCTTCGCTAAATATCTGAGTAATTATGGGGAATAAATTTTGAATGAAATATACTTGTGTAGATCACGCTTAACGAGCGTTTTGGCAAATATTTTCTGTTCCGAGCGGGCCAAGTGCCAGAATGATGGCCGTAACGAGTACATACTTTTAAAGAAAATTAAAAAACTTTTTTTATTATTCATCGCCGCATTTTTTGCGTATCCTTTTTTAAAATAATACTTGAATGTCGTTTGCTGCTCAAGTTTTAAGGTTCCGTAACAAATACAAATTTTATAACTTAATCTTTAATTTCAGCTAATAGTTATGTTACACGTTCGGCTATAATTTTAGAGTCAGTGTTTATTTTGGGTAGGTTTGTAAGTACCTAGTCAAGAATTAATATAAATCTTTTTTCATCTATATACAAAATCAAATCGCTTTCCGCGTATACCCGCTAACTACTCCTAAAACACGAAACGGATTTTGATGGTTTTCATCATCAGTTAGATCATTTTCAACATCAGAGAGTGCCGCAGAAAAGTGACGTAAACCGAAAATGAAGCGAGAGCCGGTCGCTAGTAAATCATAAAAATACTACTGACTTCTTAGTTATTTTTACCTTTACACTACTAAATCCGCAGTGGATGCGAGCCCAACACACTCTTGGCCGTTTTTTGCCTTAATTCACACACTGGCGAACCAGCTTAAGTTTGTTTTAATAATCAGTCAGTGGTATGAACGCTTCATTTTGGTACACCGGCAAAAACTTCGCGTGTCATGCTGTCGCAGTTCCATACCCTATCATTTATTCGGTTGGTTATTTGTTCTGACCAATTATTATATATAATAATAATGTTGTTAAGGAGTAGACAGAACTTTATATTGGGTCCTTAGTCCTTACCTATGAAATTGGCGTTTTTTTGACGTGTTTTATTTCATACATGTTTAGGAACTTCACCAGCTGCTGTGGTTCAGCCAGATGTGGCTCTTGATACTTCTGTGCTATGTTCTCCAAAAGTAGTCTTAGATAAGTCCCCTAGACAAATTAGTAATACTAAAACTATTATTTATTCAGATCAGATAGGGTCTGGAATGGGCTCCATGCTAAGAAATAAATTGACACAAAATGTAACAAATTACTGTTATCATAATGCAAGTCTTATGCAATTATGTGACTTAATATCAAAGGGAAGTTATGACAGTTCTACTACTCTAGTGATTTTATTAGGAAACAGTATAGGCATAGATAAGGCTAGTGTAGATAGATTAATGTCAATATTAAACGTTATTGAAGAGGCCGGGATTGGTAAAATTATACTTTGTGCATTACCATATTCACAAAATATGCCATATAATTATAATAATAAAATTGCAAATTTAAATTCTTTAATGTATAATGCTATTTGCTGTAATGGTAAATATAATTTCTTCGACTTAAATAAATTCATAAAGCGCCTCACGCTAACATCTGAAAAAATTCATTTGCCAAAGAAATATATTTTGACTTTGGTAGAACTATTAGCCTTTAATATAGAACCAAATAAGTACAATAGTGGCACAAATGCCACTCCTAATCATTTAAACTAAAGTATAGGACAGCGGAAACACCTTTGAGTATAAATATAATTCACCAAAATATTCAAGGGTTTTCCAGCAAAGAATTAGAAGTAGGATTATTTTTAGATACTGAAAATGTTCAAATGATGTGTATTACAGAACATTGGCTTAGACCGGATCAATTAATTTTTGATTTTATAAATTTCAAATTAGTTAGTTTTTTTGCTAGAAAATCCGCCATTCATGGTGGTTCTTTAATAATTGCTAAAAGTACCGTTAAGTCCAAAGAAAGGAAAGATATTGTTAGGCTATCCATAGAGAGGCTTATAGAAATCTCTTGCATAGAACTAGAAAATTACATAATTATTTGTGTTTATAGACCACCATCAGCTGATTTCAGCACATTTGAATCTACTATGGAAAATGTGTTAAAATTAGCATGTAAAACTCAAAAGCATGTTGTTGTCTGTGGAGACTTTAATGTTAACTTACTAGAAACGTCAAATAATACTATTAAGATCTTAAGTTTATTTAAATCTTTTAATTTAGGTAATTTGTTCTTTGAACCTACACGGATAGGTGTTTCAAGTGCTACCTGCTTAGACAATATTTTTTGTAATTGTGAATGTTTGGATAAGGAAATATTTAACTGCTTTAATTCAGATCATAGTGGTCAAAAGGCTTCCTTTCTAAATGATTTTAATCAGGAACCACAGACAATAACATACAGACACATAACTTGCAATCGTTTAGAACTATTTAAAAATAAAGTTCAGAGTAATCTCTGTGGGTTATCCTTTTCACATAATGATTCTAATAGTATTTATAAAGATTTGTTTGGTGTAATTCTTCATCAATTTAATAATCATTTTAAGATGAAAACTATTTCTAGGTCAAAAACTAAGTTTAGTGAATGGGCTACTGTAGGCATTCATAAAAGTAGAAACAGGCTTTATGAACTTTACAGAGAGAGGGAGGAGAACAAGAACGCCGACTTCTTAGTTTACATTAAGAATTATTCAAAAACCTTCAAGCAAGTTTGCTTAACTGCTAAGTCAAACTTTCTAAGTCTTAAACTCAAAGCTTCTGACAATAAGGTAAAAACTGTGTGGAAGATAATAAATAGAGAAACAGGTAAATCAAAAACTCGTGATAATAAAATCGCTCTAAACAATGGTGACAAACAAATCACCTCAAACAAAGACGTGGCCTTAGCGTTCGAAGATTATTTCTCCACCATAGCCATTAATACCACGAAATGTCTTCAATCATCTGCGATTGAAGCTCAAAAATCACTTTGTGCTAATGTTACTAAATGTAATGTTAGCTTTGATTTTAGCTATGTAGATTCAGCTACTATTGTTAAAGTATTTAAATCGCTCAGTTTAAAAAAAACTGAGGATTTGTGGGGAACTTCAGTTAAAGTCATCCATCATGTCATAGATATAATTGCTCCTCACTTAGCTTTAATCTACAATAATTGCATTTCAGAGGGGGTCTTTCCAAATCTTATGAAATATAGTAAAGTCATACCACTTTTTAAATCAGGTGAGATGAGTGATTTAACGAATTTCCGTCCCATTTCTATTCTACCTGTTTTAAGTAAAGTTTTTGAGAAGTTAATGTTAAATGATATGTTAGGTCACTTCAATAGAAATAAACTGCTTAACAGTAATCAGTTCGGCTTCACCAGAGGACGATCCACAACTGATGCAGCATCTGTACTCATTAAATATATATACAATATTTGGGAGAAATCTTGTGATGCAATAGGAATTTTTTGTGACCTTTCCAAAGCTTTCGATTGCGTAGATCATGCGACTCTCATATTAAAATTAGAACATTATGGTCTGACTAATAATTCTCTAAATCTCATGTCCTCATATCTTAGTGATAGGACACAAACGGTTGTTGTAAACAGAACACAGTCCATTGGAGCAGCTGTTAAATTAGGTGTGCCTCAGGGCTCCATATTAGGTCCTTTCTTATTTTTGGTTTACATTAATGACTTACCACCCATGATAGAGAATATTTGTGATATTGTGCTATTTGCTGATGATACATCATTGATTTTCAAGGTAGACCGAAAATCCGTCAATTACACTAGGATAAACGCCACGCTAGGTAAAGTACATAATTGGTTTACTAGTAACAATTTGCTACTCAATGCTAGGAAAACTAAATGTATTAGGTTCGCTTTGCCTAATGTTAGACCGGTAGAATCTAGTATATTTCTAAATGGTGAGTGTTTGGAAATGGTAGATAAGGCGCTTTTCTTAGGGATAACTATAGACAAAAACTTGCAATGGAGTCCCCACATAGCAGTACTAGCAGGTAAATTAAGTTCTGCAGCTTATGCTGTTAGGAAAATCAGGCAACTTACGAATGTTGAGACAGCTCGCTTAGTTTATTATAGTTATTTTCATAGTGTTATGTCATACGGTATTCTGGTTTGGGGAAAAGCTGCTGACATACAGACTATATTCGTGTTACAAAAAAGAGCCATCCGTTCTATATATAACCTAAACTCCCGTGATTCTTTAAGATTACTATTTAAAGAAATTAGTATTTTGACAGTAGCGTCACAATTTATTTATGAGAATATTATTTATGTTATTAAAAATCAGGACTCTTTTATTAAGAATTGTGATATACATAATTTTAATACAAGAAATAAAAATAAAATAGCTACTAAAAAATTTCGTGTTCGTAAGGTTTTTAAATCATTTGTAGGTCAATGCATCCATTTCTATAATAAATTACCTGACGAAGTTTTAAAGTTACCATTTCCAGTACTTAAAACTTACTTGAAAAAGTCGCTGATGTCTAAAGCTTACTATAGGGTCGAGGACTATCTATCAGATAAAAGTGCTTGGCCTAAACTAAACACCCAAATAACTTAATAATAACTTAATCGTAAGAAATATGTAAACATTGTATATTGTCTAGGGGACACGGTTTCTGTAGGAGAATGTATCGAAACTTTTTATGTAGTTGTATTACACCATCATAATTAAGTATAATTTTTCATAATTATTTTCTATTACTTACTACCAATTAGTTCTGGAGAAAACTCAGAGTTTTGACACATTTTCCTGCTCAACTACGCGTGAATACATTTATTTCTTATCGTATGTTAGATTCATTGTTTTATATAATGCTAGGTTAAGTTTTAAAATTGTACCTATATTTAAAAAACGACTAACTGTTGAGTTTCTTGCGGCGCTTCTTCTCAGCAGTGGTCTCTTGCGAAGCGCTGGTAGATTTTTGACATGTAAAAGTGCCCGTGCGGCCTACTTACTGAATAAACATCTTTTATCTTTTATCTTTTTATCATACGGAATTTATTCATTTCAATTTTAGCTTCCAATTTTTTTTCATATTCCATACTATGTTACAAAGGTTTTAGATACAAATAGTATGGACAATTTCTTACTTAATGTTTAAAATTAAAGTGTTAACTAAACTCTTTTCATGTGCTGCGAGTTCAAGTGTTTCAATTATGCAGAGTTTTATGAAGCTAACTATTACTAAGTAATAAAGATATGTATAATATAGCTTAGAAGTGTGCAATATCCCTGACAGAATTTTGTTTCGTTTGCTAAATAATCCGCAAAATTAAATGTATGAAAACCACAGTTTTCATCAAATTCTCCATATAAAACGCCAATTTCATAGGTTAGGATAAGGACCTAATTATAAGTATGGGTCGGTCGGAAGTAAAATTAAATTTCAAACGTTGAGTTGACTATAATTTGGACAACTTAAAACTAAAAACTACACAATTGAAAAGCAGCACTAATCTGTCAATTATCATATACAATGTCATGCATCAGTGTAGGTATTGGTCTTGTCTAAATTATCTATACAATGGCTGCATATAAAACACGTTAAAAAACGTCCGGACGGTGCGACCGCCCGGAGGTCGGACCGGCCGTTCGTCCTCACCATACTGAAAATAATCAAGGCGGAGTGCGTCAATGGATGCGCTTGCGGCTACCGTATATACATACAGCTCCGCGCTCCCAGATTTACGTGGAAAACTGACAAGAGGAGAGTTTCCCGTTAGGCGTTGAATAAAAATAATAATTATTATAGTTCCTTCTCTGCTAATACCTACTACAGAATTACTTATCTATATATTCCATACTTCAACTTTCTTCATTTAGTAAATACGTGCTTTAGCCTGTGCGTTGCCTGTTAGTAAGTAGGTAAATAACAGTGTTTTGTATGTACAGTCACGTTCTTTAATTTGGTACCCACCTTAGGTCCAAAGTCAATCTGACATTCTACAACAATAAGGTCCTAAAAGATACAAATGACGTGACATCTCTAATGACATTGACGACTTCAAGCATATTTTTCTTGAAATAGGTCCCAAATTAACGATCGTGACCGTACTTATGGAAAATCTCAGCTATTTTAGCGTGATGAATTTTACTTGTGATGTTTTTTTTTTTAATTTAGATTATCGATAATTACCTTTTTTCTGAATGTTACAATTAATTGATGCAATGTAAAAAATTGTTATAAACGAATCTTTAAGTTTTGATTTTATTACTAATTGCCACACATACCCTTTACACACAATAATATGATTGGGTAACAATAAAACTACAAAATGAATATGATACCCCATCTGAAATTACAGACGCGATCGTACATGTCAAATTACGTTAACGTCACTCATGTGTCAGACGAATTGTAATTGAAAAACCTCGCTGACTTTTGTAAATACCGGACAACCGATCAAAATATACTTTGGTAATAAAATGAACTCTGTACCTGCGAACTAGACTGCAAATCTAACGCGCGTCGTCCAAAGTTCGAATACTTACACTTTGATTCGTATTATGCAAAGTTTGCATAACAATCGGACTCTCATCACCCTACTAGCCTACTTCGCATTAATGCGCTGTCGGTTTAGACTACAATAAACATTAAAAATGGATCTCGCTAGTTGCGATGGTCGTTTCAGTTATTTAGTTGTGTAGCGAATTGTGTTCCACCAATTCGCTACACAACTACATCTCTCTCGAGTCTGTTAATATTGAAATTCTATTGAGACCTCGATAAGTGTTTTTGTGCAAGCTTGTTCTGGCCGCCTTGACACTTAACTAAATCGATGCATAACATTACTTTCTTCACTTGCTACTAGCGAACAAAAAGCTTTTTAACGGAGAAATTCATTCTTGTTACCAGACAAGAATGACAGCCGGCGCCTTTGGAGATTGTAATAGCGCTCGCCTACTCCACAAAACAAGTCATTTCACAAATCAATGCTTCACCAACGCGGGAAGTTACTTTTGCTTTTAACCGTGTGAATGGGACTCACAACTTGGTCGTAGCTTCTACTCGTTAATGACAACGACTTAAAACAATGCCCTGCATTTCATCAGTAGCAAAAAGAGCACTCTATTATTATTACATTACGATGATCTTTTATCTACAAGGGATCTGGTATTGAAAGGATCACTCACTAGATTGGCTATTATTGGTTGCTCCAGATTGGACCTCGCGATTGTTGACTTTCTAACAACCCCTTAAGATCATATCTTTAATACGAGAACAGTTGTGCTGCTGTTCGCGAGTGCCTCCTCTCAATTCGCTTTATCTTGTTAATTAGAGAGCAACACTGTCGCTGTCCGCTCCACTTCTGCCCATTGTTCGACTCATGACACTTTCTAACCTAATCTATCGCTTTATCTGTCTACGAACCCAATGGGAACAGACCTTTGCCTACCTTTCTTCTAGAGCATTTCCGCGCTAGCTGAAATATTGTACGACTTTCAAAAAATCTAGTAATTGATACATTTTTCCATCGTTGATTTTACAGGTGTTCTCCATTATAATGTGATATGAAGGATAAATTCTCCCTACTAAAGAAATATCAATAACGTTTCATATTGCATTAGCATCACACATTTGTACCTAGTTTACATTGTCGCGTGAGAGTGTGTACTTGTATGCAAATATTTTTATCGTTCCTAACTGCAAAATTGCAGTTATACCGCTCATTTGCTTTTAATAAAGGCTCTAGGGCATCTACTTTCAACTTAGCTTGTTAGTTTTCTAGTCGTTCAATGTTGAGTTGACCGTAGTTTAAAATTTGATTCAATTATCGTGTTTTATAGTGCGTTCACTATCTGAATGTGCTTGGGCGAGTGGGTGGGCACGAAATATCTTTTGAACATAATTACGATCTCGACGAAGTTCTAATTCGTGAGTCACGGCCAAGTGAAATGGTACGCGGCCCGTGATCGCGCCGGCTCACTCAATTACTGTGCGTGATAAAACCTGCATTGTGTACCACTCAGATTCAACATAAATTCAACATCACTTTCCCAGATTCACGAATAAAACATTTCCCTCTTTTAAAAACATGACACACATTAAAAATGCGGCACAATATAAATAATGGCAGATATACTTTCGTTCGTCACGACGTAGATAATAATTCCTTTCAAACGCTTCATTACACGGATGGATCTTCAGACGGCTCTTGACGAGCGGCAATACATGTTCTATATACTACCTATATGCGCTGTGCCGATAAACACACAATCATTATATTGTCACAGGCCAGTGTGGGCTGGCGGGTAACGGTTCTCGAAACTGGGACGCTTCGTAACGTAATCCTATTACGAACTCGTTAATGTAATCCCACCTGGACCTTAATACGCTATACCTACGCGAGCTCATCGTACATCTTTATAATCCTCTTTCAATCATTGCTCCAGATACTAAATATCCTTATCATAAATCCATTGGAAATCAGTCAATGAAATATTTGGTGTCTCTTTATTTACACGAACCGTGGTATGTTATTTGGCTCATTCGTCATGAAAGTAAACTTCTGAAGTCTGAAGGTTGCGTTTTATTATGTACCTGAGGATACCTGCGACTTTCTACACGTGGAATATTTTACACTGCCCTATGTCTTCCTTTCTCAGTGCACCCCTAGGGTACCTAGCCTAGGAATATTTCCTCCAAATTTCGATTCCCTAGGTTCAGTAGTTTAGGCTGTGCGTTGTCTGTCAGTTAGTCCTGGAAGACAAAAAAACAAGGATAAGTATACAAGTCTAACAAAGAGCAAGCTTCTAAATACCCAACTGTGGTTAGGATAATGTCTTCAAAGTAATGTTACTTACCATCAGGTGGCCTGTGTGTTCGTTTGCCTTCTCTATGCCATAAAAAAAAAAAAAAAAAAAAAAAAAATGTATATATTTTTTATTTCGCCTATTTCACATTTAAATACACACACTCTAGTTGTTAAGACGAATCTAACCATCTATAATTTATTAAAATCGGTTTAACCGTAGGACATATGTATACAGGTCCAACACATACCCCTCCTTTTGGGCTTTGCCGCAGTCGGGTAAAAATAGATATACCAGTCGAACTTATCGAGTTAAAAGGTAACATCGTAAATTGATCAAAGTTGTTATAGTCAATTAAATGATTAAAGCTGACGGATTGATTTACCCGTTTACCTTTAATGGGTCATTAGATCACTATAATGAATAAAAATGGCAAATACACAATATACAGCGTGGCTCATTTAGATCGGTCAGTACAGGATATTCTGAAACGAATCGATTTTAATAATAAGAAAAACTGCATTTATACATTTACTAGCGACCCGCCCTCGCTTCGCTTCGGTTTATGTGAGTTTTCGGTAACACCCGTACATAAAACAAAGTTTATTATACATGAAAACCTTCCTCTTGAATCACTCTATCTATTAAAAAACCCGCATCAAAATCCGTTGCGTAGTTTTAAAGATCTAAGCATACATAGGGACAGACAGCGGGAAGCGACTTTGTTTTATAATATGTAGTGATACATTTAAGAAAAAACCTGTACCCAGCTCAGGAATCGAACCCGGACGTTTAAAAAAATAAATAAACACTATTTCCATTTAGATATCGATTGTGTAGGTCTTAAGCAGTAAATATTACTATGAAACATAATGTCTAAAATGAATAAAACTCCCATACTGACCGATCTAAATGAGCCACCCTGTATTTATGCCTACGAATTACGGTACCACATCATTGACTCATTCGAATTATGACGATCAATTAGGCCCCGCCCTTGATTCTCCATCACCAAGTAATGGCGATAAATTATCCTATTAAATGACGAGCGTTTAGTTAATGACATGAGCAAAGCACCATTAAAATATAATAATAGGTCAGTCAAACTAAAATATATGTACATACACACGTACATTAAGTCACGCCTGTTTCCCAGAGGGGTAGGCAGAGACCACTTCTTTCCACTTGCTACGAACTTGACAAGTTTTGAGTAACGTCTGATTTTGGTTAAACATATTGAATTCAGTCTGACTGCACCAGTTAAGTATCGAGAAGAGAGGAGTTATTGTTTACTTTTTGGAAACGATTAATATTTTTTTATTTCTCGTTTTATTGGATCTTTATCTTAAGTTTCAATAGCTTACAATTTATTGCTTTTTCCGATGCTGGGACGGACGTTAATTGTTGAGTTTTCCACTTAACCATATGCACTGCAACGAGCACAAATCACTTAGCAGTCACAAAATTAGTAATCCTATTGCAACCCACGAAATACTTAATATTGAGTAGTTCCGGTGGCCATCTATGTTCTTCATCATCCGTTCCACTTCACCAAATGGTGCTTTCCGCGGGCAAATGCACGAGCTACTATGAAATATACCGAAATCGCTATAGGTGTGCCCGTAATTCCATTATCAGATCCTGATATTATGACAATGGAACCATCTAGATAAGGTACAGCTTCCAAACCAAACAAACATTTTTCAAATTGGTTAAACCGTCTTCGACAAAACAAAGATTCCACCGAACTGAAAACCTCCTCTTTGTTTTAATTTCGGCTAAAAAATAAAAAATACTTGAAAAGAGACATATCTTATTTTAGAAATCGGGCAATTGAATGTGGGTTAGTAAGCCTGTTCAGTGACCATTCTTTGTCAAAAATGATTCATCCCGATTGTATTGCGCGGTTTCTAATATATAGACAGAATAAAATGGCGAACTACATTTGTTAAATACAAGGTACAAGGTCTCTACGGCTGTTTCGCATGAATAGAGAGATATAATGAAAAATGATCTAAGGATTAGTATTCCTCCAGTCTACGCCTTTTAAGATTACCATATTAACATGGCTATACAAATAACATGTCTCATATGAAAACGACAAATTGCTTCCAAGTAAACGTTCTAGAGGCCCAATTGTTGCGTGCCCGTTGTCGTCCGATGCTATCTCGCGTGGGCGTTGTTCGCGATAAACTGGCTTCGTTTGTTATCACCACTGACCCTTCTTTATTTCTTTATTCATTACTCGTCTACTTCGTGACCCTGGCGGCAACACAATGTTTGACTTGTAATGAATACGCACTCACACAAATTGCCACCTCAGACCTAAACGGGCGCTGTGGCGATAAGTCCACTTGTAGCTAGAAATTAGAGTAGATTGCTTTCCCGCCGGAAATATTAATCGTGAAAGTAATTTACTTACTGACATTTTAATTTGTTAATGCTTTCTATGTAAGTATTCAATGATTTCTTACTATGTTCATTTTACTTAGGGATCTATTCAATTACGCTCACTAAGGGCTGATTTTTCAATTCTTCACGTACAGTTATGCTCTTAAGCAAAATAAAAGGAGTCATAAAATTTTCATTGACATAACCCTGTATTGCTAATTAAGAAAATCAGGCCTAACGGGGAGGAGGGTGGAGGGGAGGAGGTTACTCTTTGTTGAAACAATAAAACGGGTGTCCGTCCGCGCCATTCATTGCAATGCAACGCTGCGCCACGCCTCAAGGGCATAAAAGTGCTCATCTCGTTAAATATAATCCCCAGCCATCTAGAGACAGACGTTGCCTCGCACCCAGCTATACCTACATGTGCATAAAAAGCTTACTTTACCTTCATTTTGGTTTCCTTGAAACGGTCAGAGATGCTAATAATATGATCTTTACTGCATTGAAGGGTAACAAGATGTGTATACAGAGCACGTGAACCAATGGAATAAGCATATTTTTTTGTCGGTTTCTTATTCGTTGGATTTTTATGCCGCTTTTGTTCTTTTATCGAATTTCTTTTAGGAGTTGCACTATGGAAACCCATCGCTTCCTTTTGATTGTAATAAGCATCAACAAACAATAACACTGTCGTGTTTAAATTATTAGTTAAGATTGGTTGTTTTGCTAACGGCCCTAAGCCCCGTTTTGGAAACGTACCCACTATTATGCTCCACCTCGTCACGGAAGGTCTATGCAAACGTTGCTTCTCCGTTTGCTCCATTGAATTTGCTTAATGATCCGCGTAACTCGAATGTAGGTAGTAATGGAGGGGACGAAAACCCAGCTTAGTGGAAGCGTTTAGTCCCAGTTTAGCTTTGGACATTGCCTAGGTACCGTACAATACATTTACTGCCAAACATATCCGGAGACTTGAGTACGCTCGCGACTTCGTACGCGTGGAATTGGTTTCCCCCTATTTTTTCCCATTGGGAGTCAATTTTCGAGAAATTATTTTTCTACGGTAGCCAAAGAATATACAAGTAGCCAATGGGTTGTATGCTCTCTGTCAGTCCGTCAGACACGGACGAGTTTTATATGTACATAGAAGATTATATAGATGACCTCATTTGTCTCTTGACCCAGGCTAATTTTATCGTGGCCCTCTGGTTTTACGACATCTGTTGATATTATGTGGCTGGCGCACCCTCAAAGAAGTTTTATGACGTTCGCTTTTACTCACTGAATCACCTTAACAGTTATAGGTCAATGATTTTCACATTAAAATACAGGTTTGACATAGATAGTGTATTAGTACAACCAGATACAGAAAAAAAAAATGGTTTTGTAAAATGGAGCAATCCGATTATACGTGTCGTGTAAACGATTAAAGTGTATTTGAATGATATAATTTTCTAATAATGAGAGGATTATTGAAAATATACTACACATTGTGGTCATCCAATTAGATAATACCGTAAAACAACATTTTCACTTTATTTTAAACTATAATAAGTTTTTTTTTTGGAAATTACACGCAAATGTTTTTGTAATTTTATCTGTGGCAGAAACCCTATGTGATTGGTTCGCAGTTGTCGTTACTTGCTGGTGACGTCACACGAAAGTAACCACAAATCAGAAGGGTCGGTATATCTCTTCAAATAATGGTTTATTGTTTACTTGCGTGTGACGTCACACTTGTCATATGGCCAGCGCCATTATGAAAACAACGTTTTTGGCGCGGTTTTAAAATTTAAAATTTTAACATGGAATTTTATAGGTAATACAGTAGAATCTCAAGGAAATATCAATGTTGTGTGCTTGTAAAGAATAATTATAAAAGGATTTTTTTTTTATTAGTCATATAGTAATCGCTTCGTCAGTTTTGATAATTGCTTGCTATGCTCGTACTAGGTGAATTTTGTTTTAAGTGTATAAATAGCCATAAAATAACACGTTTTTGCATTACACATTGAAAACAATTTTACCTACTTATAAGTTCATAATTAAAACAAGATTTATTTAAGTAGTATATTTGGATAAGTATCTTTCAGTAGTATCCTCGCGTGCAAATTTGAGTTCTTATACTAATGTGAGGAAACCTCAATCGTATAGGTTATGACAGGCAAACAAAGGCTTGAAGATGTCTCCTCAAATGCTCTCAAATGCTCTCGAATCACTGATTGCAGCATCTCTCTTGTCGCCTCGTCGGGCTTTCGACTCACCATCGCATCTTTATCGTCATTATACTCTCGCAATCGTATCTCCGACTTTTGCCGAGAGCGCAACTTATAAATGACTTGTGGCGCACATAAATCCAGTTAATACCAGTACTTTCCGATATTTTCACTGATCCTTGGCCCTGAATGCTTCCTGTAATCCACCGCGACCAGCTTTAGGTGACACGAACCGGTGTCTCTCACGGTGTGCCGCAAGTGCCGAGCGAGCCGCGTGGGTATCATCGGCGTGATTTTTGATCGTGGTTTTCGTGGATTAACCAGGCTTTTTACTGGTTTTTTTAAATAGGTTTATTGGCGATAGAGTGTAGAACTTTCATACTTCGTTTTGATTTGCACAACTATATTTGCTTCTTTTATCCATATTTAGTCTAGGCAGATATTATAACGAGGAAAGATTTGTATTTTTGTATGTTTGTAACGACTAAACTCAAAAACTACTAGACCGATTTCAAAAAATATTTCATCATTACAATGCTACATTATCCCTGAGTAAAATAGGCTATGCTTTATTAGTAATATTATAAATAAGCATAATAACTTTGTAGGTATGTTATACTTTATCTGTATGGAGCTAGTTCAAACATCGGGGAAAGACATACCCTTTGACCCTTAATAAGGACAGTTTCCAAAGCAGTAGCGATAAATGACATCGACGCGGATGGAGTCGCAGGCTACAGATTGTAACATATATGTAAGGAAGATACCTGGAACAAAAGATTTCGCACGTGTTAGAGCGATGCAACACGTGCAACGCTGTGGTTTCAACGTAGAGCGACGCTACTGTTTCAGCGCATCGTGTGTGTTATATGTAAAACAATGCAGCTACGACGCATTTTACAGGCAACGCTCGTGTGGCATCCCTCTTAAGTATCCTGAAAACTTATTTAAAGGTGTTTGGGTAAAAGTGTTGTAATTTATAAAAGTCATACATTCTTTTTTAGTAAAAGTGGTAAATTGTGATAAAATAATTCAAAATAATCATGTTTTGTTATGTAATGTAATACTCTTAAGTGCATCGGACCCGAGATATTTAACATTCTTACCTGGGCGTACTTTTAGTACCAAAAACTGAGTACTTAAATCTTAAATATCTCGGCTTCGATATTATTAAATGCCATAAATTATATATATCTATGTGTATTTCGAGGATCTCTAAATAACTATGGAAAAAATGATAATATTCGCCAAACAGTTTACCCAATGCCCTTTCACAAATTTTCACTTACTTTTGTACTAACTAACTTACGTTTTGTAGGTATAATTATTTTCAACTATTCTTAATGCAAAATGTATCATCATCTTTTCATGAATAGTTACTCCTGCCTCCAGGTACTTGCACCAGGCTGATCTGCCTTGTGACGCCTATGATTCATGCTATCGGTAAAGTTCAGCCCGCACCGTGAATGCGAATGCATAGAGGCCAGATTAGTCATGCCATGCACTCCTATGTTGTCGTTCACACGCGCCGGCGCAGGGCTTCGACAGATAGCGACCACATTACCACAATACAAGCCCCGACAATGCGCCCTATCTCCTAATAGACACATTTTATTTCATTAATGTATTTTATAAACAACACGGGTAAAAGCCAGCTATTCTGATAAGTTTTACTCTCATATTCATAGAAGCACATAGCTAGTGTGCTTAAAATATGCTTGGTCCTTATCTGTCATTTTGATATTTCCATGTGACAGAAAGCGACAACGCATTAACTTAAATTGGTTTATGGTGTGTTAATGAATAAGGGGTTCGGTTTTAAAATAAATAAAAGCTCAGCATTTGTTTTGTATTTTTACTAAAGTCGTTTGGATGACATTGGGGCCAATCAGTGTTCTCTAATTTTCAATATCTGTAAACCTAAATTTAAAAACGGTAAAGTCGATTCTAATCTATATAAAACAGAGTTTGACGTTTATAAATTTAGGTTTATAGATATTTAAAAATATAGAACACTGATCCAAATTGGTCCCCTTATTAACTATGGTGTTATCATGGCGCGCCCAGCAAAAGCAAACCCATTATTAAGACGTGGCACGGTTGCGTCAATGTATGAAGAATGAAGTAGAATTTGGGGCGTTGGTCGACTGAATACACTAGTTAACAATAAATAATGTCCAAAGGATTTCAGTATTCGTTTGAAACCTAGCTTTGGCTTGCGCCTTTATCCTCGATTTTTTTCGTCAGAGAGAATTTGTAATATTAGTAAGGATTAAAGTTGAAAACGAATAATGGGATTTCCTATCTAATAAATTATCATTTAGGTACCTGCTTCCGACCAGTCAATACGCACCCGACGTGTGTGAAGTTTATAACCTATCAAATTAGCACGCTTAATTATATTCAGAACTTCCTCTATATAATCGATTAAAATAAATTTCAATTTATCACCTAGTTTTTTCCCGTATACAAGTATCGTTGCTTTGTTAGTGTCGTTGTGCTCAATTAACACGATTAAACTGTCACCGTAATGTTTTACTTCCATCAATTACTCATGCAAATCCTCTTCGTGAATATTCATTCACTTAGTTTACTTTACAAAGGGTATAAAAAGGTGACGGCTGAAGCGGACAAGATAAAATCCAGTATTTTTGTACTTCAGAAGAACACTCTGGAATAAAAGGTTTTTTATTTCTCCTGTCCAAGGTGCGATGCAAAGAATAATTAGAATGTATGCCAAGCCGTTGGCTCTTTTATGACCAGACGGTTTCAAGACTATATTGCCTTCAACTATCCGATCGCACTGAAAATTGACGACGCACTTAGCCTATTTGGTAGTGAGTGACCATGCCTACGCAGCTAGCGGTCCTAGGTTCGATTCATACTGCATATATTTGAGTGATGAGTGACGAGGGCGTCTTAGGTTTATATTCTAACTAGCGACCCGCCCTCGCTTCGCTTCGGTTTATTTGAGTTTTCTAAAACATACGTACATAAAACAAAATTTATTATACATAAAAACCTTCCTCTTGAATCACTCTATCTACTAAAAAAAACCGCATCAAAATCCGTTGCGTAGTTTTAAAGATCTAAGCATACATAGGGACAGACAGCGGGAAGCGACTTTGTTTTATACTATGTAGTGATGATACCCGTACTATGACCCTAGAGCTTAGTTTGGGACTAGGTAAATTTTATTGTGTGAGATTGCCCCCTCTAGGCCTAGAAAACATGCAAACGCGTTTAACGTTTCTGTTTTCTGTCGATTCTAAATGTATAGAGTTGATATAAACGGTCGAAGCGATCTGTCATCTCATCACTAGACCTTACGCCAATCCTATATATACATTTTGTTTTTTTTCGAACATCACTGAATGAAGTGTTTCGTGGAACCTCTACACAGGGATTTCCAATGCCTAGGCTTGTTAGATTGTTTTATGTTTACAACTATTTCAACATCCTCTCAAATGGTTTGTCGGATCTGTAATGGGCTAATGGCAAATACACATTGGATATAGATCACTCATTGAACAATAGACATCGTTAACACAAGTACAATTTAGTGCTTGCCTAATTTATCGCCGATAAAAAACACCCGGCGTTGGCAGATTTATGTCTAGTGACACACTGACCAACAACCTCCGAACGCATCTCACTCGCTGACATGTGCTTTATTCTTTCCAACGGACACCAATCAATCGCATGAATAATAAATAGCCATTGTTCTTTAACGTCTTAGTGCCTCGTACAGTCAGGAAGGAAATTCACTCCATAACCGGGTTTCTTGAAATGGTTACAACACGACTGTATGTTTTCGCCTAAATAGGTACTATTTACTCTTTCGTGGTATCGCACTCTAGTTTCGTTTTCGTAAGAAGCTTTATCTGTATTATAATCATTATCTTGGCTTCGTTATTAAAATGTCTTTACGTTGCCTTGAATTAATAAAATATATTGTTGTAGGTAAGTGGCACATCCAGTCTTTCAGTGAGTAATTGAGTATGCGAGCTTTAAATACTGCCGTTTTTGCGTACCCCGTACTACCCTAAAAGGAAACATGACATTATTAGTGTCTGTTTTTATTTTTACCCATGGATCCGACAATTCACAGCATATTATTTCTGCCACTTTTTTGCTGCAAGCACTTTAACGTCACATCTCTGTCACATCACAGTACAATTCATGGAGTTTATCCCAACATGGGCGTTCTTCGCTGATACTTAAACTGGTTTCTTTTTGTGTTATTGTTGGTCGCTGTGGCGTAAAAAAAATTACACCGAGACTCGATAAACACAGAGCTGTCCGCACTAAAATGGATTACTTATGTGCTGCCGACTTCTGCTTGTTTGTTTTTATTCCAACGATGGTACATGTTGCTCTAGAGAATATTATCTTAGTATTATCATTTTATTAAAAGAGTAGAATGTGTTTGAAATGAGAAGGCTGAAATTATTGATATTGCTTGTTGAGACTGAGTCTCATTAGTGCTTCATATTGAAGAAAAATAGAAAATCTTGATTTTCTTAGTCTAACTTGCGGCTTTCATCACGCTTTCTAACTCTAGCCGCTAATCGAGCGATTATTCACTATGGACTTTCTAGACAATTTATTTTATTGTTCTATTAGATATTTACAGTAAAAAACGCTGGCATATTCTAAATGCCTCTACATTCAGCTACAAACTAGCCGTTGACGTAAAGGGAAGGAGAAATTATATCCCATTGCGTTGTCCGCGGTACGATTACCGGACTATAAGGAAGACGTAATACCAATGAGATCGTTCATTCCACATATGGTATCAGGGCACGCCAATTAATGGATCAAACGATCCATTCGCTGGAACTGACTTCCGCGTTTTCCTCATTAGGATCATCACAAACGAAACGTGACCTCGGCTAAACCGATTTAAACGATCGTTACCAATTTAATAAGGTCACATTTTATTATTGACCGGTATCTTGTTGTTCGTTAACCTTGTGGAGAAAAAGTAAACAAAAATTCAAAGGTCTTATCAAGATTGAAAGGAATCTCGACGCGCACGAATAGTTCCTCTTGTGGATCCTTTCTGATCCTCCAACTGTAAATCGATTTGTATCCGTCCCTTCATTCGGTGTCAGCGTGAGGTCTTCAATGACTAATTGATTTGCTTTCCAACTATCGAAAGAATTCTTTTGTCCTATTAATCCAACTGATCCATACTCATACTGGTTAACTTAAACCTTGTATTTCTGTACTCGTTTGGTTGCAATATTGTTTTTCTTTTACTTTACTCAGTTTCTTATCTTTTCCTTTATGTGGCTTCGCGCGTGTGGTACATTTTGTGTTAAGTGTCTGTAAAGTCCAGACAGTCCTTGACGTGCCACGCCGTTCACGCTTTACCTGTTAGGGTCAGGAAGAAAAAACTGGCCCGGAGGGCTTTCTCTTACAGGAAGCTCGTGGGAGGTGAAAGTCGGCCGCTTGTCCTTGAGGCCCAGGGCAAACCAGAAGCGGCTGGCGAGAAATTTACTCTCCGAGATAAAATCGTATTAGCGATGTGCATGTTTTTAAAGCTAATTGGTTTTAATAATGGTTACAAGCCACCACAGAGCGGCGGCGACGGTTCAAAGGGGGAGTAACATCATTGGTTTTTTTTTTGTATTTGTGTTTTGTTTATTGCCTATTATATAAACGCGGTGTCGTCGTTCCAAAATTAGGCATGTATTTTATTATTGTTTCAGTTCGTGCCTCTTAACTTGTACCGCACTGCATCGCTACGGTCGATGAAGTAAAAACGGTCGGAAAGAATAATTACCGTCACTATTATGTTAATTAATACTTTTAACTACGCCGCTTGAGGTCCGGAATGCAACATTATACCAAAAACGAATTCCTATCAAAACTTCCAAAAAATCTCATAATATTTTAGCTGTTGATCATTTAGACTTATTTTTCCCGCAGAGCAGGTAACACCGTCTAAACCTAAATACAAAAATAACAATTTTTGAGAATATTAGATGTTCAATTAATTAAACGCTTACAGAAAACTGATATTAAATGAATTATTTAGGATATCAAATGCGTTGCTAATATCCGACCTATTCGTCCAATAGCTACTGTTATCTAACCTTCCCCAAGCGGTCGAGTCCGACTGTAATTCTGGCGGCGGCAGTTAGTGGCAACTAAACGTGAAATTGAGCGTTAGGTATGCATGGTTACAACCATTATACTGGCTTTAATTGTATTATGGCTTTTTTATTAACACTATTAGCGCTCATCTGTGTTAGTGGCACATTCCCTCACTGCCCCACATAATTATGGCGGTGTTTATTCTTTAACTGTCTTTTTAATTGGAATTATTGTGTACCCTTCTGAAGTGTTATTGATGCTAACTACTATGTAGACTAGAAATAGTTTGATTACGATCTGAATTAATGATGGTTTTATTAACCGTAATGTTTCAAATTTCCCTTTATTAACCGACTTCAATAAAAAAAGGATGTTCTGTCTTTGGTCCCTATCTATGCACCGATTTTTGAAATTCCTTTAGGAATATTTATTCTCGTGCTTCTCATATAGTTCTTATATACATATAATAACTTTAAGGCGGCTATATAATTCTTATATATGCACAATAACTTTAAGGCGGCGTTGCTTACCCTATTTTAGCTCCTATGTAGAGCCCGCGTGATTCTGCTTATCTTCGCGTTCGAGATCATGTTAATAATTACCTTAATTTCCGATTTCAATTATTTCGGGTACAATATTTAAAATACCAGAAAACATTTATACATGAAAATTGAACATGCGTCCTAGTTAACGTCATTCCAAGTTAAGTCAAGTATTTACGTAGAGCAGACAGGAGACGGCAGCCCGAGGGTAAATGACCACCTGACCCATATCTGCGCCTCGACTTTCACCGGCGGTCGTTCACCCGGGAACCAGCACGTAAACACCCGGCCCGATTTCAAAATGGAACCATTGGGAGCGAACGAAGTCCACCATTAATTAGGGCGCATTCCAATTAAGACCTCGTTACGTCCGACTCTTATGCAATTAGCACCGTCCATTCCATTCATTACGGGACCAGCCATTTTCAAATCTCCCGTATGCCATCTGCTTTACGCTCATAAGTATAATCCCACGAAAGACCGGCTCGATATCTCAATTTTCATCAAAGCTATTAGCCTCTCTTCGACCGGTTAGGCGAAGTAATAATAAGTTTCATGCCATTTTTCATACACACAGAAAGAACTAGGATCCGAGCGTCGGATCGACGCAACATTAATCATGCCGCGATAAATCAGTATACAATCGACGCTATTGCATGCGCGCAGCTTGGAACGCGGCGATTCCCACCAGAATCGAATCTATTGCAAAACAATCAACTTTTTGCAGCTAATGCATAAACGGGATGTTGATATTCGCTGCAATTGTTGTAGAAACCTAAATGAGAGCCGACCGACTCGATACAAACAATCAAAATATTCCAATATTCGACGCCGCGGCACGCCCGGCCCGGCGTTACTAATCTACTCCCCGTATGTTCGATAGGCATCTACTTGCTATTCATGCGGTCTAAAACAATGACGTGCGTTATTGTCTTCCTGCTACAAAGAGGTCCTTTTGATGCCGGATCCAGCACAATGATCTGCATTTAACCAATTCATACTACCATTGTCCCAGTGCCAGGGCTGCACGCACAAAGAGTTGTTTGCATAAAGTTATCAGACACCATCACTTCGATCAAATTGCTTATTCCATCAGAATATCCCTTGCATAAATAAAGCGAAAGTTTCTCAATAAAATCAGCGCTGCGGAGTACGTACCTACTCCATACTATAGAGGCACTATTCAAGTGCAACGAAAGCGTTTGCAGCGCGTAACCACGAACTTAGATAATATAATAGCTATTACACTTTCTAATTCGTTTCGTACAACAAGTGAAAACCTCTTTTGTATTCAGTTAATATTCGTACACTGCTATTTTCTTGAACAAACCAATCAGGTCAGATTCACTTCGGGGAATAATTAAATGGCAACGGGCTGAAGCCGCAAGAAAATATTGTTAATAATTACAGACCTTGGAAAGACATTCGTTGCACTGCAAGCTCTTCCTTTTAACAGTCGTGGTAGTCTTTTAATCGGTACTCGAGTTTATGAGCGCTACTGGGCAAAACCTGCGACGTTTGGAGGCTAACCGGGTCCGTATTCAGAACTGAAGGGACAAGTGGGCCTTGAAGCGCCGTGCCGAGGCTCTGGCCGACCGCAAGCGAGATGCGGTAAAATATTATACAGATTACTATCTACATATACTTTACCTTCATGTATAGCGTTTACACTAAACAAGGTTACAGACAGCGAACATGATTCAGACACTGTGATTCAACATTCACTCCAATGCATCGCCATTCGGCATTATCTATATTACAGCCACCACATGCATCGTTTTATCTCATGTCTGCTCCCATAACAGTCGTATACGTTATAGACAGACGTCCTTTTAATTTAACTTTGCTTTTACGATACAATTGGATAAATATTGGAGCCATTTGATTCCCAATTTTGTGCAAATTGACATGAGTGTTTATAGCGTCCCTGTAAGCTGCTCGTTAACATGTGATAAAGGGTTTTATCTCGCCGAGCCGGCTGCATTCTCCACAAACCTTATTGTCTTCTCGCGGCGTAAAGCTTTTATCTTCTTTTTTTTTGCAAATAAAACCTGTATCTCGGCTATCACTCCCATGTACTGTTATAAACATTAAACTTAACAATTCACATTACGATTGCTATATTTTTTTTACATCGTGAGCAGAAACATCTACAAGAATTCGGCTTGCAGTTATCTGAATTGGATCATGGTCATATTCCACCTGAACAAAAGAAAGTTCGTGACTTTGTTGATTGTTTTCGGCTTTTAGTTATGTTCTGGCCTCATCTTCCGCGGAGTACGGTATTTGATTTATCTTTTTAACCTAAATAGCATTGGTATTGATGGTATAAAGATGGTATAACTAACGAGCGCTATTGATGTGCTGATTTTTATCGGTTGTAAGTGCATTTATTGACGTGTGTGTTGAATAATCAGTTTTGCAACGTCGGTCGCATTGTTGCGGCGCGTGCGGCCGCGGGGGCGTCGCCCCAGTGAAAGTGTGAAAGTGAGGCGAATGCTCTTGCGCATCGCAACTAACTCTATCTATAAACCGTTCAGCGATTTTCGCATTAAATGTTAGTTTAGTACGCTCTGCAGTAAATCAACTTGATAGGAACTCAATTTCAGTAATATATTTTTTGTTTCGTTTAAAGGTTTGTTTAGGTAGGTAATGGATTTTCTAATTTTTCTGAACAATTAGCTAAAATAAACGGGATTGTATAATAATACCCTTTCTCGATTACAAATAAAAATTATTAAAATTGTGCTTGCAGGTAATTCGGAATCGCTCGCGTCGTTCAACCAGCTAATTGATGTCAAAAGACATATTGAGCTTAATTTATTGAATGACGAATATGATTAATGAACCGTTAGGCGTGTAACATAACAACGTTACGTTTGTTGTAGAATAGTCACGTTCTTGACTAACAAGAAAAGATGGCAAAAAATTAACGAGCTCCGCAAATAATGTATCTAGAGCGTGCTGGCTCACAGTTCGCCCGTTGTTTCCGCAACCGGCATGTTGCCAGGCTCGGCTTGATGAGATCGGCCGACCAGCGGAGGTGCTTTAACTTTAACGGAGTCAGCTCCGGTCAATTAAATCTCTCAGACGGCGGTAAAACACTTAGCAGAATCCTGTCTGTAAGATTTATTTCAGACACCTTTTCTTTATCCTTATCAATAATCCTTGCTGTAAATCACTGCTTCATAGCGAAAGACTGCCGGAACGGCTTCGAGCTGCATGAGAGAGGACGATTAATTGTTATTGCCAGGCTAAGATTAGAAGATTTGCGATGTAGCTTACATTGTACGCTGCTGTAGACACATGATCATCAAAGCTTTTAAACGCCTTCCGCCGTTCAGGAGTTACAGCCCTTTCAAAATATGCAAGGCATAAAGCGTCTCTGAAGAATAATAGTTGTAAATTATCGCCTCGCCATGTCATGTAATCGTCCCGCATTCGATTTATTGAGATGCGACCTCCATAGCAGTAAAACATCCTTCGCCACGATGAGGTGTGGCGAATGCGATAACATAAACTTAATATCTTCGATAGCGAGATACCCAGATACGGTTAGACCCCTACGATTGAGTTATTTATAATCTTCATAAATTCAAAACGAATGCAAAGTGCAACATTAACATGTAGGTGCATTGAAACATTCATAATACTGCCTACATTCTAAAGTGCAATCAAATTAATTGCAAAATGCGACCAACACGTCTTCATGTCATGAGGAATACCCCTATTCTCGATATCGAATGCAATTCCAAGAGATCAATTCGTGATCGCTGCATTTAATGTTTGGCTTGGTCCTATTGTTTCTCTGCTAGATTCCTATGAACTGTATCTCGGGCATCGTAACTAATATCTGTTATTATTACTATGAGTTGTCTAGTGTAAATACCGGACTTATAAAGGCGAGAGCGAGTTCATATATAATAATTGTTCTGAAACATTACTAATTACAGCTTTCTGCCAATCTTAATGAAAAATCCAAAATTACATCAAAGGAAATTCAGCCAAGGGTATGTTAACATTTGGGCGATCCGCCTCGTAACATTCACGAAGTAGAATGATCCCAAGCTTTGTCTTCTATAGTTACAAGATGCATGCTCCCTGCCATGATTAGTAATGCATGATGCTCACGATCGTGTCGCTCTCTCTATTATGCCGGCGACTCGCATGACGTTTCACAATCTTTTGTACCACAACAGAGCTCTTCGCTCTTTCATTGCAGACTGCACAGTTGAACTTTTTGTAGTTTTTATCAACTCGCTTTGTGCTGGTCAGGTATTAACTAATGTCGCCTGTCAGTCAGATGATATCGGGTTCTCGTTAGTAGTATTGTAGCGCCCACGCTTGGTCAACTGCCGCGCCCTAATGGAGCCCAGGCAGGATTACAGGGCCTGATAGATCGTCCTTCTTCAAGTTCACACAGTGCTGATTTATGCGATGTTGACTATAGCCTTTGAATTGACGCTAAATCACGTTCTAGAGCCATGAAGCTTCTGATGGTACATTATGATTCACTAGCATCAAACGAGTATGCGTAGGTGTGTGACAAAGATACGGATGGATAGTGGAGAGCGTGTGAACGGCAATCCCGGTACATATGGGCTGGGAAGGAGGCGCGACGGATCGGTCTCACGCGCCGCTGATTGTATCGGACGCCGCGCACCGACCTCTGCTAATCATTGATCTTTACGTGTGCAATGGAACACACGAATATCCTAAACGAACTTTTCATGGACACTGCTTTGACATGCTCTACTGCTAATACTAATAGACTAAAAACCGCTCTCACTCTTTAAATTTGAATACGAAATCGCTGTCATTGTCTTGTCCGCGCTTTCCGAGCACGTTATCTAATAAACTTCCCACAATGGATCAGCGAATAGCGCTCCGCCAACACAATGCTTCCGCAGACGCCGGTTCCGCTCTCGTGAATTGGGTAAGTATGGCATTTGACGAAACTTCCCTCCGTAGTCTACTGTCCCGCTTTACTCTACCTTTAAATTATATATAACTACATTTATTTAGTTGTTTGCGATCGATTATTTACGGGCTTAAGCATAAAAGTTGATTTGCACGCCGTCTCAGAGGTGTATTAGTATTAGAGAGCTGTCGATTCGCAACGCGCACCGTTCGCACGACAATCGGGAGCGAGACGCGGCAACTGGAGCGATTAATATTCAAATGTACCAGATTTCAGATCAGCTATGTCTACGGTTAACCGATGGTTATGCACGTACTTTGGATTTACCTCTTCCTTTAGAATGTAACCTTCAGTAATATAATTTGTTAGATCTAAATTGGCTCTCAATTCTGGAGAAATCAATGTCATGCTATATTGTTCACAATGTCTTGGATTTCTTTGTGCATTGTGACTTGCTTTTACACTGTTAAAGTCCATTTGGAATAAAAGAAAAACAAAGGATGCACATGAAGATAAGTATCAGAATGGCTTACATATATGCACGACCGTTTTTGCGTGCGATATGCAAATCAGAGCGTGATATCCACCGAGCGCTTTCGCTTCCCTCCCAGTTGTCCTTGTTTATATTTTGGGAAATTGCCATCATAAATATCGACCCCTGCCGGCATCATCCTATAAGCCGCATTGTTCATTTCGGTTTGTAGTTTATACCATACCCGTCTGCATTTTAACCCATATTTATTCAATCTCAGACGAGATCTGTTGAATCCTACTATAAATTTCAACATTACTTGCATTGCAATACAGTCGCAACGTTCACCCAGTAATGTGTGGGAAACGGGCGTTCCAACTTTTTCTAATTGCCTTGTGTCGGTTGTACGGTGTGTTATTATTGCGGGGCGTAATGCAACACGGGCCACAGAAGTAAGACGCCTAGCTGTCTCCGGCCAATTTCGTTGTTAATTATCTTCCATCGCCTGGCTGACTGCTCGACGGCACGTCTGGCCTGTAACTGCTGTCTCGAAAGTAGGCAATGCGTGTATGGTGGCTCATGCGCGCCGGCTATTCTTACCAGATATTTCGAGGCCCTCCAAGTCCCGCTCTTGCGCGTGTACAAACACTGGAATTGAATTACGGGTTCAATAGGTGCGGTAACCTAGCTAATTGTAATTACACTTATTACGATGTATTGTATTGACTAAGATTGAAAAGGGCATGCTTCGATGGTTCGGTCATTTGCAAAGGATGGATGAAAGAAGATTGACGAAAGAGATATACAGATCGATAGTAAGTGGACGGGTCGGAAGGGGCCGCCCTAGGCGTACTTTTTCAAGTCAAATCGGTGAAATGCTGGAAAAGGGCCTAATCTTAAGTACCCGAAACCGACGTGCGTGCATGACTCGATGTCTGAATGTGGAAGAAGCGAAAGAAATTTGTCAAGATCGTAGCAAGTGGAAAGAAGGGGTCTCTGCCTACCCCTCTGGGAAACAGGCGTGATTTAATGTATGTATGTATGTATGTATGGATACGCTTCATCCTGAAATGGAACCTACAGTGATGTTAATTTTCAAACGGGAATGAAGCCTATCTAGATTCTGTGAAATATTTTTCATTTCAACGGCTCATAAAAAGTTTGCTCATCCTACCGAAAAGTGCTTTACTTAATCAGAATGCGCACTTGCGTCTCAACGACCTAGTTATTCAAATTGAACCGTTTTACCCGTTTCGTCCTCATCTCGAGCTTCCGCGTCGAATCCACTATCGTATTTGACACAGCTACTAATTAACTCGTTGAGGTCACCTACAGAACTGTTTTTACTTCTCGTTTGGCATTTATTGCTGTAACAAACAAACTTCCTTAAAGATATCGAGGTCACCATTCATTGCGGTTAGATGAAATAGTGGACTCGTTAATCTAACGACATTATTTCTTGTTCTGTACTCGCTTTAATCGATAACACTCTGTTTTTTGTATGTTTTGTTCGACATTAAATTATTTAAAATGGTACCAATTAAAAATCCGTCCAATATTATTAACGTTATCGTACCCTCCATTGAAATCTGACGAAGAATAATCTTAGTTGGTGTAATTATTGAAGCTAAATATAAACTACGTATCGTGATGAAGAACATAGGTGAACTTGTCGGACGCTAAGTAAATGGAGTTGCGTCAAATCGCTTAAAAGTAGTTAATTAAGCATAATTGAATTTAAAGCTTAGTGACGACGCAGTTAGCCAAATTGGGGGTTGGTGCCCACGAAGCTATAGGTCCTGGGATCGATCCCCGATCAGGGCCAATATTTGAGTGTTGAGCGCGAGTTTTCTGTCTTGGGTGCTTGGGTGCCTTTTATGTATTATAAGTACCTACTTATTTCTCTATATAAGTATGTTTACCGTTGCCTAGTACCCACATTACAAACAATTTGTGTGACATGGTCCCAGATGTTTATTTATTTTATTTGACTCTTTACTATTTACACTGTAAAAAAAAAGAAAAATAACTTTCCATTTTATCTAGGTAATCTAATCTCTATACGTAAAATCCGATAGGCATTTACAATGTTAAATAGAAATAGAAATAGAAATAGTTTTATTGCATATCACATTATAGTTTACAGGTGGAGGGTATATAAATAATCAGGTATACATGTGACGCCCTGCAAGGGCATAGCAACATAAGAGGGCTAACTAGGTATTCAATACTACAGTTGCTTACAATTATACAAATATAAATGTATGTTTTTCATACAGAATGTACTTTTTAATGGTTGAAAAACGCTCCAATTGAAATATTTGCATTTTATAACTACAAGTGAAGCGGTTTTAATTTCAGCATATTAGCAAATCATTTGTTCGCCGTTAGTTTGAGGCCTAGATGGCAACGCGGCTGGAAAGGTACGTTTATATTCTGGTATTTGGCGCATAGAGCCGCTCGCTGCGAAATTGGAATTTCTCTTAATAAGCTGATTGTTGCCATGGAATAAGGTACACGACCTTCATTATCCGCGCTTCATCTGCCGCTGATTGGGATGTCGGTATCAGGGACACTAATATTGCAAGCTCAAATGGACGCTTCGATTATAGTTCGATTTGAACTGAGAGTGCCTGTTGCAAAATTCACATCTATTTCTACGTCAATGACCGTAGGGTCTTTAATAATTTTTCATCACACTTGCTCGTAAATAGTGTCCTAACATGCTAGAAAAATCGACCGTAAATCCAAAATAATACCCGCGGGCCTTTTTTTTACCATTACGTTACTTAAGTGCGTAATAGCTTTTTTTTTTAAATATTATACGTGGACTCAAACTATCACAATACGTCAGGACCCCAATTCTTGTGCCATTCGATATGAAGTTTCATTCGAGATGAAATGTCAGTTGAATACTATTTCCTAACAATCTCGCATAATAAACTATTGATCTCATATGTCACTAGAATCGGACTCCGAGCACGTTTGACATTATCTGTGGTAAGTCACAGACAATGATGTAGTCTGCCGCTAATAAGTTAAAAATATGATCTTTTGTCTGATTTTATTTCATTTCCTCGCAATTGTGATGAAAAACATTGTATGTTACACGGGTGGTAAAGGAAATACAAAGCTCGAGTCATTAAAGCCCTCAGCCTACGGCTTCGGGCTTCTAACAGACTCTCGTTTGTAATTCTTTCTTTACCACCCTTAATACACAATGTACTATATCAAGTTCCTTCCCCGTCTCGAAAGAATTGACATGAGCGTGGCTCACCTCGAAAAAAAAACCCGTAAACACATATTAAGTGACCATTAAAAAGTTACGAGCCCCATACGACGGTAAAAACAACTATTGCAGTTAAATTTCGTTCTTTAGTAGCGTACTTAACACTGGATATTACAAGAGCATTTAACTTTAACTAATTCCTGTGGGTGGGTGTATCGCTGAATCAATTAATTCAAAAGTTTGTACCGAGCCTGAGCATTGACTTCGTAATGGGGTACCTCCTCTCAAATGTTCTCCAGCCGTACGCTTCTCAGATGACTCACCTCTAATAACAAGGTAATCGTGACATAGAACGTGTTATTTCGCAAAAGATTTATGAGATGATTCTCTTACCATAAATAATTATAGTAATTTACTGTGTGGTTGCCAAAATAAAGCGATTACTACACACAATGTGCCGTTGAAAGCATTTGTGTTAATATTATAAGTAAGCTTCATCTAGTTCGTCGTTCGAACCTGTAATGATAAAGTTGCCGTATTAAATTAACTGTATTTTTTCCATTTGACACAATCATGTAATAAAAACATCATTCACGGGGCTTGCTTTGAAATTATTTTAATAACACGCTTTCAAATCGCCTTTCAAACTGTCTAAGTCTGAATGGGACGATGTTTTTTGCTAGACACTATAACTGGTCGTTTGTTTTTATTCCGGCCCATTAGTATTGATGTGACAGACCGCTTAAGGGCCTGGGTGGAATGGAAAACCTCCTGTTTTATTGCCCCTGATTACTTTTTATATCTCAATCTTAGAAATATTTACATTAAAATAACACACTACTTTATCATTTGAATGATTGAATCCTGAAACTCTAAAACTCTTTTTCAAGTCCCATATACGTTTTTTCTATAACAGTGTCTCTCAAATACGATACGGTTTGGAGACAAATGGCAAGCATTTTTAATAATAATTAAATTTAGTCTTCCGAGGGATGTTACGTCGATATTCACGTATAAATTTTTTCGTGTTCTTATTAAGTTTTTGTAAGGTTTTGTGCATGTTTATAATTTTGTACCAAAGCATCCCGTCCCACTACATAGTGCGTTATTTCCTGGCCGTCAGTCATCGCCCTGCACACACGGCAAAAACGATTTCCGCAATGGCGTAGATTTCTTGCGAAACTCCTCGCTCTGGACTTCCGACGACACGGGTTACGGTGACGGAAGCCCTTTATGTGTTGGAGTCATTTTTTAGAACAGAAAACGTGTGTGGTATAATGACTTAGGTACCTGTGAGACCGAGCGGCGCTCGGGTTGAACGTGTTGGAGCCGAGTTGTCCCGAAGATTACAACTTGACAAATGGATTTTTTGATCCGAAAAACCCCTATTCCAGATTTTTCATTAAAATCATTAAGCGGTTGTCGAGAACGCGATAAAAAACAAATATTGCTCGTTTATTATGTATAGGATTTTATAGAAATGTCAGTCTAAAAGTCCTAGAACGTTGTTTACAAAAGAAGCAACATTTTTTTCTTACATAAATTTAACACCGGCAAACAAAGGCGTATTCGCGACAAACACATTTAACGAGATCAAGAGTTCAAATATCATCACGAATGAACCCCGTCTGTCCCTGTACTGTTCACCAAATGCGATTGTCTCAAGTCAACGCACCGACTTGCTCGGGCCGGAGTACATTCATAAAACGCTCCCGCTTTTACTTGCACCTTACAAATAGGTGTTTGTTAAGTATTATAAATATTATAATATATTTTTGAAGTTTTTTTTTTTTTCGTTTCATATTAAAACACTTTAACTCTGCAAAATATTTAAATCTTAGAGGAAGTTATTATCTTATCACGGAGTTACTAATATTCAGCTGTGTTAGCTGTTAAAGCAGACCGTCCGAGTTCACGATTTGTTTCATTGAGTAGGTCGTTAACATTGCCATTGTATAATTAGAAAAGTTGTATTCCGACCCTTTACGAGTTTCTGATACCTATTGCCACTCGGGCGCTAGGGTTGCGTCGATGCGTATTGCTCGATACTTAATAAGCACGCAACTAAACCGGCTTAGTGCGTCCTGTTGAGTGTGGTTATGGTTGCTCGCGGCGCGTACTTACATGCAAGCATTCATACCTTCGTGCATGACTCGATGTATGAATGTGGAAGAAGCGAAAGAAATTGGTCAAGATCGTAGCAAGTGGAAAGAAGTGGTCTCTGCCTACCCCTCTGGGAAACAGGCGTGATTTAATGTATGTATGTATGTATAAGACGAACTACTGTTTATACTGTGACATTGCTAATTTGCTACCAGAGAAACAGTATTTTTCCTCTATCTTTTACTCTGTTAGTAGGGAATTTGGTCCCGGGATCCCGACACTCGGGATCCCGGGATCCCGTGCGTATTCTAGTCCCGAAATTTTCGGGATTAAATTTTACATATCCCGAGATTTTCGGGATTAACAATATTAAAAATGATTTATTTTCGCAATATAAATAACACTTAAAGTGTCTAACCTAGACATTTTTAACTAAATTAAATTTTTATCGTATATCTCTTAAGTTTGTTAGTTACAAAATTAAGAGATTACAATAAAATTAACTAGTTTAACATATTTATTTGGAATGTTTATTTTATTACTTTAGTTTGTGTTAAAATTATTCTATTTATGTTTAGGTGGAATTTGTTTTCCTGACAAAACTTAAAATTTTACCATATCTCATTATAATTTCATAATTGATATTTATCTTTTAGAAGAATACGTTTTATTTTATGTAAATTGATTTTTGTTTTCAAAGTTTAAAAACAGAAGTAATTCGTTTGTTTTAAGAAAATAAAAAGTGAATTTTGTAAAGCTTAAATTTTTTTACCTTCTAACTGATTATTTAAAGGAAATTTAATTGTCCTGTTAATGAGAATATAAGTATAAAACTGATTTTCACACAATTATTCTCTGAATTTTCATTACCTATCACAATCCCGGGACTGTCCCGGTATCCCGGGATTGTCTGTCAACAATCCCGAAATCCCGGGTTCAGAAAAAAGGCCCGGGATCAAATTCCCTATCTGTTAGTAAACACTAATATGTGCAGTCCGCTGTCCGCATCCAGCGTCGAAGCGTTTATTGACTGGCAGACGTACCCTCGTCATCTCCCCGAGATGGGCTGCCGACGTCTTTACTGCCCGGAGGCGCTCGCCTAACCTCACCCGAAGCAATTACGATCAACAGAGCACACCCACTTAGTCTGTGACTCTGTGTATTTAACAATCGCTTCTTAATGAACGATGAATCAAACGTTTCTAACGCACGCACGACTGATGCTATTTTTTGCAAGTTTACTTTGATAATTAACGTTTATAATATAATAATCAACAAATCAATTTATTCTAGTAATATTCTTGGTTAACAGTTGTCGAAATGCATTAAAGTGATGTTTTTTTGTTTCAATACAATCCAACCCAATTATACTACAATGGCTGATCAACCGTTGGATATAGCATTTGTTAGATCAATTTATTTGACTACATTTTTATCTTCAAAAAATAAATCAGCCCTTGGTGGTTAATAATAGGTACCCATAAATCTTGTCAAATTGCTCAGTTGAACTCATCCATCAACATTTAATTATCTCTCTAGTGAAATTCGGTTTTATTTCTTGAATTTGATCCCAAATATACTTTTCGCTATCCTTATTTTGCTCATTAAGTAAATAGTTCTTGGTCCGCTCCAAGAAAAACATAAAAAACTATCAAAACAGGCGATAATGATGTCACACGTCTACTTAATAATGTGTCTACTTATGAAGATAACACGCCATCAGGTTATTCACCCTCCACAAGGCTCACTATACTAGTTGAACCATCGCATGATAATATACAATGTGAATATTCAATGCTCGCCTATTTTGAAAGCATATAAGCGTCAGTAAGTACAATGTACAGTTCACGGCCCCCGCTTTTGTACATGTTTTGATAGATTTACGAGAGAAACCTTGATCTACGCTCAAGTAAACGGGGGCACATGCTCTAGAATTTGAGTTGAATATTATAGTTCCTGAGCGGCTTGACTTGTTTATTTAGAGCCCAGTTGACTCGCAAGCTTATGAGGCTTACTAAAATGTAGCATGATAAGGCGCGGTGTCCCAACTCATCAGATAATTTTCCGACCACGTTTTAATATTCATTGTAGCCTGTCCACTTTGACTTTCGGCTCGGACAGTTTCGTCGTTATGAAGCTTTAAATTAAAACTTTAGTTATACGAATTTTAGCTAAACCGCATTTTCATGTCGACCATTTTGAAGTTTTTAAGTTTACTGTTTGATGTGCTTCAGCTTAGCCAGCCTGTCCCGCGGTAAGTAGTTTATTTGTTTAATTAGGCTTATTTGAAAACTTTATATTACACCTTTATCTGCCCCGTTCAACTATTTATTGATTTATGTGCTGAGCAAAGAACAATTTTAAGAATAGTTTTCTCAAATAGAGTGAATTCACTTAATACTTTATATAATAATTAAATTATGATGATATTAAATCACATAGTTTAGATAACTTGTTAATATTCGTTTTATCTAGGAAAATACCCTACTGCGTAAAATCTCTTCAATTTGTAGATAAACGTCGCAGTCTTGAAAAAAAAATACTTATTTGATACGTAGTCAGGCACAGTCGAGGTTTGAGATATAGAAATGTTAAGTAAATTCATATGTAAATTACATTCTAACTCTTTGGAATAGAAACAAACTCCCATCAGAACTTATTACCGTCTCATTAGTTGCCCTCCCGCAGACTGATTTAAATAATGACGCAACATGTCGGACAACTCGGCCCGATCATCTATCTCTTTATCGGTTACGCAACTTGACTCGGTAACATCTCTTGAACACTTTCACTCCCCCCTCTGACCTCTGCCATGAAAGTTGCGACCTCCCCCCACTGTATCCGGCTGCGAACACTAGGACCTTTCACACGAAACTTCATTCTCACATAATCCATCTTCCCTGAATGGCCACCGATGATCTACAGATGTATCATCAATGTATAAGTCTTGCGTACCTACCTTAATGGCCACAGTCAAAGAAATTGCAGAAAGTAATTGAAGCATTCAGTTTCTTCTTGATGAAGCTATAAAATTATACGCTCTGCTATTAAAAGATTAGTTGCGAAAGTGCGTGCGATTCTAGCCTTTTTTCCTATCGCGTGGTTGTTTGTGTACGACTTAGTTTTATTATGATATTTATGATGTGTTATGTTTAGATGGAAATTCTCGTAGTATTTCTACTACTAATAATTTGTAGTGTTTTACCCGTCTACGCAAGAACCATGGGCATGGGGGCTCATGTTTTTGGCCTGTAGGTATGTACCTACGTAAATAGTTTTTTGTTTCCTCGTTATGGCTGAACGGATATAACCGATTTTGTGTGTCGCTGTATGCCTTATTTTAACAATGCCAAAATGTGGATTATTAACAGTGCCTAATGTGAATAAAATATCCTACGAAGCCCATAGAGTGGTCGGAATAAAGGGCTTTAAACTGCAAGTCCAAAAATGTGTTTAACATATTAAAACGAATTGTTACACGAAAATACCAAAACAAACTAGCTTGCATTTCGTTAGACTCGTTCCCTATTATCTTGCTGATAATCAATGTGTGAATCATATTTTTTGCCAATCTCTTTTTAATTGTTCAATGAAAACAAAACAGTAATACTTATACAGGTCGATTCACAAGAGTTGGCACGAATGGATTGAACGAAAGTAATGTCACCTATCATTGTGTGAGTGCCGTCCTTTGAACCGAAGTTCGAATTTCAAACCGAAAACCTGTTACTATTATACACACTAGTATACTGACATTCACTCATTCAATCCATTCGTGCCAACTCTTGTGAATCGACCTGTACGTTTGGTGTTCCATATTGCGTTAAAATGTTTGCGTACATGTGTGTTTGTATATGGATGCAACCGTGCATTTGAGTGACAGGGCAGTTTACATAACATGATTGACTGGAAGCAACGGATATTGTTCTGTCAAGCTTATCTACTTGCACATTATACCATATTTTAAAAACATAGTAAATTTAATCATATAAATGACGAGAAACCGTGAACAAAAAACCTGTAAAGTGTCAAATGTCAATCACGAATCACTTTCTTATAGGATGGCCGTATTGGTTCTGATCCGGCTTACTAGTTCACTTTCGCATTACGTTGGTCACGACTCGCCTTATTTCATGATTTACTCGGTGCTCGCCGACTGTACCTAGCCTATTCATCAAATTGCAGCACTATTCTTACAAATGTTGGTATGTAATTAACGTTGGTGGTAGTAAAAGTCCATTACGTTATCTGGTAAATAAAAGAAAACATTTGATTGTGTAGAAAGTTTAAATACCTTATCTACCTACTGTCAGATTTGTACTTTCGAGGGCTTTCATTCTTCTCATATCATAACAACAAACAAATTTACCGAGACACTTTTGATTCGAGGCAGATTTTACTTTCATATTTAATGGCAGTTCCGATACTTCAAACAATTCTCCACTTAGCAATACACTTTCTATCCATCATCATAACTAATCCAAGAGTCATTACTACCGCATTTGGCTCTTTTGCTTGTAAATCGACCGGCTTATCCGCAATTTACAATATAAAGTAAAAGTTTGTAAAATGCATGCTAATGTTCTATTGTTACTTTCGACAAAATCATTTCACCGCGTCGACTTACAAAGTGAGAACGAGGTCGAATCGGTAATGTTTTTACTATCTATTTATCGTGAGCATGCAATTACTACTGTTGCAGTGGATCTATTCCCGTTCCCTAATTTGTTAAATACACCTAAAAAAGCGTGTATCAACACGTATATCTCAAATCCACTTAAATATGTTTATTAAAAGTTATCTGAACCTGGTTCATGGGCACGTCCTATTCTGCGGGCGGGCTTACCATCTCAGTCGGAATGACATGTCTGAGCCGTTTTCGACATGGCCCTACGTCCACAGATATAGCGACATTGCCATTTGTGACATTTGATGGAAGATTATTCTGTTTACATGTGAATCTCTCTCTAGGGCCGCCTCTACTTGGCTATTACCGTATACAAACGTTATCCTTTTCGTTCATCTCAAAGAACTTATACGCCCTATGACTCAATGTTGACAATACAAAAGGTGAACTCAAGCAATTTAGAAATTTTAAAGCGCTCCGTTCAAATTTCGACATAAAAGTTAGTAATTGACGTCAACGTCAACGTTCTGCCCCGTCAGGTGACAGATGATCAGACGCTATTATTTTACCAAATAGCCTCTCACGACGCTCCTCCGGGACCATTAGTCGCCGGATCTGGTAATCAATCAGCGCGGTGTTTACCAATCCTCGGTTCGTTCACCTTGCCATCAAGGTCTCACGTGAGGCAATATTTTCGCGTCCGAACCAACCCACTCATGCACAATGATGCACATTTCCAAGTACGATGCACTAGGTTGGAGGAATGAGGGCGCGTGATGTGAATGCGAGAGTGACTATCCGTCGAGTGTAGATCTTATCCGGCAAGACCTTAACCACTCCCCTGTGGAGCGGTGCGGACGAATTCATTTAATTATTTCATATAGTTAAACAAATTATAATACTGTTTCTAATTTGATGCATGTTGTTTAAGATACATGTGTCAGTTTAGGTTTAGGCTCTCACGGTCTCAGCGTTTCCATTATAATACTCAGTAGTAATTGCTCAGTCAGAATTACAACATCATCCTGGTACTAAGGCATCGGCATTAAATGGGTTTATGACAAATATACAAGATGCCGCGAAGACACACTTACTACTTGTTTATTGCGGTTTCCTGTTTTTATTTTATCCTGTGTTCCCTGTGTTCCCTGTGTTGTGTGTGTAGTGAATAAATGTATTATCTTTTTTTTCTGTTAGATACCTAATAGTATTGAGCTACTCATTCATAAGCATCAACTTTGTCCGATTGTTACATCTCTTCACTTCGTAAAAGCATTCCACCTTATTGTTTTTGACACACCAAAGAATAAGTGATATCATGCGAATGAGACGAAAATGGCTAAATAGGTAGAAGACAGAGTATATCAATACTATCAATCAAGTAACTCCCTCCGGGTGCATACATAGCTGTACCACATCTCATTTGAGGTGGGACATTGTACCACCCAATTCCATGTAATCTTTTATATCTCCAATTTAAATCCTTGTCCCGCCTCACTACGAGATATGTCTCTCTGTTTAACTGCTCTGTTTATTGCGGCGCAATTTCAAGAATGAAAGCTTGCGCAATGTTCAATTTGTTTTAAACTGCCTTAGTCCGTTTAGTTGCTGCTCTTGTCGATTGTGGGAGTCCATTAGCAACAAAAAGGCACACCGCGCAATAGTTATTTACGGCGGTTACTGCTTCGCTTGATGGCTCCTTGTCGCCACTAATGAAACTCTCGCGCAGAAGCCGTTCGCCTGCCACTTACTGCTATTCACGACTTGCAGATAGATGAAGGATACAATATTAGAAAGGTACCGTTTATGTTTTTAAGGCGGCAATTTATCTAAATATCATTTTCCGTCTTTCGCAATGTAAACTTACTCGTTCATTAAATTAACATAAACAATTCATTATCTGCATAATGATCAGTTTTATTTCACTTGATGCAACTCCATCTAGAACTAGAACATAATACATCCGCAACCAAGCCCCTAGCCAAGTGTATCTACCAAAATCAATTAATTTAGAGTTTTGAGTATTTTATCAGGGTAGGTACTTGAGCTATTTATTATGCCTGAAACAGTATAGGATATCCTAAAGTTTTATCGTTTCGGTCGGTACGTTGGTTAAGAGTTCCAACTGCCACAACTATTGAAGACCGATTTAAATATCCAACATCACATTTTTCGTTTTGGATTCAAGTCACAAAGCAAACTTATCTACGTTGTCACGCGTAACATGTTCATGACAATGATGGGCTGGGATAGATTCGTCGGCAGCATTGTAATTTTCCGAGTCATTAAATGTTGTCAGAGGCTCATAAAGACACCCCACGTGGGCCTGCGCGCGCGCTCGTTTTTTGCCTGGTAGCACATCGTTCATCATCGCACGTTTATTTATTATCACTCTGGCCTTGGCCGTGAACGGTCGCGAGGACACTGCCGCGTGGGCTACGCGGTGATTACACACAAGAGTTAGTCGCGATGTGAATTAAGATTGACACCGCAAAAAGTGCACATTGTACTCACCGCCGCTCGCGCCGCTCCACCCCACCGACAAACAGACCGACCCGCAGCCGGCCACAAAAAACAAATTAATATTAGACCAAATAATAATATTAGCAAGAAGAACGACAAACTTAGTAATGTTGTTCTTAACTAAAATTGTTTAACGTTATCTTCGTCATAAAAAGAAAATTCAAGTTCAAAGACATCAGTCAGAATAATTATATTCATGCCCAAACGATTTACCATTCAAGAAAAACCAAATCGTGCTTGGTAGATCCCGTAGCAATCGATACGAAAATAGTAAAAACAGCCCCCTACTGCGGCTGTTGGAGCGAAACGACAAACGAAAAAAATGGCGAAACGCTAAATAATGTAAGAGTGATGTCATCGGTAATTATAGTAAAAGTTCGTGACTATCGCTTGGGTAACTAAAGCATGTATTCGAATAATATATCGCTGGGCGAATGTATTCTCCGACTGCCGATCAATATCTTAATGACTCTCCGCACTATACTAAATACTCGCACAATATCTTGCATAGGTACCTCGCTAGAATGTTTCTTTTTGTTTTTGGTTGCTATGTTTCCTAATCAAGATATTTCATATTAGTTCGTTCACGAACCGAGAGAACCTTTTTTCAATTACATAACGCATTATTTGTCAGGAGTACGTAGACTTAAATATGGCTATGATTTTTTTTTCAAGATATGTAACGTTTGAAAGATTTTTCATGTTTCTCGATCACGAATGTAGATTTTGCTCTTGAATGACGGCATACATCCATAATGTACGTCGTATTTATAAATACTTACTCAAAGATATCCTATTTACGAGGCGACAGATACGCCATTGCCGGTTTATTGGTGGTCTGGTAGTAATTCTAGAGTGCAACTGGGTCAATTACATCAATCGGCAGGTCGCCGGGGCCGCCCACTGCCGCCGCACGCGCACTCGCACGGACATGCCCGGGTACCCACTCAATCTGACTTTACATGTGCATGCAAATTGTTTGCTAGTCTAAAATTTATTCCGCCTTTCTTACTAACTTTACCTTAGAACACGTGAAACGGCAAACGACATCCAACATTCTAATTTTAGCTGTTATCCGTATAATCTTTTTCGTTCGCAGGAATCGTGACCTAAAGTGATTTTTATGTTACATCACACTGTTTTCGCAAAAATATGTTTTTGTGCCTAAATATTAGCTTTGTGATAAAAATCACCGCTCGAGGTCATTGCACTCGGAACATGTGACACTGTAAGCTTAATGAGAAATCCTCCGCGGTGCTTTGTTATAATAAAACCTTTATCAGAGGAGACGTCAGTCAGCGCAGAATGCTTTTAGCATAATAAGTCCGACTGCATTCTGCGCCGAATCATATACGTCCTGGCATCGCATCAGCAAGCTGGCTCGTTTGGCAAATCTAACATAATAACTCCAGGAAATCGGGCAGGAATACGACCGCTGCTCGCGTATTGAATAAACAAAAGATTGTATACGTCAATGTCACATTAAGGAGATGGAAATAGATGCAATGGCTTCATAAAACCGAGCAGAGCGATAGTAGAGGTTTGCGTGCGTTGAGAAGTCGCCTCACGCGGAGCAGCACGATCCGGCCGGCGAGTGACACCGTATTTTCGCTCGTAAATCCAGAAGGACAATGGCAATGAGTTGTAAACGGCCCGGTCACGTATACCGGCGGATTCCTTTATTAAACGCGTGCACGCAATGCCGGAGAATAACCAGAATTCTTACAAATTATTGGAAAAATGAGGCCGAGAGTAAAATAAACACTTTGTAGCGGCTGCTTAATGAAACTTGAGTAGTTTTTGCTCTAGCTAGCGTGTGATGCAATAGGCTGGGTACCGGTTCTCGCTTGATCGGCTCCCCGGCGTCTGGCGAAGATGCTATAGTCAATGGACTGAAAATGCTTTGCATGGAATTGATTAACCCCGTGCCCCGCGGCCATTTCATATTGTTTTATGCTTATATTATTACGTCTAGACTTTATAACGTTCATTTGTTTACATTATTCTGTTATGAATACTAGTATCATTGACTTGGCAGTTGATTTTAATCTGGTAGTAAATGTCTTAAAGTACACATGCCGGTTGCTTTGTTCTCGCCACCGCGGTAGTTGAATGTTACGTAGATCTTTGTTGTGATATCTTAGTGCGATAAAAGGTGCTCCTGTTTTGCAAATGTCGACTCGCTAACTACGAGGCATCTTCACGGTAGCTCACGAAAGACGAGCGGAGAAAGCCTTATCTCACGTATCGGAGCGCAAACAATGTGAAGAGTGTGCCGATGCTTATCACCCACAGCCTATCTAGTGTTCATTCGACTTTCACTCAATTCACCACGAGTGTGTTGCTTCTGGCACCACCTTGTTGTTTGACTTGTCCCGTCTTGTTAGCGCTGTCGGAACTCGTGACGAGCTGAAGAGTTCACTCGAGAAAGCCGCTGCCGTGTGAAACTTTGACTTATGCAGTTATCGCACTCTATAAATGGCGATAATTCAACACTTCTCAGCCTCGACATAAGTGCACACTGCAATGCCCTGACGTTCTGTATTGTTTACGTCCAAATATGTAAAGGACGTCCTTTCGTCGGCAGACGGGGTTTTTTTTTTCATTAAATATTCAATAAGCCGTCCATAAAGGCGCATTGTGACGCTGTGAGCTATGCCCGTTCGGAGGGCGCCGGTCGCGCATGTTAAACCGGGCTGTCGTGATTTAGTGCAGGGCCGCGGCTTGCACGAGCCCACGGCCCTAATTACAAAGTGTAATGAGGCGACGCCCGCGCCGCTGCACCGGGCCGACGCCTCTGCCACCTCTGCCCAACAATGTTGCCGAACAATCTTCTCGCTAACCGACCAACTAAATTAATAAAAAAAGTGTTGCGATTTTATTTGACGGGCTTTCTTATTATATAACTCTGGCAAACTTCTACATACACTTAAGAAGGCAGTTCTACATAACCGTTTCAATTTAGTACATGCTTAATTTATATTTGTAGCGCGAGTGTTAACAGTTAACAGATTAATCAGCGATTTAGCAAACTTGGTTTGTCGACAGGAGCGTTAAACTCTAATGAAAAGGCACATCCATTATTTTTTACTCCCGTCCATTGAAATATTCTACTGAATACATTGACATCAATCATGTAGCGAGTTGGTCTTTAAACAAAACAGTCTTTGACCGTAAGATATTCAGCTGACACCCACTGGAGCGAGAGCCTGCCTAACTCGAATCTATTAAACTGGGTTTCGACATGAAGATAGCAGCTTACTGCACAGCACTTGGTAACAAACACGCTGTATCTTATCTCGAATCTGATCGCGGCTACAACTCATTAAATCACGATGGCTGCCTTTGAATTAATTTTTTGTTGCGTCTGGCTGTTAATAGTTAATGTATCCGTGGCCACATCGAACCTATGAAAGTCAACTCGGGTTATTACGTAATTTGTGGACGGTACTGGAGTTCCATTATTTTGATTTCCGCACAAACAGGCGCGGGCCGCCTGGTTGGGTAAAATACTTTTGGTAATGAATCCACTATAAGGCTTTACCTACGTAACTAAATTCAATATCAATTCTTGGAACTCATGGACTAGCTCACCGTTTACCATTAGCGGAGATAGAATCACATGCTATATTTTTATAGAATAAAGTATTCGATTCGGTTCTATTGGCGAACAAAAACAATACCATTTGTATCTAAATGACAAAAACGTTACGTTTAAAGCATCTATTATATGCTTCCTAATATCGATATTAATAAATTGGCTCTTCATCTCCATCGTCGCATGCCGCTGAGATGAAAGATTAGCAGACGTGATTCCGATTTGTTCATGTATGAATCTCCCACCCATCTTTTCACATGGCAATTTGACCATTAATCAATCATCAATTAATACGTTATAATATAATGTATGGTAATTCAATGATTGGCTATACCCGCACAAAAAATTATCACGATCTTTTACTCCTTGTCAATTCGGTAAGTACCTAGTCGTAAAATATTAAGTTTTTTTTTTCTTTAATGTCGTCTGTTATTAAACTCTATGTTACAAAAATTTATTACATCGCGAAGTGAGTAAACAAAGCTTAAGAATCTTAAGATGAGTTGGCTGCTTGATGAGTAACCGCGAGAACAGTTGCAGTTCATCAGATAGTGGGTGGCTCCTGTGGCGTTATTTAGTCGACTCGGCCTTTTTTAGGGGAAGTTACTGCCAGGGATTGAAAACCGGTTTATTTTCCGTAGCGGTTAAAGCCACACTATTAGAGCCTAACCCATAATAAAGGTTACGCTCACAGGGAGCGAAATGCATTTACCGGTTAGAGAGCGCTCCTTCCGTGTGAGCAGAGACAAGGGTGAATGACGGAAGCGCTCTCTAACCGGTTATAACCGGTAAATGCATTTCGCTCCCTGTGAGCGTAACCAATTCGTTGGAACGTAACCCAAATAATTAACCGGTTTAACCTAAATAAATACCGGTTTATTTGTAACCGGTTACAATCACTGCTAAGTTATGCAGAGCCGGCACCGTTGCTGAGGAGCGGTGCATCATCACCGGAGCGCCGGACGCTTGATTTAACGCTCGATTTAACCTTTAGTGCGCATAGGTAATGACTAGAACAATAGGCCTACGTTTTTTGGTTGGCTTTGTTCAAACAGTAACAAATGTAAATCGAACCTAGAGATGTCGGCGGGCGATTGCATTATAAAACGAGCAACTTTTTGCTCCCGCCTCGAATTATGAGGGTTCGCTTAATGCTATTGCAAAATGTACGCCTTTAATTGCGAATAAATTTATTACGTACTCCACCCGGGCACGCGGCACGAACAACAATAACGGTATGGTTATTGTTAGCTTTTTGTGATTGTGCGGAAGCTCGCAAATTAATTTTTTCATCGATCCCAAATTCTATAGATCCCGTTGTTCAGAATTAATGACGGTCGTACGGTTTAGTCTCGTTTTTACATTGATGCCTTCCTTTTGTTTCAGTCACTGCCACCTTACCACCACAGAGGCCTTGGATACCATTGACTCGACCAAACCGAACTCGTCCGACATGTAAGTAAAATTTGATTTTAAAAAACTTCAGTCTTTATTTTAATAACATATATATTTTTCCTCGTCAAGCTAAAACGTTATACTCGTACTTAGTAGGTATGCTAGTTAATCGCTAATCAATAGCAAATAGCTGTATGCCGCATACCTACATAAACTGTCTGCCCTCTATTGCACTTTAATTCAATTAGCTCGACTTCCCCGCGATGTTTCTTACATAGAAACTTTAATTTCGCACGATGCTATCTTGGGTTCACGTTTAATTTGTAAACGCGATGTTATGAGATTCTTACCTGGTGGATCATTAATAAAGTGTCATAGTGGCGGCAATGGGCGCGGCGCACGCGGCGCGTCCCATAAATATAACCGGCCGCGGTCCGCCCCGCCATCACTATGTTAATATCCCATACGGAACCCAGGATACGGGTCTACGGGATCGGACCCGATCGTGACTCGTGCACCTACCATGAATCTTTCATATGGTACCGTTACGTAGAATTGATAAGGTGATGTTTATAAACGACGCATTACCTATAAAGGTTGCGTTTGAGTTGGTCCGCGATGTCCGGGAATCGAATCCGAGTTGGCCCGCCCGGGTCGAATTACAATGAGCTAAAACACCCGACAGTCACATAGTCAAGTTCATTTATTTTAATTTGATATTGCGGATAACTTCAGATAAGATTTGTTAGTAGCTTACGTATAATTCAAACAAGTTCTGGTCTTTGCGGTATTTTTTTGCATGGTATCGCGCTTAGAAATCGTTGTCACTTTTTGTTAGTTTTTTTCTGAGATTGATTTTTTGGAACAATAGTAAAGTGCGGAAGCGTTTATGAGTTTGGTTCAAACGGTTTTAACTATTTGATACAAGAATAGGGTTAAATGTGGAGTTTTAAAATGCATGTTCGTTAGGTTCATCATTCCGAACAATATAAAGCAATATTTCCGATACGAGTAGAGGTCCCTAACATTTGTTCCTTGTTGTCATGTTCATGAGGGTTAGTGTAGGATTCTAATGGTGAAATATTTTTTCAAATCTGTCCAGTAGTTTCGGAGCCTATTCAAAGCAAACAAACAAACAATAAAATCTTTCCTCTTTATAATATTAGTGTAGGCATACTTAGAGATAGCCTTATTTAAAGCTGAACGCCTCTCCACTAATCACTAAGAAACATGCATCATGCAGGGCTTTCAGTGGTGTCATTCTCTTAAAAATGGTCGATCGAGTGAGCGAAGTCATACGAGCTCGCTCACTCGGCGCGTAAAGCGGCCAAAGCGGGTAAGCACGCCTTAAATGTGGTTTTTACGCTCCGACGGGATAACTTCAACAGGCCGGTTTATGTTCGTCGAGTTCAAGAAATAGAATCAGCTACCTGTTTTTAGACAATAATCTACTTAGAATATGCAGTCTAACACAAGAATCGCGGGGTGGTCTAATACGATGAACTGGCGCACTATCAGCCGATAAACTGCCAACGTGGGTCGAAGCGTTATCTCCAGACAATACGCAGCGAAGACAATAAAACGTGTCGATGAACGACGCGTACGCACCCATATGTCATTGCCGCGCATTATCACGTCTAGGCGCCTAATATTTATAGCGTTCGCAGTAAACCCACTGATCTCGGACCTCGTGTGTCTATCTCTCACAGTTATCTACATGGGAACAGGATGTAAATCTTTTAAGGATCGAAGCCGTTTGTGATAATATATTTGAGACTGAGGAAAAGATAAAAAAAATATCCCTTACAAAATTGTCCTGTGTCGAAATTGAGAGCCGACTCGGTTCCTTAAAAGGAAATATATACAAATGAATCAAAGCTACAAGTCTAATTAAATGTTATATAAATTACCCAATTCATGTTTTGAAATATAAAAGGTACAATACCTATATTCATGGTCAATCACTACAGGAAGAGGGAAAATGCCCTTCGCCTCGCCAAACGACCCAAACAATGCACAATGAGAGACATTGCGGCTGCGACCTCGTTGCATCCATGAACTTGCGATCGGGCGACAGATCCGGAGACAAATCGTTACCAATTTTACCAGAAGTTAAATATAAGTCACGGACGTAGTCGGTTGCGAGGTCGTTCTTAACATCGCTGGGTCCTACAAAATATGCATTATGCTATTGTTACCGATTTTCGAACTGACAAAATGAATAGGTTAGCTTTACAGTCTATGGCATTGGCCGCTTATTTCAAGTACATTTAGTCAGTTTTCGAAAACCAGCAACGTTAGTGTTATTCAACTTTTTCCCTCCTGAACATTTAAGCAATGCCTGTCATGCGACGGCTTCGGCTCTATCTAATGTTTTACGAAACGGGTTTCAAGGGCACGTATATTGCCGACCCAACGCTGAGTGGCCTTTTGACAGTTTCGACATAGAAAAGGTCTAATGTCCTGAGTGTAACCTTACTTGAGTTTGTTTAGGACGGTATCTTCCAGTTGGATTCCTCGAAAAGATCACATTGGGACCTCCCAGTCAATTTAGTATCAAAAGAAGGTTCCTCGAAGTGTTAATTGTCTTCCTTTTATGGAACGAAATGCACTTTCTGACAATAAATCGGTGGTTCTCTACTTGAACAGCACTTCTACTATATCAAAATGTCTTGCGCAGGCAGAACAGTCGAGTGTCACAAACCATGAGTTATGCGGTGGGCACCTTCGAAATGACCGGGTCCCCACCGGTCCTTGGTCGTGTAAAGTTCCATCTCGTGTAATAAGAGATCTCAGATACAATACAACTAGAAAATAATCCTTAACGCATTCTGAAATATGTAGCTTAAGATTTTTAAGACCACGCACGCACGTTTCTTAATAAATAACAGCAAATTGAGGAATTCATTCAAATATTATTGATCATAAACGGCGTCGTAATCTAGAAAAATGGTTGTAAAACCACCTAACTCGACTGTGAAATATCACAGTAATTTTTCTTATAACATAACGCCATCTAGTCACGGTGATATAAAAATCACGCTGTGTATTTAATTTTCTACATTATGCTTGCCAATAAATGCCGCCTTTAACTTCAATTTATTTCAAAGCGTGTAGCCATAATTTAGTTACTTATAATTAAGCGAATTGAATTTCCCGTTTTACGATTTTTAGTCTGTATATCAATGACAATAAATTCAGAGTAAAGATGCATTAAAGTTTTAACATACCTAATGCAAAATGACATTGACTTTCCCGACCCCCGTAAAAACGCCGTTCGCATAATGCTATGGCTTTTTGCAAGCGCTTGTTTTTTTATGTGTATTATGCTCCCGAACCCCTCGTATTAAACCGCTACCCCACCAAGTGACGCGATTCACAGACTTTAACCCTCGTCGGGGAGTTTGATGGCACTTCACACTAAGCGCTAAACACAGCTGAAGCATCCAGAACAGCCTTGGAGTATGTATTGTGGGACATGATCCATTATTTCATATGTTAATAACCTTGTCGCACGTTATTCATAACATGCCCACGTGACAGCATCGCTAATAGACAGGCTACGGCGCCTCCCCCTATTGTATTCAGATATCCCGATAGCACCCAGCACATTTATTGCTTTTATTCATCCGAACAACACACGAGAGTGAGTTGTTTGTGCTGAATAAAAAACATCTGCAACTAATTCAAACTCCAAGGCACGCTGATTTAACGTACGGTAAATCATTCACGTGAGGCTTGATGCTATTCTCAGGGTAACTGCAATTGCATTTAACCCATTACTTCTGATTAATGGGCATACATGAATCTCACAAATGCGATCCGTACTTTCCGCACACGTCAGTCGTGTATTCCCGAGAGAAATCCTCCGGCCCGAGCGGGCAGCGCGGCACCGTTCCTCTGAAGGACCTCTTGTCAGTATAACTCTCTACAAATTGATGCTTTTATTGACCCGTTTCACCTCTTTTGTCTGTGCCCTATTAGGATTTTTAGGGCTTCGCAGTATACGTAGTTTCGCCATGACCGTTTTTCACTGATACTTTATGTTAGATACTATTTTCATGTGAGTTGCATCCAGTGTGGTTGTACTTAACTGAGCCTACTTCGCTAAAAAGTAGTCAACCTTACTTACAGAAGACTTACCACGCTTAAAATGACAGTTTTTGACTGTTATTTACTAAATAAGTTTTTACTGATCGTCTAATACCTAGGGTTTAGGCTTAAGGTACCTAATAAGTTCCTAGATGACGTATAGGATGCCTGGGTATAATCGTTTCCTATTAGAAACAAATCGCTGCTATTAAAATATTGATGACCAATTGATGATCCTTTGTAGGCATATAATTAGTTTAAAATGCGTCAAGTGTAATAACAAGTTTCTGTCGTTTATTGTGATGTAATTATTAGCCAGTCATGCTGTTATGATTCAACTTGTTTGCTGTTTGTTGTGTCTATTGTGCTCCGTGTTTGATTAAATTAGCACGTTAGTCATTGTCGTCCTCTACAATTGCTTTATGACCGGCTGGAGCGGTATAGAAAACTCGTAAAATTATTCTAAGAATGTTAGCTACGATTTGAATGTCTTCCTTCCTGCTGGTGCTATGTTTTGTTGAAATTTAGAATCATTTGTATGCGCATAAATACATGCTGGTGATTTTCTAATTTACCTACCGCGTTTATGCAACACTAATTTAAACTAAATACCTACTAGTTAATGTCGCGCAATTCCCTATCCACGTCATATCAAGATAACTCGCTGCAAAAGGCCAACAATTAGAACAGATGTGCGCTCTCATCTGAACGAACCATATGTTGCACTCGTCAATGCACCGGTTCGAAATAGGGCCTCGATTCACCGCAATTACAGGCTTTCTTATGCAAATTATTATGAACGACGACGGGACTAGCGCGGCGGCGAGAATGTAGGGCTGTCAGTGTTGTACACCCACCCTGTGATTACCACTGTTACGGCTTTTATATTACATCGCCAAACCACTTCTGGGACCAATCAGCGTTAAAAATAGCATGATACGACTCCATTACCGAGAGGTGGAATCTGTGGAATAGAGCGCTCAGCAACAAATGTTTGTAGCTATTACATTTCAACCCACTAACAACGTCTTGTTAGCACCTATTGAGGGTTCTTACGTCATATTGCCGATTGCGCCGCCGCTACGATTTAATGGGAGTTTTACGCCGGTTCAAAGAGGTGCCTCGATATTTATAAATCGATTTTAATGAGTCAAGTGTTTAGTTTACTCGGCAAAGGACTTATAAAAACGTATATGACAGCTCAAGATTCAATATTGAATATCATTGCGAGGTGACTTTGAGAGTAGATTTCATTTCTGAGTGGCATTGTATGTTTATTTATACCAAAGGATCTTTAACTTGGATGCAATGAGACTATTAATTTATGTATTCGTAAAGTAATAGTCCCTTTATAAATATATCGAGTGATTGATTTCACGTGGGTTGTGGATAAAACCGCGCGGTGCGTCGCGGTGTGGCACGATCGCAGCAGACACACCCACAGTCGTCGTGACATGCTTCACTTGCCGCCCGACATCCGCCGCACCACGCCTTTTCCGATTGCTCCTTTTTCCTGCACGCATCACCAGCCTCCCGACCCTACATAATATGTGACATATCTCTTTCATCAGCGCACTGGAACGCTTCAAAACGCATTAAGATCTGACACACAATGGCTCTGCCTATCAAAAGTAATGTAACTGCCCGCAGCAAGTCACCTTCCCCCATTGTTCGCTGATCGATGCGACACGTAGATACTTCATATTTCACCATCGTTGTCTTTTTGTTAGAAATGAAGACACGCGTCCACATGTTGGACAACATGACCATTTATTATTGCGTTGGTGGCGAGCTTTCGATCCGCTTCGACCGTAGTTCCCTTATTCAAAGTCGAGTATCGATGCGTGTATTGTTTTGCGATGTTTGGCATGTGCGGCGCGTCTCGGCGCGTCACATCTAGCATACAATGGACTCGGCCGAAGCACGTGCTGCGGCCGTATTGATCGTCGTCGGGTGACATTGACTCCTTGACGATTAGCATGAGCGCGAGTGCGCCTTATGATCGTTATCAATTTGTCCGAGCCACGGCTCTGCACCCGATCTCCCGGCATTGTCCTGTCCCTCCAACCGTCATTCTTCTGCCGCGACAGCTTTGTCTTATAACCCGTACTCCCGCTTTATTGTCTGTTGATTGACTGAGGTCGGGTGCGATTATATAGATAATTGCTTCTCTGAGGTTTTCCACGAAGTCGGCATTTAGACGAGTGGCCCTCATCCTCCCGTGCGCCTTTTGATCCGCGTAATGAGACGGGTGCGACTGCGAGCGCGCCGCGTCCGCATAAATCTGAGATAATGGCGTGCAGCGTGAGAGAGCACAGTCGTGCCACGTTAGTTTACGTAATAAGTGGATACGTAGAAACGGCCCAGCCAGGGGACGCTCAGTTCCTTTTCCTAACCAGTTTCGAGGAGACCAATTCAGTCTTCTTTGTATCTCTATTGGGAGTCCTACCAAATAAATTGACAACTCTATTTAGAAGTCCTATCCATAATAACATAGTTTAAAGCCAGTTGTCGATAACTCCTACTTAAGCGAATAAGCCATTTCCTCACCATCAACATTGTTCCTAATACATTCCACACGATCGGCCCGCGGGCCCGTGAGATGACAGCCTGAGTGATTGCTAAACGGCTCATTTTCATCCCCTTCGATAGAATAGAACTGAAACCCGTAATCTTTGCACGCTGGGAATAGCCGCGTAGTCACGATACGTTCGCGGATGCCGGAGATACATACAATTAGAGGAAAACTAGCTATTGTGTCGCGTGCCGCGCGGGTGACGAGCGGTGGGCCGTGGCCCGCGCCGCTAGCGGACCTTAAAACGACTCATTTTAATTGGAACACTTTTTATCTGCCACGCAACATACCCGCCATTGTAACAAAGCGTCAGCGCCGGCTAATTGGTCTCCGAACGAGCACTTGACATGAAACTGTTAGAGTAATTGGAACAATTGCTTGACAATCAACTGCGTACGATATAGAATCAAAGTAATGTGTACATTGTCGACTTTTCCAGGTATCTTCACGGTTATGTGCTACAACGTGCTCTGCGACAAATACGCCACGAGACAGATGTACGGCTACTGTCCTAGTTGGGCGTTAGAATGGGATTACCGCAAAAAAGGAATTCTGGACGAGATTAGACATTATTCTGCTGACCTTATTAGTTTACAGGCAAGTATTCTTGCAATATTTATTGTTTCGTTCAATATAATGCCAAGGCAAATTAATTGTTTCCTTTATATTCAATGTTCTATGTTTGCAGGAAGTAGAGACCGACCAATTTTACAACTTCTTCCTACCAGAACTAAAAAGTGACGGCTACGATGGCATCTTCTCTCCTAAATCACGAGCGAAAACCATGGGCGAGTCGGAGAGAAAATACGTCGATGGTTGTGCCATCTTCTTTAGATCTGCAAAGTATGTTCATTTTAGTTCTTCCGGAGTTTAAACTTAACTCAGTTCTAAAGCCTAAAATAATGCTTATGTTATACCCACCTTTTTTAGATTCACCTTAGTTAAGGAGCACCTGATCGAGTTCAACCAACTGGCGATGGCCAATAGTGAAGGTTCTGATAACATGTTGAATCGTGTCATGCCCAAGGACAATATTGGTTTGGCTGCGTTATTGAAAACAAACGAAGCGGCCTGGGAAAATGGTAAATAGATCACTGTGACCTGTTTTAAGTACGAATATTATTTGCCCAACTGTTCATTTGCCACTTTTTTATTACTTCGGAACAGGACTTTTAGGTTATTTTAAGTGATATTATTGAAAATGAAAAATGAAAAAGTAATGATCAAAATTTCGGACTTACGATATGTTGCCATAACATAGGTAAATTACTACTTTTGACATAATTGTTGCAAGTCAATTTAATATGAAATTCAAACAAACAAGTACTATTACTTGTGGTCAATTGACTTTTGAAGGGCGTTTTAACTAAAAACTACCCCAATTGTGGACTAAAATTAAGGAACTTTAACTTAGGCAATTTTGTTTCAAATATTAGCCATACATTTACAGCCGTAATGTATGGTTAATTTTCGTCACAAAACTGACTAGGCCGCGATTAGTCTATACAAATTCGGCGTTTAATTTAGGTATAACACCCTATTCCAGTTTGTTAAAATGCGACCTAAGTTAAAGTTCCTCAATTGGGGTACACGTTGTAGTAAAATCGCCCTGAAAAGGTTCACATCACCCATGATAAACCACATTTCCACTTACAATAATGTAAATCTTAGTTTTCGACTTCACTCGTAGTCAAATAATGTAACAAGATCCGTTTGTTCATGTATCTTATATTGATGTAGGGTGGCTCGTGATTCCCTTCGCCTAGTTGACGGACCTAAAACGATTTGTTATTCAAATCTTGAAATCTTGCCTACAGAATATGCATTACCGTCAAGGCCCGATGTATGTAAGGTGCTTGCGGTAAAGGTTTAAAGTAAATGGGTGTTACAAACATTATTTAACAACTTATTAGCAGCTGCGGCCTACTCTCAATCTGCGGTTTTAAGTTGGCTTTTATGCAAACGGTAATGCGGGTTTATGTAAAGTAACTCAATCAAATAGGTCCCAAGACTTAAGAAATAACCTATCCTATAAGCAGCATAGTCAAATAATGAACAATGTTTGCCACAAATATTAACCGGTAGGGTATATTCATACAGATCTATCACGAAGAGGACCACGACCCATCCATTCAGCCATGCCATGATTCTTACAGGCAGCCATATCCTAAAAAGAGGTGTCTTGAAAGCCTTATACGGAGTTGATGTTGAGCAAAACACGAGGAAGAAACAAAAAGGTGCTGTAGAATTGTAAACAGGGTATTCTTCCGCAGGTATCCCGACCGACTCCTCCATGCTTGGGCAGCCGATCCTGGTCTGCACGGCGCACATCCACTGGGACCCGGAGTTCTGCGACGTGAAACTGATCCAGACGATGATGCTCAGCAACGAGCTGCGCAGAATCCTCGACGACTCGGCGCGAACCCTGCGGATTGCCGGCCAGCGAGATAACGTGCAGTTGTTGCTGTGCGGTGACTTCAATTCGCTGCCTGACAGTGGTGAGTTGGTATACACCATAGTCATTTATGGAATGGAGAAGGCAATCGAGCATACAGGTACATGCCTCCTGATGATAATTAAGATGGGCTGTGAGGCCAAAAAAGACAATTGAAAAGTCAATACTACCAATGCATTGCCAACCGTTGAGGACTGCAATGGAATGCATCTATGCTAGTTATTTCACTGGTTATCTAACCCCCACACCGGAACACAACAATGCCATCCAGCAGGTTTAAAGGTAAGATCCTGGTAGCGATCCATATGTACCCTGCCTGCATGAATAAGGTCACCGCTATATTTGGTAGACCATTCCAATACAGTCAATAAAATCTGTCAATAATACGCGATTCTAATTGATCAACTGTGTGTAAGTGTTCGTGAGCAAGACTTCGTGAGTAGGTAGTGTCGATTGGTAAAGCACTATTTATGTACATATTTTTTATTGGGTTCTTCTTAAACATAAATAAATTACATATAGAAGCCAACTATGAATGTCTCAGGAGCCTAAGTATAATATATCAGGGTCTCTATTCATCACGGTAAAAACAATATCGTTTTTGACTTGTGATCGAATCGCCAACGTTTTGATAGCTCTTATTTTCTTGACAGTAATGGCGCACGAGTTAAAAATAATATCATAACATTTCAAATACGATAAGCATTTTACCGTATAGAATAGAGGTGCAGTAAGTGCGAGTACAAACCCCGCATGGCTATGGACCTTTGTCTTTTTATTACCTCGTTTATTAGGAGAGCATGGAAAATATGCCTACTTTGTAAGCAAGGTAAATCGAATTAATAATAAATAAATAATAAATATAAGGGGACAATCTCACACCAATTGACCTAGTCCCAAACTAAGCTCAAGGCTTGTATTATGGGTACTAGACAACGATATAAATACTTATATAGAGAAATATATACTTAAATATATAGAAAACATCCATGACTCAGGAACAAATAGTCGCGCTCATCACACAAATATCTGCCCTGACCGGGATTCGAACCCAGGACCGCTAGCTTCGTAGGCAGGGTCACTACCCACTAGGCCAGCGCGTCGTCAATTAGCTTATTAGGAATTAGCTTGAACATGGGTTAACTAGCTACAGAAACCGGCGTAATCAATGGCGTAATCAAGGCGGCTGTCAGTCACTCACTCATAACCGTGTAGAAACAAATCGTGAACCAATTACCTGATAAGGCTACGCGTGTGCAATTATGTCCTTTCCGCCCCTTGGTTTATCGTTATACTACCTTTTGCCTGCGACTCCGTCCGCGTACAAGACGTTTGCAAAGGCAAAATTCGTAATTCCTCAAGATAAAAAGGTGTCTTATGTAACTTTAAATTCGGAAAAGAAAAACAGAATAATTACTAACCAAGAAACATTCATTCTTTAATTAGTAGGGATTTATTGAAACGGCATATAAAATAATTATGCAAAATTTTTACACAATAGGGTAAATCGTCTAGGTATTATTGGCCACCTTCAGTAACGGGCCACTTTGCAATAATATGTCTAAAGCAAAAGATATGCTGATATTTTGTACGATTAAACTAGAACCCCTAGATCCAGAGTGGTTTTCCGGACTACTGTCAAACTAGGTATCTTTACGAATGGCGTCTATATATAAAATTGATGGCCCTAAATAATAATTATTGACAATTTACCCTACTGATTTGTTACATTACACTTTTTCTTATTTACTTCTAAACCCCAACATATACCTACCGCCTAATATAAAAAATAAGTATGCTCTATCAGATCGACCTATATTTCAACGGTTACACAAGATAAAGTACTTGGTATGAATTAGACGGGTCAGGCTTCCGAGACAAACGGGCCAATTAACGGTTTTCTCAGCAAATGGACTTGTTTGTTTGTAATTAAGGAATGAATGAACTATTTCGGATTGGTTCGCCGCAGCTCCGACCAGCCGGTTTCGAACAAACAGAATGCCTTTTAGGGAACAAAGTTTGGCGCCTCGGTTTGATAATAAAGCAATTAATAGTACCTATTACTCCAGAGTGTGGCAATCATTTGGGGAAATCAAATTTTATTAGTAGCCGAATTCCCATTCGTATTTTTTCTTAATTAGGTTTTTGCAGTCCTGTTTTTTCATTGATTGTTTTTTTTTGTTGCATAGAATAATCTAGGACAATATGCGATCGAAAGCAAAATTAAGATCGGGTTAAAATGTGAATAGAAATTCTGCTACCAATAGACTTTTGTTTTCAAAAATAATGAGCTCCATCCTAATTGTAGAATAAAGAAAGATTATCAGATGTTACATTAAAATTTGGGCTGTGACAATGTATAAAACCCGTTAAAATCGTCCCACTAAGAAACAAGGGACTCCTTAAGATGTTAGAGATGTAAGAATTCCAAGTTTTTCTCAGACCCCGATTGATTTTTAATTTGAATTGTTGGATCTTGAAGTATCCACGATGTCATGGTAATTAGTCTGAATTATTTATTTATGAGCACAGACTTCTGTAACTTGAGTGTTTGCTGTGATGTGGCTTCACCAATGCACACTTCGAGCAATGTGATTCATTGTGTGTTGTTTTGGAAATGATTTATTTTAAATACGAACTTGGTTAATTTCCTATGTGATTGTATTCCAGGTGTGATAGAGTTCCTTTCGGCGGGGCGCGTGCCGTCGGAGCACCGCGACTTCAAAGCGCTCGGGTACGCTACGTCGCTGCGCCGCATGGCGGGCTCCGAGCACGAGTTCACGCACAACTTCAAGCTCGCCTCCGCGTACAGCGAAGATATCATGCCCTACACCAACTACACGTAAGCACCGACCTACGTAAACTTTCTATACCTACCTTTATTTTGAATATTGCAGCTCGGAACTTGAACTAAGTCTGCAGGTTTTTGAGTCGAGTTTGTTCTTCCAATGGGTAAAGGATTGAATACGCATTACTTACTGGGAGGAAATAGATGGATATATAGATGGAGAATAATTTCGCCGGCTGTTACTCTTATATCAAAACACGAGAGTGTTAAATATCCGCTTATCTTGAAATAAAGTAAAATCATCAACATACAATTAACATTAGCGGGAGTTTTTTGCCAAATAAATAAATGAAACCCCTACTTGTCTCTCCAAGTCCACTGAATTGTACTGCATTAAGTAGCATTTGAATTTCTAATAAAGTAATAATTTGAGAAAAGTATGGTTCTTCATAACTGCCGCGCAAGTTCTATCTTATCTAGAAAAGGTTCAGACATCCAAGTCTCTTCTGAAGAACGAAATTGTGTCGAACCGTGTGTTCTCTAGAACTGCTTGACATAGTTGTCTCTGTTCCAGGTTCGACTTCAAGGGCATAATCGACTACATCTTCTACTCGAAGCAGTCGATGACGCCCCTGGGGCTGCTAGGTCCGCTGTCGCAGGACTGGTTCCGCGAGCACAAGGTCGTCGGCTGCCCGCACCCGCACATACCTTCTGGTAACAAACACATACAAACCCATCATCCATGTTGCTATTTTATATACCTATATGTAATAGAAGAAAATTACTAGCTGATCGATCAACGCACAGATAAAATAGCTGGACTTAGGGATCTAAAAATTGAAGAGGATGTTCCTTGGATGTGCTAGGGGTGCACTAAGGAGGGTTTTTTTTTAGGCAGCGGTAAACTAATTCTACGCGTACGAATTCGCGGGTGTTCTCTAGTTGCTAGTATGAGAAGATTAATTATTATATTGTGTTACAAGAACGAAAAGACTTAGTTTAGTATACTTGAAAGATAAAAGCTTAGACGTGATATTCTCAATTGGCTTTAGACCAAACGAGCGAATGCTCATTATATCCCCTCTACCAAATTATTTTTGTGTAAACAGGCACAGAGCATCCTTTATTCCCTTTATTTGCGAAGATTCTAAGAATGCTCGCTCGTTTGATGTAAACGACGGACGAGCGTGCGAACAGTCGCCTAGAGCGTTCTTTCGTGTTCGAACGGGCTCGCTCCCGGGGCGATCTTTTCAAAGCGTAATAGTGCTCGATTCTTGCTTGTTCATATTCGCGTGGTGTAAACGCTGAACTTTTGATTACACTAAAAGATCAAGAATTAATGCTCTACTCTGGCTCAAAAGCTCTTTGTTTGTTTGGTCTAAACCCACCTTGACAGTAAGTCTGAGATGACAGATAAAAATAGAATTATGTTGCCAATTTCACTCAAAACAGCGGCCATATTTCTGTCTCAGTTTTTTGCCAGGTTTAGGAGTGTTTAAGCCAAATTGAAAACAAACTAAATGAACACTATTATTTAACTTAAGTTTTTCATTTAGTATCTTTTGGGTTTTAAGACATTGTTACTGAAGTGAATCTCGTAAATGAAAGCTGTAGATGAGCGCGTGACATGTTGCGTGTCCGGTTGCAGACCACTTCCCGCTGCTGGTGGAGCTGGAGATGTCCCCGACGAGCAGCAACTCGAACGGGCTGATCGGGCGCAGGTAGCACGCGTCGCCGCGCGCGCGCCGCCCCCGCCCCCGCCGCGCTCGTGACGTCACCCCGCCCCAGGTCCGAGCCGGAGGTTCAAGAACTCTCTTTAGTGTTTCAAAAGATCGATCATTCGAAAACTCACCTGTTTCATCGGTTCCAAAGAGATCAAATCATCTGATGCGCGTTTAGCGTTTCAATGTGACACTTTTATGATGAAATATAAATATAGCAATAATAGTAACTCGGAGAATATTGATAATAAGACAATTATGGATGTGATCTAGTTGAAAAGTGAAGGTACTGTTAATTTTTCGTTTTAACTTTTTGATAAGCGAAACTTGCGAGACCGATTGAACTTTAGGTAAATTACCACCAGATTATTCGATCTCTTGGTGACGGATGACCAGACTTGTGTACAAGTGTCTCGGTTGTATGTCAAGCGTCTTGTCGTTAAACTTCGCATTATTGTGCAATGATCCTTAATACTAGAACGGGTTCGTTTTTCACTGGATGCCTTTACTGTTTCACTGTAGATTACGTAGCTACTCATCGATTCGCGTAGAAATTAGAAAGGTAATTCTACAGTACATTGTGGTAGTTAGTCGTTAGTTTGAATGTTGTTCTATAGTATCGATCCAGTGAGGAGCGAACGATCTGTGCAATGTTTTAGCATTTTACGTGTTCCAATGCGTCGTGTACCCGGTACACTGACGCGCCGCAATTATGTACGAATATTATCATATAGTATGTGGTATTTGTGTTTGTAGTTTTATCCATCTACAAATCGGATATTGAGTAGTGATAATTTTGACGATTCTATTATAAACGTATTCAATGAAATAAATCAGACCTACGCTTATTGTGTCAATGAATATTTATGATAAAGTAATGTAAATTTAAAATATAAAAAAATATTTTTTCAATAGGATAGTTTGTGGCGGATAAATGCTTAGTTTTTCGATGTTACATATTATACAGTCGAGGAATGGCCTGCAGAATATATGAAAATTTTAATAGAGGTTCGCTCCGTGTACAATGTATTGTGGAATGTGTATAATTTTAAAAGTTGACAAGTCGAGGGAGTATCTTACGTCCATTTACCATTGTTAGTTTTAATTCCTCCACTGTATATTATTTAGATGATATTTTAGCTGGGCGTACATTGCAATGTTCGTGTGTATGTGTGGGTGCCGAGGGGAGGGCCCGCTCTTGTCGCCCCCCCCCCCTCGCTACTTGATAGTCTGATAATCAGTGAGACGGTTGTGTATTTTGTTTCTATATTCATCCACTCTTGGTGCGGGTCTTCGGATTCTTGTCCGGAGATGTTCTGGTACAATGTCGTTAGCTAATATATTTATGGTATATCGTGTCTCAAATCAATTTCGAACGATAATAGATACCGACAATGTATCACGTGACTCGCCATATTTATACAATAGCTTTATCTGTAATAAAATCAAACGTAGGATTCGTTGACAACGGTAAACATTGGCTTGTAGCACTATTTTATACTGTGCTTGCACTGTTTTTGTCTAAATGACCAATGTAGACGTAGTCCGGTCATTTGTGTAGTCTGATATCGCGTAATACCCAGCTCTGTCTCACTGACCGGTTATTCGTAGAGGTAATGTTAGGCGGAGTGGAGCGGCGAGGCGCTCGCACCCGAGCGGCCTCAGAACAAAGCGGCGGGCGATCATTAGGTTAATACCGCATCGTGTGTACCAACAAACTTCTCAGCGAGACCCCTTTATGTTTACCCCTGACCCTCCTGTTATGTACGTAAGCGGAGAGTAGGTTAGTGTTAATATTTTCCAACGCCGTACCCCCCGACACGCCCCGCTTAGTTTTAAGTAGACTTATTGTGACGTTCCTTACCCTGTGACCCGACTTAACATTCGACTCACAAATCTTATCTAGTTTTAGCTCTGTTCGTCAGTATTCGTATTCTCGATTTGGTCTGATTCGTATTTTGGGACGTGTCGTAAGGATTGACGTATTCATTTGAAAGTGGGTATACTGGCGTAGTACAAATGTCTGTGTGAATGCTCTTGTTAGTATCGTGGTTGCCTGCTGTTTTATCCCTGTGGTCACGATTCTTCCCATTTCATGTCCCCCTGGTACGAAATGGCACGCGACGTTGTCATGTATTCCTATCGGTATCGATAATGAACGTAGACAGAGTATTCTAGACGAGCTGCTCGCGATAACAATACGGACAACCCGACCAAATCCCCTATCGATACCTTATTGCACAATTGTACAAGGGTAAAGGCCAAAAAGTTGTCCACGCTAACTCAATCAATTAAATTTTCTTTGAATCTTTTCCGTTGTGACACGAAAATTAGCCATACGATTGTAAGGATACTTTTCGTCGCACAATGGAACTTTTTTCCTCTTTGTCGTTTGTATCGTTAACTGCGCTTAACTGTGGTCCAACTTTTTGGTCCTCACCCACAAAATATTTTCTTTTGCCAGTAAAGTTACGAACTTATTATTTGTGCACAAACATAGGGTAAATCACCTATTACTGGCCACCCTCCGGTATATAACCACTTGGCAATAAAATGTGTAAAGCAAGAGGTTTGCTCACATTTTTGCGATTAAACTAGAATATCTAGATTCTGCGTTATTACCCGGAATACTGTCCAAGTAGCAGCGTTAGTAAGAAATTTGACACTTTCTAAAGTGGCCAGTTATTGACGATTTACCTAATTATAATAAAATTTCCTATTTTCAAATGTAATTAGTATAATTGTAAACTAAGGTATCGATATCACCTTTGTTACCGGATAAAGCTTCTGTCATTGAGTGCCTACCTTATAAAGGCGGCTTATCACGAGAAATTATTACCGGTGAACTGGTCAACTTTTCGAGCACTTTTGCTTTTCCAGCCTAAAATACAACGAAACCCGCGAAAACGCACATTAACACAAACAACACCGAATAAGATAGATAAAGCAATAATTCACTCCATTGTTTGGTACCAGTTCTAGTGATAACCAAAATCGACCTTGAAAAAACATACGCGGAGTGAGATAGAAAGTAAAGAAACCGTCTTCTTCATTAATATGTCTCCATATATATTGTCCCTTTACTTTCTCAACCCCGAGTCTGATCGAATAGTTAGATAGGAAAGCACTCGTGTTCCCTCAAGAATGAAGACTACTTTACTGTCTAACTATTCGATCAGATACGCGTTTGAAAAACTAAAGGGACGATATCCTTCTCTTTAACTCGTGATATTATTTGTCCGTGTCCCGTCTCGGCAATACTCTGTCTGCTATAATGAACAATTGCTTATTGAATTGTAACTTAAGAAAAACATTATTTGGGTGGATCAACTTTTTGTTGTTGTTATTCTGTCCCGTAACCCAGGAGACAACAGTGTTAGAGTTTCTTAGAAAAAATGCTATAATATATACTTCTAGCACACTCAGGAGAAAGCCCATAAAAGAATGGGTTTGGAATTGCCAATAAAACTAATTTTTAGTGGACTTATATTCTTTGAAATCACAGTTTTAAAGAGTGACTCAGGAGACGTAACCATGGCAACGAGCTACAAAGAAAAGTTGATTGACCCATTTACTCTGTTGAAATTATTACCGGTCTTCATATACCAGGCCTGAAGGATTTTCCTAAACATTTTATTTACCAAGGTTTCCTCAGACGTTTATAATCCAAATGCTTCCAGGTTAGTGCATGATCAGCTGTAACCCATTACCTCGTGAGCGAGTTAAGCTGCGATCGATCCCAATTAGCGTCGTTATACCGTTCATTGAATACAAAATGGACACAATCCGAAATGAGCCAGTGTTGCATTTTCAATTTAGAAGCTGTTGGAATACGAGTTTCAATAGAAAAGCTAATTATTTTGGAATTGTGTCCGTTTTGTATTCAATCAGCGATACAGGCAAGAGAACTTCTTGCGCCACTTAAGGGTAGTATGCAATAATAGGTGTTGCTCCAGTAATAGTGACAGTCAACTTCATATTAAATGATCACTTTTGTGTAGTTACGCATATTATTTTTCCATGGAAATGATAAAACATCAACTTTTATCAAGTCTCATCATTATCATTTCGTTTATTTTTAGCATTGTCGATTTTTCCCTTAAATATATAATGCAGCCAATTGTTCATTAGAGTTATAATTAAATCTAGTTTTTATTTACATCCTTACGGAGGAATAACGGGTTGCAATGAGGGGTATTTACTATCTTTGTACTCTCTCTTTGTCTCTTTTGCATAATGTTTGAAGTGCAATACGAATAAATCGAACTAACGAAAGCGATTGTACAAACCCGCGTCGCTATTGCCTAACGCACTCGCAATCGCAACCGGCTTCTCGTTCATTGAATACAAAACGGACACAATCTGAAATGAGTCAGTGTTGCATTTTAAAATTACAAGCGGTTGGAATACGATTTTTAATGGAAGAGCAAATTATTTTGAAATGTGTCTGTTTTGCATTCATTGAGCGTTCTAAGTGGTTGTTTATATTTTATGAAGATTCCCCCCTTCGAACTGTCATATGAAAACGATTGCGTTAGGCAATAAGCCCTCCGGTTCGCCCTTATCTTGTGCAGTAAACGGGACTTTTTACGTCCGAACCCCCTATGTTCAAACCGGGGACTGATAAGGCTTACTTCGGATTAAAATTTGACATTTACCCGTACATCTATCCGCAGTTTGAATATAGGGTTCGGCCGTAAGGCAAGCGCAGATAAAAATGGAAAAAAAACTTGAGTGCTTCTTTTAGCAGACTATATTGGTTTTGGTAGATATTCTTTTTACCACATTATGCGAGTAAGGAATGGCTGTAACAAATGTGATCATCTGAAGTTGGCTATACTATACGTAAAATGTTTTGGTCGATCTCGCGGCATGTGTCGTTTCTTAGTAGAAACTGTGGAAGTGGGGAGAATGCCCAATCGAAAAAGATAGTTAGACCGTAGATTGTTGTGCTAGGGTCGATCGTAGTGTATACTAGAGGCGGCAGCCTGGCAGTCTCGTCGCCTAGTCCTAAGCAGACAAACGGAATGCTGATATAATTATTAATTTTACACATTTGGACAACTGCTTCATAAAATTACGCTTATATTTTTCACTTCGTCTGAATTTATGTATATCGAATAATCAAGTTTTTGATTCTTTTTATTCATATTATTATGTATATCAAACGATAGGTGCTGTTGTATTTAATTTAATGTTACTAAACGCGATTGTGATAGGGATAACGTCTCTCTTGTACCTTACTATCGGATGAATTGTAAAAATGCCAAATCATGAAAAGGGTATATTGAATATTACTTTTAGGATAAATGGGGTTAAATGAAGTTTTATACGAATCAAATTTTTACTGACGACGCTGTATAATTTTTCTAAGTACAGGTAGATTATAAAATCATATCAACATGATCGTCTAGTTCTCGTGTACATTATATTTCTCTAGTAGTTAAGTCGGAGTGGCCTGTTGGAATCCTTCCGCTACGCGATCCCCGGGAGCACAAAGTAGAGATAGTTACAACCGAAGGATTTCAACCAGAGCACCCGCTTGCCTTTGCTATATTCTCTTTTCAAAATCAATTGTCAACTCTAAACAGGTCTACAATAGTGAGTGTTTTTGCATTTATAAATTTGTCTTACAGTCTTGTTACAACATAGTTATTTCAGTCTTGTGAAGCATAATAATAATAATAGATTAATAGTCGGAACAATTATAGATGATCCACGCTCCATGGCACTCGACCGCAGGACGCGCCATGCACTACCCCGGGGCTGCCGTGGTCGCACGATGTAAAGACTATATTTTTAATGCTCATGACGAATTTGACGGTTCGATCCAAGTACGAGATTATAATACGTGTGATTATTGTAGCCCTACCAGCTGTGTGTGGTCTTTACCAAATTTTGTTCTCAGCTGTACTTGCGCGTTGTTTCATCGCATTGTACTCTACGACCAACTCTTCGAAACTATTCTTCACGAGGTGTCCTTGGCGAGCGATAAAACAAACGCGAGTACAACTCGAACAACGAGAGCTTTATCGTAACAAGTTTATCTTATTTGTAGTAGAACATATGTGATCTCTTTATTTTAATAGAATTTTGATGGACATTTTACTTAATAGTTTTAGCCGTGTGTAGTTGAAATAGGAATGTATAAGATCGCACATTTCGTTTGTTACACGCCACCGTACAGCCTGCGGAAGTGTCCACCCAGTCCTGTGAGGCCCATTGTTCGATTTTGCGGCGTCCGTCGGCGGCGCTCCCAGGTGGCCGCTATGATCTCGTTCGTAACCTCTCTAGTATCACAACATAACGTATCCCCTACTGAATTAATACTGAACTTGTATATACTTACTTATATAAATAACCACCGCGTTATTTTTGTTTATTTGTAAATATGCAATAATTAGACGTACTATTTACATGAGTACTAAACTAACGACCGGCTGGGAAGCCTCCGATGCGATCATGTGCTTGTATGATTTTGGATAATTCGAATTTACCAAAAGAAGCCTTCGTGTTGTCTGTACATTTTATTTGTAAATATGTTGTTTCGATAACGATGAGCGGCGACGAGGAGCCCGCGCGGCGGCAGCAGCGTAGCGACCAGGCGCATCGACAGACATTCCATAGGCCCAATCGAATTAGCTCAAGACTAAAGACTGTTGACACTTTAAAATATCATGATAATCAAATAAAATATTTTCTGAAGCACCTTAACCACCTTATTAACTGTGTTATGGGTGAATTAATGATAAGATCGAACAGTGTAACTCACTAGAATCTAAGAAGAAATGCTTTACGTCACTGTGATAGACAATACCGCTCTGCCCGAGAGCCACCATAAGCATTTATGTGGAAATAAATTGTTCTTATGAAATGGAAATGTTAGAAATGTACCTACTCTCAGTATTCAGCAGGTATCGCTTGATTAAGAGTTGGATTTAATTTGGCCACACATTCATTTTTACAACTTACAATCTCAGTTAGAGTTTAGTCTTGTGATAGGTTCGAGTCTGTTATACCTTTTGCTAGCCCTAATCAAGCTGTACCTGTTTCTATGGATGTGTGTATAAAAAGTACAAAGCGTATGTGCAGATGTTCTGTCGCGGCTCGACTGCGCGAGCGGTGCGGTGCGGCGTGTGCGCGCCGTGTGCGGACACGCTGCGGGCGTGCGAGGCCGCGCGGCCCGCGTCTCGCTGTGCTGTTTGTTGACACATTATGTATATTTGAATGAATCAAATTATAAGAGAATATGAATTTTACAACTGATTTTTATTTCACTACTAGCTGTTCGCCCCGCTGCAAAATTCCCGACCTTCCCGTTGGATTTTTCTATTTTTTCTTACATATAAACCTTACCCTGACAATAACTAACACAACAAAAAAGAAATCAGCCAAATCGGCTCAGCCGTTCTATTATAGATATCACCCTATTTTTGTTTTTGCATACGTGATGAAATTACGCAATCTATTATTTCTTGAGTTTTTTTTATTTATATTTATTTATTAGAAAGATACACTCATAGTATTTACAGAATAAATATTTTAAATTAAACATTCCTATAATATTAAAAGCCTGTGTGCAATACCGGGGCAAGTGTATACAGCATTTTTACATTATATGTATCGCTTTTAAAATAACTGAAGATAACTTTTAGGTTGCACAATTTAACATTAAATAATACAATTACATTAGTAGCTTAAGTACCAATTTCACCAAACGATGTTAAATTTAATCAATGTTAATCAGCTGTTAGTTGATACATTTTGACTGCTGTTAACGCTCTAATTGTCTGTTAAATGGTTAAACAATGTTAAATTTAATCAATGTTAATCAGCTGTTAGTTGATACATTTTGACAGCTGTTAACGCCAGGGACCCGTCCACCCATTCCCCGATAAAAGCCTTTAAAAGACTTACCTCTCGAAGTACAACCCACTAAAAGAATAACCCTTTTGGAAGAAATATACAACTTAGTTGTTTGTTAAACTAGTCATTCACATAAGGGAAACCGCTTAAGAGCAGCAGTAAATTGATATTGATATCCCTCTTACTGCGTAACCAAATATAAGGGTAACCCTTAAAAATAGTGCTTAAAAAGCCAATAGAACGGCTTTTTATAAGGGTAACCCTTATAAATAGCGCTTAAAAAGCCAATCAAATGGCTTTTTTAAGTTAAAGGGATATTGGTATCACTCAAAATATAGCGCTACAAAAGCAAAATCGAGCAAGACATACATGGAACGGATTTGGTAAGGGTAACCCTTATAAATAGCAATTGAAAAAGTAAATCGATCGATACGGCTCTTTCAAGCGATACGGCTTTTCTAAATAAATCCTTATAAAAAACCCATTCGAAACCCCTTGAATGGGATAGCGGGCCGGTCCCTGGTTAACGCTCTAATCGTCTGTTAAGTGGTTAAAAGGCAACAGTCAAACTGTGCTAACGGTTTTGTGGGACATTATGTTCCTATATATGATGTAATTCATCTTATTTTCATAATAAATAAATTAAAAAAAAATATCCAATTGAAAAAAAGTTACTTTTCTAGTCTACATATCGCACCTTGATAATGATACCGTCACTAAACAAAATATATAAGAGTTCGAACTTCGAATAATGACAATATTGCCATCAAAATGAAGTTGGATTTCAAATACAGCATTTTTTTGTTTAGTGACGGTATCATTATCAAGGTGCGATATTCCATATAGAGAGATTATGGAAAATAAAACGATGTTTATTCAGACGACATAAAATTCTATAATTATAATCCTATATTTACATAAACTACATAGAAACAGCAAGATTATATATATTTAAAGACAACATCTTTGAAACTATCAACGGTTTGCAACTCTAGAGTGACAGGGCACTGCAGCCAGTTTGACAGGAGCTCTTCCGTGTAGCCCAGCAGGAAGTACATTTTGGTGGGAGATACGGCTCTTCTTATTATTGCTGCTACTCTGATGTGGTTGAACTGGCGTTTAATTATGACCTGCATTTAAGTCAATTAAAATGTCAATTATTATGGGATCAACAAGTAATAACAAATACAATAATATAAAAATATTCTGAACATGTTCACAGTTATTAGTTACAGTTTCTTCAAACATGCCTGTACTGACAAAATGAAAACAGAAAAATTAGCAAGCATAAATTTAATCTCTATGTTTTCATTTAATATGTGTCTCGCTACATCAGTATATTATGGACAATTTGCCCCTGAATAATTTGAACTAAGAGTACATGGTCGACGATTGCAACATATCTGCTGCAGAAACATTGCTGTTGACCATAATAAATATGCTGTCACCAAAATAAATGAAACAAAGAAATACCCTAACAGAGTGTCTGTATAACTACTAATTATTGTTAATATTACAGGAGGTCACGTCAAATTTGGTAATGATTTCCGACTGACATATTTGGAGTCAGAAAGTTGCCCTCTATCCTGTCAGCCTAGCATAATCCATTGCCAAGATCGTTCCCAGTTTTGTTCTGACCTCCTAGTCTATAACTGGGGCTTTCTAAACATTAACCCCCTTACTTATAAACGTGGAATAAGCTTGGAATAGTTTATGCCATGCTTTGTCTTTATCTGTAATTGTGACATTGGCATCTGACAGAAAGTAACAAAGTATGGCATAAACTATTCCAAGCTTATTCCACGTTTATAAGTAAGGGGGTAAGAATAAAATTAATATCAAACGTACCTCACTGCACATAAGGCCATGCCAGGTGCCAGTCATGAATCTCCGAATGAATTCATCTTCAACTACAGTTTCTGATCTTCTCAAACCATCCTTCAAGCTAGCTGAAATTAATGAACTTGATAAAAAAAAATATGTTAACCTTATAAAATAGTTACAAACAAAAACAAAAACCTGCAATTGTAGGAGTGTTCCTACAATTGTAAAATACTCTACTACTTTTACTATTTCCTTTATCCATAGCTAAAAAACGTGTTTGTGGAACATTCAAAATGAAAGTGGGTCTTATTGACAGATTTTTTATGTTATCCACTAGGGAAACTATCTCGGGAAGTTAAAGCATAATAAACAAAACCAATAAATCTAGTATACCTAAATAGCGTTAAGTGGCGGCCGATTGGGAAGACCAACCTGTCTTCAGGTCAGGACTTGTTTCCTTTATTTAGGGTTTTTTTTGTTTTTTTTTTTTTTATGGCATAGAGAAGACAAACGGGCACACAGGCCACCTGATGGTAAGTGGAAACTGTGACCCATAGACATTTGCATTCACAAGACTGCCATGCAATCCTAAGACTGCAAATGCGTTGCCAACCCTGAGGACTAAGAAGGAATGCCTCTATGCTAGTCATTTCACCGGCTGTCTTATCCCCAAACCGGAACACAACAATGCGAACACTGCTGTTTGGCGGTAGGTTAATGGATAAGATGGTGGTAGCGATCCGGACGGACCCTGCATAATGTCCTACCACCCGCAAACCCCCCCGTTAGCCCAGGTCAGACGGATACACGGTTAACAAAACCGAACAATAATTAAAAAGTACAAGTAATTTAACCTACATAATAAAATTATACATTTAAACTTACAAGTATTCCAAGAGTTCCAAGATTTACGGTGGGCTATATAGTGCGGGGGATTCGCCATTTCGTAAGTCAAGGGCTTGTCTCTCTTTTTCGTTATTCTGTACTTGCCGGACACAACGCGACATAACGCAGCAGACGTGTGGAGCTGTGAATCTATTACCGATCGTTGTGCTAGAGGCCCTAACGCTCCTAGTTTCGACTGTAACAGAAATCGGGGAAAATATTACACAAAACAATTACCGAAACTGCAACTAATGTACAGCTTACACAGGTTATAACTGGAGCTAGTTTACCTGAGCAAGTTTTATAATAGACGTGTTCATTATTGAAACTCCTATATCGTTTAATTTGTTTTAATACCAGATTTTCTAAATTTCTAAAATATTCGTTGAGGTTAGATAGGATCAAGCAGTGAAAATCTGAAAATGACATTGATAGGTAGGTGACACTACTCACTAGTGACAGGCTGACAGCTCTGGCGTTATGTTATGCCATCAAATTTGACATTTAATTGGCGTTGCGCTCTGAATTACGCTTACAGCGATCAACCGCCACGGCGCTTACGGACGTTTCGAACTTTTTAGGGTTCCGTAGTCAAACTAGGAACCCTTATAGATTCGCCATGTCCGTCCGTCCGTCCGTCCCCAGTCTAGCTCAGAGACTCGTAGTACTAGAAAGCTGTAATTCGGCATGAATATACATATTAATCACGCCAACAAAGTGGTAAAATAAAATTTTGAAAAATATTTTTTTTTATGCACCTCCCCTACACGTAACGTGGTGATGCCTTTTTTGGTGGGGTGTCGTTGGATAGGTCGTTCAAAAATATTGCGGGATTATGAAATCAATTTTTCGATTAACGGATCCGTTTATGAAATATTAAGCTTTAAAGCGCTATTTTTTGTTAGAGTCAAGTGTCCCCCCCCCCCCCCCCTACAGACAAAACTACAAATACTAAAAATCTGAAAAATATCTTCAACGAAAGCGCATAATATAACGAATTTTAAAGGAAAACTATCACGGCTAAGTAGACATGATTAGTTCCTGAGATACAGGCGACTAAAGTGTTTATACCTATCAAAATCGCCTATGATAACTTTGATAGAAAAATTTGTTAACGGGGCGTGCAGGACGCGCGGGGGGAGTCAAACTGTCCAAGGAACTAATCGAGCGACAACCGCGCTCATAAGCGCGAGCGCCTAGATTGATGCTGTTTGCACGTGCCCCGGAATGCTACCTACAAGTTTGCGATTTGCGATCTGAAAGTTTACAAATTTTCGATTAGATTATTCATTTGAGTTGAGTACCTATCGTTTGGAAAACTTTAAATTCTTTTTACTGGACCTTGTTTTTTTTTCAATTTCTATTAATTACTATATAAAAGATTTAACTTTTATTGTAATTTAAAGTCGGTTTGAAGCAGTTTAGATACCTAACTACCTACATAGGTATACTGATCTCACACTTAAAAGCTTGGCTCTTGTTTGAGATATTATATACGAATTTATAAGAAAAATAATCATTACTAAGTAGACTTAATTAGTTCCTGAGATACAGGCGACTAACGGTTTTATACCTACTAAAAATCATCTAAGACAGCGCCAAATAACTTTAATCTATTTAAAAATTGGTTCATACATGTTGATTTTTGAGATAGTTTTTTGTGTTTGTCGTTACGGCTTCGGAACCCTATACTGAGCATGGTCCGACATGCTCTTGCCCGGTTTATGGTTATGGTTCTGTGCCCATGGGCAAAACGGAGCCCATTCCTTGCACTCTGCTGTTTCATTTCATCCCTCTATCCGTCTGTCCGTATTTCCGTTTTAATTAAATAGTCATAATCATATATTTTTGTGTTTGTTTTTTTATTTGTGCTATCTTAGGGTACAAGTACTCATTATGAAAAAAAAGGATTGTTCTAAAGCCCAAGGGAATAACTACCGATTAACTATTTTACTCGGGTGGAGTTGCAAACCAAAGGTAGCCTATTCGAATTAAAATTGTAATTAGGTACTTTAGGGTTCCGTACGTACCAAAATGGTAAAAAAGGAACCCTTTTGGTGAGACTTCTTTGTCAGTCGGTCGGTCTGTCTGTATGTCACAGCAGGTTTTCTCAGCAGCTATAAATGCTATCAACTTGGAATTTGGCATAGTTGCACAACTTGCTTGCCCGCATTTGTTTTTAGTAAAGAAAATATAAAATTAATTTTATTGAATAGTCTAAGATAGGGGATTAAACATGAAAGTGGTGGAGTGGTGGTGGTGGATGTGTCGAACGGACTTAATCGACATAAGTACCTATTTCAAAATATGTATTATTGAAAATTTATGGTTTGTAATATTTGATTTAAAGCCAAAAATGTACAAAAAAATTCGACCCCTTATCTCCGAAGTTTATAATAACTCAAAAAATCTGAAAAAATCCGGTCGTGCGGGTATTTATTTGTATTTTGTGGGAGAAAAAATGAAGTGTTAATTATTTACAGTTTTTGAGAAATAACAAAAATACTTTGAAAATCTGTTTAAAAATGTAGGCTAGTCAGAATACCCCTTATTGAAAAATAAAGTTCATACCGAAATGAGAATTTTCTTTTACTTTTACCAAGCAAATTTTAAATACGGAACCCTCAATGCGCGAGTCCGATTCTCATTTGACCTTTTTTTGTAATCATGAAGTGGTTTTCAATCCAATACCTACAAGTGTCATTGTCCAGTAATTCTTAATACCTAATACTAAGTAGGTACCAATACGATAAACATACCAAACAGTTTGCCCTTGCCGGGAACCAAACCTGGGACCGCTAGCTTTGTAGCCTAACCGCGTTGTAGCACTTTACTCCTGTTTCTCTATTTATAAGTCTTCGATTTATATACCTATGACGAAAACAAAAAATATATTAAGTTTATATCAGTAATGAAAATGATTAAATTAGATTTCGTTTAAGAGTAAGCAGTTACTATGAATAACAATTAAAAACGAGTATTTAGACCACCTTATCGTGATCTACAAATTCTCAAACAGCTATTCAAAGTTGGAGATCAGGTAATGATGGTGTAGTTAAAATAGCGATGAAAACTATATTACCATTGAAATAATTAGGTATAAAGATAAAATGCTAATTAAATTCGTAGCAACATAGCATTTCAAATTAACACTCATTGTTCTCTTGAATGATACTTCACGTTCCTAACACCTAAATGATAAAATTAAACAATATGAAGAGGGCCTTCCCGTTTACCTTTTTAACATTATTATTTGTTCTACAAGCCCGTGGTAAGTTCTTGTAAAGATTCTTTAAAATAATAATGGTGGTAGAACTTTGTGTACGGAATGGTACGGACCGTCCAGATCGCTACCGTCATCTCGTCCTTAATCCCACCGGCAAGCATGATCGCATTGTTGTGTTCCGTTATAGGGTTTAAACAACTAACCGGTGAATTTACTTGTATCGTGTTTTAAAGATAAAGAGACATTTATTCGCAAGAATACAAAACCACATTAGGTACACACAACATCACAACTAACTAACCATTAAAGACAGAGCAGAGAGAAAAAGAAAGAGATGTATAATAATGTATATATGTAACGTGTATTATGTAAACAACATACAATTCTAGTGCGGCTCTCTTTCATGCAATGTTTCAGATTTCTGAAGTGTATAGCTAGATGTGTTGCTGTGTGTACATAGATACAAAAAATAAGACACAGTGAAACAGTTGCGAAACGGTCCCAACTCAGCATTCACTTTTTTCATTCTGGGGTTGAGGCATTGTGCCGTGGATATCCCAACCACGCCTGGGGTGTTATTCTCAAAAACAACGGACGGGCGGACGATCGAGCGAAATCGCAACGGCGAGTTTAGGTAGTTCCGTCAGAGCGAACAAAACACATTTTAGCGCGTGCATTTTCAATTAAGCAGCCTTATACTAAATTGAAAATGAATGATGAATGGTGTTTTGTTCGCACTGACGGGACTACTTAAACTCGCCGCTTGGACATTCACTCGTCCGTCCGTCCGATCGTGATTGTTGAGAGAATATTTACCCTGTACTATAAGAAGATTGTACATTAGCAGTTGAATAGAAAATAATCAATGAGATGTAATGGGGTGAGATGTGTTAATGAATTCAAGGACAAATTTTCACCTGATCGTATGTCCGCAAGAAGTGAAATCGAGCAGTCTCGTGTAGAAGGTTACCCGGCCAGATTGAAGCTGGTTTTCGTCGTAGCCCTGGCGAATAGTTGATACCTCAGCTCAAAAAGGTTGTTCAAAAATATTTAATTTTGAAAAGCTTTATCTCGGAAACTATTAGGTCTACAGAGATAATTATAGTCTGATATTGTAGCTAATTTAGTTTACTTTAAAAACTTTTTAAGGTATGCTTTATGGTTAAAATCGCCAAAATGTAAAAAAAGGCCGAAATTCGGATTTTTGACAAAGTTGCGTTCGGCGCTCGAGGTCACTAACTTGGATTATTCATTGGGCCGACCTCATCTTATCTTACTTCGACCCTTTAGGATCTTTTGTGCATTTACCCTCTTAGACACTACCCACACCCGTACTTTTAGGCGACAAGGTTACTGGACTATAGGTCAATTGGTGTGACATTGTCCTCCTAATATTTATTTATTTGTTATCCATAAAAATCCACTTTATCTAACCTATTTACAGCACAATGGCCCTCAGAAAAACTGCGTGAACAAGCGTTTATAAGGAAAATGGAAGATATGGGCGGAGAAGAGATGAGAAACCGAATGGTGGGGTTCATCGTCAACCAAGTCGTCAACATAACGAGGCAAAGAATGGCCTCAAGTTCTCCACAAGAGAAGCAAAAAATATTGGCACAATTGAGAACGAAATTAGATCGTATTTCTGCATCCATGGGGCCGGGTGGTGATAGGTATACAGAGCTGGTGATGGAAGGCATACAGGCGACTGCAGACGGCAGCGGTAGAAGGACCGGGTCACTTTTGGAACCAAAGCCAGCCGATAATAAAAACCTTTTAGTAAGAGCCATAGCACAGAAGATTGAAACACTTGCAAAAAATGCTTTCAAAAAAGCTAAAACAGCGGAAGAAAGGCAAGACATTTTGGCGAATATTAAAAGAAGAGTTATTGAAGCTGCGAAAAAACACAATGTGATGGTTCAAAGTAAAGACAAAAGCGTAAAACCGTATAGTCAGCTGGTTATTGAGGGTGTGGAGTTGGTTCTGAAACAAGGAATTGGTAATGATACAGACACGGGACCAGAAATGAATGTGAGGACTTCAGAAATCAAAGATGAAATTTTACAAGTATTTCCGGGAAACAAAACAAGTTCACCGAAAGAGCCCGAACTCGATTTGTGTGGATGTAGTTGCATTATCGAAAAAACTTGTAATAAAATAATTACTATGAATAAATTTACCTGCAGTCATAGTAAGAAAATAGTAACTTTAGACAAACTGTGCGACGGAATCCCGGACTGCCCCGATCGGTCCGACGAAAAGCAGTGCGCTAAAAATGGTAATTTATTTCATCTCTTGTCACTTTACACTAAATTATATAAAAATATTGATTTTCGAAAGTTTTGGATTGCAGAGGCGATAAAGTATGTACTTATAATTGGACGAGATGGAAGCCCTCTATAGATTCAAGTATATGAGTCCTTCCATTGCGCTTTCCGCTGAGGTAAACAAAGTAGCATCTCAAAACCAATTAGTGGTATCTCGAAATAAAACTACCTACTTATATATATTAGGCCAAAAATATTTTTGCCGCACTTAACTTTAATTACTAGGCTAATAATATTGTGGGCGTGTTCCTATATTAAGTGCTGTTTTATGATCCCGATTCCCGACCCAGAAAACTTTGTTGAATTTTCTGAGCTGTGTTGTGAATAAAATGTTATCTACCAACAAACACATATACGAGGTACTACATTGCATTAAATTAAAACTGTTATTTACAGCTATCAAGAAATTGCGAACTTCTAGCAACGTTATAGGCGATATTGAAGCCGTCTTGCCAAGAAAATGCTTAAAAACCACTTTAGAACGAGAAGTGCTAACAACCCAAAATGTTGTACTTAGCGGTGTTTTGCAACATCAAATTGACTTCATGAATAGATACGAGCCTACTAAAACTAGTACGATTCAAAGTAAACAAGAGATTAAAGAAGTCGTAGCTCAGGTGGGTGTAGTGGTGAGCACCGTCTCGCTCGCGCTGCAAGCGGCCTTCTGCACTCACAACAGGGAAGATGTCATCTCTCGGCGACGCGGCGACGAGGACATCGATTGGGACTTGAACCTGTTGCTTATAGACAGGTCGTGGGCGCCCCCGGTGTGCACCTGCAAAGGGCAGTTCTGTGCGAAGCAGAACTGCTCCGAGGCCTGCAAGCACACCTGCTGGCAGCGATACAGCTTGAGCCGCTGGGCCTGTCCTGCGGTTACATACGAAAAAACGGTATCCATAGACCTCATTTGCGATGGGAAAATCGATTGCTTCGACGAATCTGATGAGACCAGCTGCTCTACAGGTAAAATCAATCGTTCTATAATGTAGGTACTGAGGCTCCTGCCAGAAGAAAGAGATTGGTTTATAAACAAAACTAATACAAACGGTAGTTAGCGTAATGCATCTTGGCAAGGGTCTCTGATTTGTGGATAGGGTTGCCGCGCTCACACGTCGATAACTCATGAAGGAATAACTGACTAGCTGTTGCCCTCAACTCCGTCCGCACAGAACTCGGTTATCGCTGCTCCCACTGGAATTATTCATTTTGCATAAAAGTAGCCTGTGTACTATTCCAGACTATCATCTATCTCCGTGCCTATTTCATTTAGATCCGTTCAATCATTCTAGCGTCATTGAGTAACAAACATTCGCTTACTTACTAATATTATAAATGAGAAAGTTCCTCAATCACGTTTACTCAATTAAGATTCAACCATAGCACGGATCGGAACGAAACTTGGTACACATATTGATTAGTTCCTTGACAAGGACATAGGATAGTCTTATTCCGTTTATTTTTAAAGTTCCCGAGGGAATCATGATAATTGAAATCTACGGACGAAGGCAGTTTTTAATGTTAATGGTAGTTTAACAAATATAGGTCGATATTTTTGACGACGCGCTGGCCTAGTGGGTAGTGACCCTGCCTACGAAGCTAGTGGTCCTGGGTTCGAATCCCGGTAAGAGCAGATATTTGTGTGATGAGCGCGAATATTTGTTCCTGAGTCATGGATGTTTTTTATGTACCTATTTAAGTATATATATATCTATATATATAAGCACTTATATCGTTGTCTAGTACCCATAGTAGGTAGAAGCCTAGAGCTTAGTTTGGGACTAGGTCAATTGGTGTGACATTGTCCCCTTATATTATATTTATATTTATATTTATTCAGCATTTTATACTTATCTTAACTAGCGGTATTCCTGTTTAGGAAACGGAATAGAAAAATTTGAAGCCAGAGACATATTCAACGTCATTCTTAAAGTGTTGACCTCACAAATACAACTCTCGGAATTTGTTCCGGTTTTGAACAAATTTAACAGCTTGCAAGAGTTAGTAAAAGTTATGCTGGTTGAAAGCACTAAAGGTAGAGTTGACGTAGGAAGGGTGAAGAAATTGAGAGAAAAATATTTTGCGGAGATTACTACTATTTATGAAAGCATACTAGTTAAAGCTGATCTTGTCGAGAAAGTAGACGAAACGTATATTCTTCTGATGTCTATAAATGAGAAGCTGATTAGTGCTATGAAGCGTTCACATACTGGTAACGAGAGGATTGTGCAGAACGACGAGTGCTTGTGCCGGGAGACGCTGTGCACGATGCCGGTGTGCTCGCCGATGTGCAAGCGTGCATGCGCCGTCAAGCCGCAGTTCACCCTCTACACCTGCCAGGGCACCAACAACACCGGAATACCCCTCGACGCTATTTGCAACGGTAAACTAGACTGTACATCTGGCGATGACGAGGAAAATTGTGCAAAAGGTAGGTCGAGAACTGTAACGTTAAAGAAAGATAATTTGATGAGCAGGCCAAGGGCAAGGCTTTTATTATATTGGTGAACTACGCCTAGTTTACTAACTATAGAGCAAAATATACTAATGTACTCGTAGGGTGATGGAACCAGTAATGGACACTTGATTCTTATTTTACAGAAGATAATCAATTAAGGACCGTATGAAATTTGAATGAATAGTGAAGTATCTATTGCTGGTGCCTGTCAGCTAAAAATTTCCATCATTGGTGCCGTCACCCAAGTTTACTTTTTCGATTGTGTCATTTCATCGAACGCAAGTTTCTGATGAAACCATGATGTTTTTAGGATATCTTAAACATAGGTTAACTACGTAGGTTAGTTTAGGTTACACTTGTGATCAGTGACTACCAAAAAGAAAACATGGGGAAAAAATGTATTTCGATGAAATTTAAATTCTGCGTAATGCAGCAAAAGTATGTTGGTTGAAATGTGTTTCAATAAAATAATTGGTACAAACTTGTAGGATATATTAATTATAACAGTCTTTTTGATTCCAGAAATTTGTCGAAATCATCATTTGGTATTGCTCCGCAATGTAGTGCAAAAGTTAAAAGTCTTCCAGCCGGGAACTATCCTGGGAGAATCAGTTAAGGCTTGGAAGGACAAGGTGGGCAGTCTTTCAGAAGGGTAACACAACACATTAGACTTTACGATAGGTTAAGACTGCGCCGAGCAAACGCCGAGCGTCCAGTGGCGCCCTCATTATTATTATTGGGTTTTCTAATTAACTAAAGAATTTCCTTGGAACCAAACAAAATGTGTGTGTAGCGCAAGTAAAAACACAATTTATGGGATAAGTAACAAACTTTAATAACAATTACCCTTTGAGTAGTCAGCTTAACGGGAAAAGGTGGCCACTTTTTTTCGTTAAGTTAATAACTCGAAGGTGAATTGTTATTAAACTATATGATATACCCTATAAGTTGTGTTTTCATTTGTAGTACAAAAACATTTCGTCCAATTTCAAGAAAATACTTTAGTTTATTAGAAAACACAATAAAAGTACCTAATAAGGGCGCCACTGTACATCCGGCGTACGCTCGCCGTAGTCTTAATAAAAATAATCTGGAATGGTATTAAATTTTAATAAGTTTCCCCCCTTAGATGTGCCCTTTAAGATCGGTTTTTGAAAATGCTTTCTTAGTTCACCCTTACGGTACTCAAGGAATCTTCCCTCTAAACTTCCAAACCCTTGGTTGAGCTGTTTAGGCTGTGCGTTATCTGTCAATCAGTCAGTCAGCGAGTGACGGATGAGTTTTATAATTTATGTACGGTCGGCCAAGACAAAATTTCTGTGAGATCTAATTATCGCTGAGATTGACACTTGTCACTGTCATAATATTATTGCAAGAGAAAATCAAACTTGTTACAACATGTCGTACAAATGAACTTCAACCGTAGGGTGGTAGACCACATTTTTGGCTGACTGTATAGTGATCGGCCATCGCTTCGCTTCGGTTTATGTCAGTTTTCTGTAACACCCGTACATAAACCAGTATTTAATATGCATAGCTTCTGCCCGCGTCTTCGTCCGCGTAGATTTCGGTTATCGTTATTCCCTCAGGAACTTTTCAATTTTCCGGGATGAAATGTTGCCTATGTGTAATCGAGGGTATAATTCATTTCAAATTCTGTTGCAGCGTGAAGGAGTAACAAACCAACACACACACACAAACTTTCGCATTTATAATATTAGTGGGATTAGATATCTAGGTAGTTTAGGTACTCGCTCGTCAGATCGACTGACGGACGAGAAGACATTATTAAGAGAATGACAACTCTGCTTCCAGGTGATCTCTAATCTTGCAGTTAAGGAGAAAATAGGGAGGTCTACTCGACGAGTGATATTGAGGATGGTGAACGATGCCATCCATGATCTGCTGATGACCTACGCCGCCATTGGGGACTTCCGCAGGAAGGCTAAAGGCAAGGCGAACGTGAAAGACTTTGTGCAGTTGACTAAACCGATACAGGAGGTGTTGAGAACTTGCACGAAATAAATACATTTAACCGTTGAAGTGTTTATTTTGTGAACCCTCATTAGTTTAAATTAAGTTACGTTTATAGTTTGGCGTTTAATAAATATTTAAATTTGATAATTAAAAAAATAGTACAGTGTCTCTATTCTACTCGGTAAAACCATATTGCCTTTGACATGTTATTGTTTTGCGTTATAGCTCTTATTTACTCACAGTACAGTAATTTTAGTTTTTGGCATAGAGAAGACAAACGAGCACACAGGCCACCTGATGGTAAGTGGAAACTGTGACCCATAGACATTCGCATTCACGAGACTGCAATGCCTTGCCAACCCTGAGGACTAAGATGGAATGCCTCTAAGCTAGTCATGGCGGCTGAGTTAAATATGATAGCTGGGTGAGGACCAAAAAGTTGACCCACAGTTAAGCGCAGTTAACCATACAAACGACGAAGACGAAAAAAGTTCCGTTGTGCGACGAAAAGTATCCCTACAATTGTATGGCTAATTTTCGTGTCACAACGGAAAAGTTTCATAGAAATTTTAATTGATTGACTTAGCAGGCTTACTTTTTGGTTCTTAACCAGCTACGATAGCATAGCAAAAGCAATTTAGTTTTACGTAGTAGAATAGAGCCCTAAGGCCAACTTTTCAGACCATTTAGAGCCCCTGGGCCTGGTAATCAACATTTCTATATGTATATTAAACAACACATTGGCTTAGGCCCTACTTTTGCAATGTATGTAGGTAAACATGTAATCACTTTATTGTATACCTATACAGAAAAAAAAGGAACAGAAACAAAAGGTTCCATTCTTAGAAAACCATTTCACCTAAAACCTGTCAGTTTTTTTTGTTTCGTTTTTTGTCTTTGATACTTTGTTTGACCTTTAAAAGGTCATGGAAATAAAGGACATCACAACCACAACCTAGACCAAGATTTTTGCAATGCAAAATAGATGAATTTAATCTCTTAAAATATTATTTTTTGAATTTTCAGCCTATCAATTTTGCTTCATTTCCGCTGTATATCTGATAGTTACTATACATAATAGCTTGGTAGCTAGCTAGCTATGAAGATATCCAGTCTATTTTAGATCTTATTTCTTATCTTTAAACAATCCAGCCTTCGCTGAAAAAAAATCCGCGTTAATATTAAAAATAAATATTGATTAAAAAGCATTGTAATATTTAGTGAGAATCGAAACACGTAAGTACTACATTTATATTGATAATGATAACGTTCGGATGAGTCACGAGAGAGTTAAATATATCACTAACGACGTGGAAGTACCAGTCAGTGACAAGACGCAGCCATGGCAGGTGAGTGTCTGAAAACAACTGATAACTGATAAGACTGTGCTGATAAACTCTGATTAGCTAGCTCGTTTAACGAATAAAATATAACGCAATTAATAGAGCTATGAACGTTTTAGGGAGTGTTATTTTCTGTTAATTTAAATGAACAGGGACTATGTCAGAACTTTATTGATTAAAGGTGTAATCGGGTTTTTGTAGTAACAACCGATTTAATGTTGTGTTTTATTGCGTATTTTAATTGCTAATATTCAGTCCCTCAAACTTGTTCCGTCTTGTAATACTTTCTCTGCTTACTGACATCTTTCGTTATTAACTTAGGTACTTAATCTAATAACAAATATCCACCACAATTCATATTGTGTATAACCTTCACATGCAACAGATATCTTAGATATCATGTGCCCTATTGTAATTACAGCCGCTGAGAATTATCTAGAAAACGATATATTTATCAGCTGCTATAGCGGCGCATTGTCATGTAAATCGCGGAACCTGCGTGCGCGGCTGATGCGTCGCACACGACCGCCATCTCGGCCATTTTAGCAATATTATAGCAATACAACTTGAAAAGATCTAACACTTTCGATAACGATGAATCTGTGCGTAAAGTCATTTGTTTCGGTACATTCGGTTAATATTATATTTTAAGAATACACGTTACTTTAACGTAAACATTAAATAACGTAGAAATATAACGCAAAGTCCTACTTTTGTCGTTGTGTCCTTGTCTTGCAAACTGTTAGTTGGTTAAGCTTTTCGTCACAGTATGATCCTGATGCGTCAGATGCCTGCCATACTTTCCTTTATTCGTAATGATTGAAATAAAATAGCATCTGAGCTATCAATAATAGATAAACCTCAAAACCAAGCCTACTATATTAGGTCCTAAGGACGTACTGGAGCCCTAATATGGCTGCGTTTATCGCGTGACAAAGTTTGGATAAGGCATCCGTCACCTTCTGGCACGTAAATAAGTACGAGAGTGACGGATGCTTTATATCCACATTTGACATGCGATATAGACGCAGCCATAATAGTCCTGCTAGAAACCCCGAAAGTTTTTCCACGCATCCAATTACTATACATGTAATAGGTAAATTGTGCATTATTAAAACAAGTGCAACGCCGAAAACAGACACGAGACCGCGAGTCTTGCTCTTGTGAATATGTTGAAAGTACATTCTGGAATAAAGAGTAAATAGAGGCTCAAATACAAAAGTAGGTACGTGACGCGTACGTGTAGGTAATAGGTACTAGGATTTATATTTTTATACTTTAGATATTGATAAATTTCAACTAGATTTGATGATACGAATTCCAGTTTCCATTTTCGGTCGACTTTCAAAATTAAATGTCTCTTTTGTATCTAGATGATGCAATAATACCTATAGATGTAGGTATGTGGTATACCTTCCACAGACAACATACGTTACTCTACATTGTCTTTTCTTAGTCATATTGTCAACGTTACGATGGTTCTTATAAACTTGACACTAGTTAAAAACAATTCTATAACAATAGGTTTAAAAACAATGTAGAATGAGGTCTAAGGTTTCATTATGTTTCTATGGTTTTATTATTAACATATTATTTTTTTAACGTGATCGTTGACCTTCATACTTTAGTGCTTTGTCATGTTTGAACTGCTACACTAATCTGCCAAAGGCGTTAAAGCGACATGGTACCAAAGTGTGCAGCTACTTATAAGGCCGAAATGTAAACTTCAGGACGCCAAAAATATCTATACGCCCCTATGCCACTAACAATAAGGTCTATGTATAGGTACCTACATATATTTGACGCGATGGTTGTGTTAATGCTTTCGACTGTAAGCTAAGTACATACTCGTACTATGGGTACTTATTGTGTTTCATGATGATTCATATTTTTTAAAAGGTTAAAATAATAAACGAACTTAAAATTGGAAGTTTTCTAATGATTCCTACAGTTATTCGTTTTAATTTGTTTTCCAAAATAAGGCGTTGCTAATCTGCTTCTTACCGTTTTATCGGGGTTTTTACAGATAGGACGCAGGATTATCAGAATGTAATCCTTATCGTTGTTGACTAAAATACCTTGTTAGAAGACATATAATATAGAATTGAATACATATATCTACTTACACCATAACCAAATTTTCGTTTAAAATAGGGTAAAATTCCAAAATATTGTACGTAGTTAAGGGGTTCACTAATGTTTTACCAAATCATCATTTGACAACAGTTTTTTTATAGTTATTTTGTTTGATATAGTTATTATTTTACCAACTTTCAAATCGCAAAGAGATATTTCCCGCCGCATTATTTTACAATTTCTTGTGGTTAAGTCTAACCTAACCTAACTTATTTAATAAGCCCATGTAACCTTTGTAATATGTAATGGTTTAAGCAAAAATGATATAGTATGTCATATGATGATTTGAGGCACGATACCTAGTTAAAGACTCAATTAAAAAGGGTTATTTTTCTTTTGTGTAACGAAATTAGTCATATGATTGTCTGGCTCTTTTTTTTTCCTATAAAAGTTAATAAGTTAATACCTCAATATCCAGGGACAATTTCACACAAGTTGACTAAGGCCCGTATTAATAAACTTATACTCAACTTTAATGCTCGTCTCGAGATGCGTCAAAAATGACAGTGTTCTAGGGTTTGACGTTTACTTTGACGTATCTTGTGACGGGCATCTCAGCCAAAATGAGTTTATTAATACGGGCCATAGTCCCAAACTAGGCTTGTACGAGCCAGCAGCAGAGGTAGCTATCAAAGAAGTCAAAATAATCTGCCGACGAAGAAGTCAAAATAATCTGCACTCGACTCTATTGTCAAGATAATACGTCGTGTCTAGATCATTTTGAGCATGTTATTCACTGAGAAGAGAACAGTTAACTTTGTCTTAAGTAAGTCCTTAGCTCCAATATTTTTGAATTACTTGTTCGTATCTGGGGATTTTATATTTTAATTGCGTTTTAAGCTTTTAACGTAACATTTAACAATTATTGTATTAACAACGAAATATTTGTGCTTGTAAACATTTTTCTAATCAGCTTATTGCATATAATCATTAAATATTAACAACCGTATCTTAATAATTATGATAATAAATTTCCAAATGTGAATTCCCACATTATTTATATGGGATTTGTAAAAGTCTTTACATATCAGTTTAAATCTTAAACAATATAATAGGTAGGTACATATTATTAGACATACCTAACCGTTTTGTATATTTTATGCTTTAACATCTACGAGTATATGTATAGGAGAGAGAGAGGAATGAGGCTAGAATTCAGTATTTTTCACCTGTTTTTTTTTTTGGTTTCTTCAACGATTTTAATGTAATACAATATTTGTTTATACCACAATATTTTATCCAGGACGACCTGGTTATTATGGTTACGGTGGGCCGCCGCCGCCCGGCCCGCCCGGGTACCCCCCCCACATGCACCCCCACCCCCCCGGGGTCATGTACTACCCCGTCCACCCAGCCTACTTCTACCCCTACCCTCCCCAACCCGAACCGATCCAAGTAGTCGAGAGCCCGCCAGAGGAGGAGGCCGGCCCTGAACTGCCAGGAGAAACAGTCGAGCTGCCGTGGAGTAAGTCTAGCCCGCAATAGTTCGCTCTCAAGACTGACCCAGTTCTCAAGTCAGGTGTGCTTAAAACCTAACTTGAGTACGAGTTTTGAGAGACAACTATTTGTTGTATCATGGGCACGGTATGGGGAGATAACACCATTAATTCGTCGTGGACTTTGTAATCTATCTTCCAGTACTTTAAACGTACCCTAAAATATTTATTTTATCATCCCCAATCATTCACTACGAAATAAAGCTAACTCTGACCAAACTTTTAGTTATGAACACCAACGGTTTTAATTAGATTAGGTACCGTCAAAGTATATAAACCCAATTTCATAATTATTTCAAAAAGCCGGCCGAGCGAAACGCTTCAAAAAGTATTTTCATTTTCTTCACTTTAGTACTTAATCCTGCTCATTTACAATGCTAAATTGGCACTTTACTTGACAACATAAGAGTAACGAAATATATTTTTCAAGAAATAGGAACTATATTGAATCAACACCTTGGTATTTGGCGCACAACGAAATGTAATCTAATACTTACAGCAGCGATAACAATTTCTTAGTAAACTTCGATAAGTCCGCTTAAACTGATTTACAGAAAAACATATTAATCAAGTAGTCTTTAAACTTTCAATGACTAAACAAACCTTTCATTTTGCGTTATTTATTATTTTTCGTAAACTTTTCTTATGACTTACAATGATTCTAAAAAGACATTTGCTAGAACAGTTGAATTACACGTATAGGTACTGATAAAGACATATATATCTACAGAAATGGTGTTATCTCTTCCTTTAGCTTGGGTGTTTTGTCTGCCGATGTTGGGCCAATCCTCTCTATGGACTCCTCTCATTCCTCTCCTACCATCACCTGCTCCGATTTCCTCTTTTCGCGTTGTGTACACGATTTGTACTTACAAAAACACTTGCATGATAAAGGTACTCCATATAGAGTTTTGGCCGTTGCTTTGTGTTGTTTTGCTAAATTTTGAAGTCAGTACAAATATATTTCTCAGGGTTTACATAGCATGTTTTCCAGTAAACTCTTTACAATGTCGCCATTATTTGTTCTATTGCGTCTTGCGTCTGTTAATCTTTACCTTATTAGTCACATGTTCTGTCGCAAGCTAAGTAAATATAAATAATGAATGAAAGGTTTTTCTTTTGTTGCTACTTCAAGAGCTTAAGCTTCAAAATAATATTGTTATTAACCGAATACACCGGTTTCTTCTACGAGTATATTCCAATGTTTCGGTCATCGTAGTTTGTATATTTTTCATACCGCTGAAACTTTTAAAATATGCTTTTGCACCTCACTTATGAATCATCGCTTAGGTTCTACTATTGCAATTAACTTCATTCATGTACATTTCGTAAATTTCGTTCATGTCGTATTCATGACCTTTCTTATGTCCTAGCAAAATCTTACTTTTCTTTACACTAGATAAGAGGAAAATTCACATTTACAAATGACATTGCACTAAGTACGCCTTGTAATAAAACCTATTCAATTGGTCTATCCATATTTCACCTCAGCAATAAAAATGTCTTTCTTAGGTCGCTATTGGACGATAACACCCGTAACATGGTGATAGCAAATTTTAATTTCTACTCGTTGTTGTACTTGCATGGGCTGTTCAAAATATACTGTATTAAAAGAAACCTCTCTGACACAAATGCCTCTTAGACATCTTAGTCGTCATGCTAAATCTACATTAGTCGAGGCTTTCTTCTTGAACGTACTTATAATAAATTAAAAAAAGGGGTCTCACTTGATCTCAGCGAGAGTGTGAAGCTGGCACACAAGGCACATCCTCAGAGCCCACCAGTCTTCTCCAGGCCAGTCAAAAGTTATAGCGCAACTTTAACTTTCCTTTACCTGACATCCAGGTACATACCGTTGGGTCCCAGCGTGCCTGAGCCAGCGCAGCATCCCCCCCGGCGCCCTGCGCGTGGGCACGGACGCGGACGGCGAGGAGATCTACGCCGGCCGCGCGCCGCACGAGGGAGACATCCTGCCCGCGAAGGTCATCCCATCCAAGAACGCCTGCTACGTCGCACACAACGGCGAGGAAGTGCTCAAGGATCAGTTTGAGGTATTAAGAAACAGCATTTGTTCACTAACTGTTAACTCGGGTTTCCCTTCAAAACTTCCAACAAAAGTATTAAAAATTAATGGAGTAACTGGCTGATTTAGTGAAAGATGAGTAAATTCTAATATTCATCAAAAAAGCAGCGGAATTGACAATTAACCCTCTTTGGTTTTGGGGACGGTTAAAAAGATGTTATAGAGTTGAAATGTTGTTAATGGGTTGCCGTTTGAATAGAATATGATAGGATGCATAATTTTTTATTTCATTGATGCAGTAGTCAAAATCGAAGGCTTGTCTGCATACAAAATGAAAACAATTGCGATTGCGAGTGCGATAGGCAATAGCGACGCTGAATAAGATTCCCGGTAAGGGCAAATAATAATAATAATAATAATAATAATATCAGGGGACTATATCACACCAATTGCCCTAGTCCCAAACTAAGCTCTAGGCTTGTACTATGGGTACTAGACAACGATATAAATACTTATATAAAGAAATATATACTTAAATACATAGAAAACATCCATGACTCAGGAACAAATATTTGCGCTCATCACACAAATATCTGCCCTTACCGGGATTTGAACCCAGGACCTCTAGCTTCGTAGGCAGGGTCACTACCAACTAGGCTATCACGTCGTCAATATTTCAGTAATGAGCGCGATTTGTTGTAGAGTCCTAGGATATTTTCCAATGTTTAAACTATTTATTTCTTTATATAAAGAGTATTCGGGTAAAGGCGGTTACACTAGCATTAGAGCTTAAGAAAGCGAAAAATAGAAACCAGAAGCTCCTTTGAAAAGCTATAATGTTTTACTCTATGTTTATAGTTGTCTACCCATAGAAAAACCCTAAACCTTAGTTTGTGTCTAGGTTAATTTGTTAATCTGTCTCCGCAGGTGTTGGTGCCAGCCATGTTCTCCTGGCAGTTCTCGACCAACGGCGCTGTGCCGCCGGGCGCGGTCGAGGCCGGTGTCACCGCCGACGGAGAGAAGCTCTTCTTCGGGCGCGTCACCCATGACGGCTGTGTCACGCCTGGCAAAGTGAGTATACATCATAAGTCATAACACGCTCAAATGCGCGGACCGTAAGGATTAGTATTGGATAAGAATCCGCCAACCTCCAGCGCACCTAACGCCGTTCCATCACTCGTTCTAATGCGAACATATGTATTAGTAAATCGACCAAATAAGGGCCATTTTTACGTCGTTGATATAGTTTTTTTCTACTAGCGCTTTGGACAACAACATCATTGCATAGAAAAATATTCACCTTCCTTGCGTCAGTTTAAACTGCAGTCCGGACTCTTTAAAATCAGGACAGCAGGCAGCAATTTCCTGTTCACCGCTTATATATATATCGTACATATCTGGTGATTAGGTATTACACCCACCCATTCTACTAATTTTATATCAGCTCTGAATCGGCTTAAAACTATATTACCTGGTAGATAACAGTATTTACCCAGTTTTGGATATTTACCTAGTTTGATTGCCCGTGTGGTTGTCGGGTTAGAATAGTGCCACTCCGTGTCCTCCCGTGGATGTCGTAAGAGACGGCTAAGGGAATAAAGGCGTATACTTAGTACTGTTAGGCGATGGGCTTGCAACCTTTCACTAATACACTGGTAAACATCTTAGCCTAAGTGTGCAAAATGTGGTTACAGAATTATCAACAAGTTTTTAGAGTGGTTGGTACTTCTGTAGGTCTGCCTACCCCACTCTGGGAATAAAGGCGTGAGTTTATATGTATGTATGTATGTAGTTGCCCTATTACTGTAGGTATACACATAGCCTTAGTTTTGAAATTCTTCCCATAATTTATTAAACTCCTTCATCTGTTCCAGATTCATCCGAGCCACGAGACCTGCTATTACCCCTTCGACGGAGAAGAGAGGAGCTCTGCCGAGTACGAGGTCCTCGTTCTCTTCTAATTTAAGTGCAGTGAGGGACCATTTCACAGACTTTCTTAATCAACCGGATAATATCAAAATGTTACCGCGATATAACCTGTAAGGTAGATTATGCAACTTCAATAATTTATTAAATACAATCAACCGTCATGACTGTATAGCCATATTATAATTTAATGACTTAGATTTATGTCATGTGATTATTTTAAATCTTATTCTACCATTAAAGCATTTGTGATCATTAGTTGCTCAAAAGCATCTGTTTACAAATTTTAATTAGGTAATAAAGTATTTTATAAATTATTAAATTGCGTTTTTTTATGCACTTTATCCATTTCATTCAAACCCTGAAGTCCTGCGTCGCTATTGCCTAACGTACTCACAATCGCAATCGACTTCAAAGCGGAACAATTTTTTTAATTTTGTATGCAGACAAGCCTTCGATTTTCAAAATGAAAATAATTGCGGTTGCGAGTTCTAACAACAGAGTCGAGTAAGAAAACAATGCAGAAGGAAGTTGGCATGCCAGGAAACAGTCCATTGCAAATAAACAGCACCCACATAAAAAAGGAATATCATGTTAAGTGCGTCTTAAATTTACTGTCGACATATACAGTTTACGCGCGAAGGAAGAGGCGCTTGACGAGATGCATTACGCTATCTAGCGTGTCTATTCGTTTAGTACTTTGAACCAATCGCGTCACTGGTAGATCACGTGATACGAAAAGTCACGTGACCTACCAGTGACGCGATTGGTTTAGAAACGATTCGCGAAACGCTAGTTAGTGTAGTGCATCTTTACGGTACTTCCCATACGTGTAAAGCAAGGATATTTTTTTTTTACTTTTTAACACTTGTGACATATACTTAGATAGCTATTAAAAAAAGATGTGTATGCCATAATCTATTTTATGATTTTGGGGACCGTTTAGGATATATTGAGCTCTAAAGGTGGCATTTTTCGCTACAGTTACGTGTTATATTTGGTGCCGCATCGAACGTGTCAATACGGTCCTAAGTCGTTGAGCAGTCATCAACTCCACTCCACTAGCAAATGGCGTAGGTATATCTGTCATTGTCACTGATGAAGTGATGACACCCGCACTTTATGTAAATGAGTAGAAATCGTCCTTAAAACGTCACTATTTAATCGAGACCCTATTTTAGTTTTAGATCTGCTTTTATCTATAAAATTTTGCTCGTTTATACTCGGACTGTTTCTACGGTAAACATCTTGGCACGGTCGGAGTCACGGGAAAACTTAGTCCAGTTATAATTTATCATTGATTTAGAATCACTAAAAAGGTTTTTATTGAGGTTTCGTTCGACCTACTGTGAACCTTTACTTCTTAAGACTTGAGTCATATCATAACGTACTGTGACACAGTTCTATGGTGGGTCAGGGTTCCACTGGGCTGATAGTACAAGCGTGTGTGTGATCCCAAGATTAGTTAATAATAATAATGATAATAATAATACTATCAGGGGACTATGTCACACCAATTGACCTAGTCCCAAACTAAGCTCTAGGCTTGTACTATGGGTACTAGACAACGATATAAATACTTATATAGAGAAATATATACTTAAATACATTGAAAACATCCATGACTCAGGAACAAATATTTGCACTCATCACACAAATATCTGCCATTACCGGGATTTGAACCCAGGACCTCTAGCTTCGTAGGCAGGGTCACTACCAACTAGGCTGTCGTGTCGTCAAAGTTGATCATTTATAAATTATATTAGAACCTAAAATGAAAAACCACAAATAATAAACAACGGCAGGGAGAACCGGGTGGTAAGAAATCCTCAGTACGCGAGTCAAACTCACACTTGACCAAGTTTTGAACTCATCGGTAGTATCCATTAAACTTCTAATACAACCGTCAAAGCTGCGCATACGCCCACTGACCGCCATCGTACTTAATAGTACCCAAACAGCATAGCAATATTAATCTCATTCGAGACCGGACAGTGCGACCGACCGCACGCCACGGCGACAAAAACGCGCGATTAACCGACAAAAACGTTGCGGAAACTAGCTTTTTAACTCGGAAGTGCTCCGGTCAACCATGAAGGCTTTGCTGTGTTTTGTGCTGATCTGTAAGTACGTCTGTTCATTGATCTTGTATAAGATTTGTCTCGTTGATGAGATAAACCATGATGGTTAACTTACGAACATTTTGTATAATTTGGACTCATTTGAGTTAAAAATATTACGAATTGTAAACTTTACATAGTTAAATAAGTTAACGTGTTATGGTTATATGTCTATACATATAATAAAATATACAGTTTAAACTACTGAAAATGGACAGTTATACTAGTGATAATTTACTCACTTCAACCAAATGTTTGGTGGTAATTTGTTCGCACGTACGTTTTATTAGTATGAAATATTAAAACCTAATACAGTCCTAACTCTGTCTTTATCTTTTAGTATCAGTCTATCTTTTAGAAGCAACGGGAAGTATCTATCACTCATTAAAGTAAACAGAAGCCGTAACTTCCAATTCTATACTTTTTAGGGTTCCGTACAAACAAAATAAAAATGCAATCCCTTATAGGATCACTCGTGCGTCTGTCTATCACAGCCAATTTGCTCTGAAACTACTGGACCGATAGAGTTGAAATTTGGTACACATTATGTAAATTGATGACCCAAACACAAATGTGCAAAGTAAATAAAAAAAAATTAAATGAGGGACATTTTCCGGGGACAAACAAAAAAAAATAAAAAAAGTTGGTCAAACCTTACGGTATCATAAATATCATAATATATTAAATTAATCGTTATGAAGATCTCGAATATAGCTTTGTTATTATTGTAAAATAAATATTTTTGATTTTATTCATGAAAGAAGACGAAAATTTACCTTTCCCCCTAGATCTCCGACACCACTGCGCCAAAATTTTGAAAAAATTACAAATTATAGTACCTACATTGCTTGTAGATTACAGGAAACCTTATAAAAATACGTAGGTACGGTACGGAACCCTCTTCTCAACAACTCGCACTGGGACTTTTTTTTTTCTTTTTGGTTGACAAACTACAACAATAGTAGTAGTAGTACTGTATTACATTACAACAATACCTTAATCAAACTTAAAATTTGGCATATACATTGTGCCTAAGGCTATAAAAACTACATTATGTTTAGTTAAAATATAGATTTTAGCATTCACGAACTAGATGCTGTGTATGTGCTAGGTGTAGGTAGTTCATCAATGATTTTGGCTAATAAAATCAACTTTTAAAACAAACAAAATAAAGGTTTATAACTAACGACGGGTAAATCCGTCACGGGTGACAGCGTAAAATAAACCAGCGGATGTTGCCGCAAGGTTAAAGTGATCGCTCGTTTTCACCTGCCATGTCAACAGTAGCCTTACCATGAGTTGTAAATGCCTTCCTCGCTAGTGAGTCGAACGGTCTGTCCCTCGCAGTCCTCGCGGTATTCTTATAGAGAGCGAGGGACAGAGCATTTGATTCGCTAGCGAGTACGTTAATTGTAACTAAGGGTACAGGACGGTGGCCAGTGACCACGAACCACTAAATTCGTCCCTGTTACTCGTTACTCTACTAAATGGAGAGAAAGGGGTGAAGCTCGTAACTTCGGACTTCATTTCGAAGTAGCGCCTTGGCGTCTGAGGGACCTCCAAGACTAAGAAACAAATGACTCACTGAATACAAAACGGACACATTCCAAAATAGGTTTCGTCCACTTTCACAACTAAGATTTCATAACTGGTTATGAATAAGGATTTTTTTTCACTGTTTCTTAACCAGTTATTAAACAAGACTTTTTTTCCATTTTCATAACCAGAAATTAGGTAGGTTTAGGTTATGTTAGTTTTGCAGCAGGCCCGAAGGGCCAAACCACCCAGAAATAGGAGCTCCGCGTGAGCGGAGCTCCGTCGACACTGTCCAATTGATTTGAAATAAGAGTGGTGTATAGTGGTACCTAGGTTCTGGTTACGAAAATGGAAAAAAAGTCTTGTTTAATAACTGGTTATGAAACAGTGAAAAAAAATCCTTATTCATAACCAGTTATGAAACTTTGGTTATGAAAGTGGACGAAAGGAAAATAATTTGCTCTTCCATTAAAAATAGTATTCCAATAGCTTCTAATTTTAAAATGCAACACTGACTCATTTTGGATTGTGTCCGTTTTGTATTCAATGAACGACATGTTGCCGCCAATCACACAAATATTCGCTTATAACGAGAATAGAACCCGGGAACGCCAGTTGCGTAGGCAGAGTCATTAAGGCTAATTCGTGTTGTCAAAGTTTAGTATTTATGTGCTATTTACATAGCATTTCGTGGTAAATATACCTTTAAGTAAGTTAGTAAACTATTTTTTACCTAACAGAAATAGTTGTACATTATTATGCATTTCCTTACATATACATAGATGATGTACGAGTATGACTAAAGGTTAACTTATCCCTTAATCCCTTATCCAGTTAATCTTAAATTTGAGTACGACCTATAGTTGCTCATCTCGATTTTTGGGTGGTTGACATACAAAAAAGGGCTCAATATATACCTGTATAGCTACTGTTTTATAATAATACATATACAATCAATATCATCAGTAGTAATCAATATTGTTGACCACAACGTCTACGTTACCGCAATGTTCACGATAAAATCTAATTACAAAGAGCTTCTTGAATTTCACATAGCGTGGTTACTACAGCTATGAACCTCGAACAATTTGCTAAGACCGATTTAATAGGTCATTCAGTTAAGTTTGGTCTTCTACATTGCATATACCAATACCAATTGTTTAAGCCTAGTTAGTAACCCTGGGGTGAGATACACTTAAAAACACTGTCAGTCGAACGAATGAGTGAATGTCGCAGCGACGAGTTTAAGTAGTCCCGTCAGAGCAAACAAAACACATTTTAGCGCGTGCATTCTCAATTAGGCAGCCTTATACGTTCGATGTCATCGACAGAAGCTATGCTGCCAAATTGAAAATGCAAGCTAACTAAACTTCACGTCATTCGTAACGACACGTTCACTTGTTCGTTCATCCGACAGCGTTTTTGAGAGAATCACACCCCTACCTACGAACCAAACGCTCCTTGGCCCGGTAGTTACAGAAAAAAAAGTGTGATAAGCGCGAGAGTTTGTTCAGGGCCTTGGATGTTTTCTATGTATTTAAGTAGGTACGTCTTTTTTTTATAACTTTTTCGTTGTCCATACCATACCATACCAACCCATAGTAGGTACAACCCAAGAGCTTGGTTTGGGATTAGGTCAATTTGTGTTGTATATCGCCGTAGCAAGTGGAAAGACGTGGTCTCTGCCTACCCCTTTGGGAAACAGGCGTGATTTAATGTATGTATATATCGCCAAAATATGTTATAGACAAACTGAAACCTATAAAAATAGGATAACGATTGCCCGTTAAAACTTTACGCATAGCATAACATATGAGTAAGTCTTCATTGTGCACTATCTTGTTGTTATCTACTATGTTGAAAGATATATCACACGTTCTAGGTCAGAAACGTAGGCGAACCACTTACTAAGATACCTTCCCAGGTTATCTACATACATTGAACGTGCTTTGAATATTACATTATGCGGAATAAGTTATTATAGTGGATATTAAGGTCGGGTGATTTAAGTACTATGATTATTGTATTTGTTTGCCGTCAAGCAGCCGTGTTCGCATTGTTGTGTTCCGGTATGGGGATAAGACAACCAGGGAAATTACTAGTATAGAGGCATTCTGTCGTAGTCCTCAGGTTCGGCAACGCATTGGCGATCTCAGAATTGCAGTTTTTAGATTGTAGTCTTGAGAATACGAATGTCTATGGGTCACAGAACCCTCCTATTTCACCATCTTGACAATGACATGTGACAGGTGACAATTCGGTATACATTGCAAAGTTAACTCGTTGATACATCACTGGGTTCTATATAAGCTGCGTTCTGAGTACTGAATTTTCACCTGTCACATGTCATTGTCGAGATGATGATGAATAGGGGGCAGGTGGTCTGTGTGCTCGTTCGCCTATCCTTTCATTAGTGTCAATTAGTCCAAGTCATTCTTTATCTAAAAGCAATTTTCTCTTGAAATAATCAATTTGCAGTACTATTGGTAATCTCACCATCTAACCTCCGATCCGATCCGATCTGTTTCTGTTTCCTTTGCGAAACGCTAAAAAAATACTATACCGTAGAATGGTAAGCTACAATAGTACAGTTAGTAACTCATGTAAAAAAAACGAATTATAGGGTAAAGTCGCCAGTGATCTGCCAGAGACCTGTAGTCGGCCTCTGTCTATATATCTTTCGTACTCTTCACTCATACAAAGTTGTATGAGTGAAGAGTACGAAAGATATATTTCCCACTCTTTGCACTCATATAAGGTCGAGTACTGGTCTCTGGCTGACCATTGGTGAATTTCTAAATGCGAACACAACTTCACATAAACAGTTAATATAAACCGTTTTAACCTGAACTAAATATACTATATCAATATGTAATAAAAAAAAACAACTTCAAATATAGCTCTCCAACAGAATGGATCTTGAGCTGATCCCAATCTTCTTCCCAAGTCATGCCAAAGGACTTCAGCTCTTCGTGCACTAAAACCCCTAAAACTTTATGACCTTGGTTCCAGTGTTGGAGGCCCAAGCCGACATGGCCGGCGAGTGCGACCTAGCCTCCTTCTATTTGGAACTAGGGTGTTCGCCACAGCCCCGCGCCGACAACGGAACTTGCCCGGATGCCTTCACCTGCCCTGATCTACACCCCGACCCTGCCATGTGCTACTACAGGTAAACTTAGCTACAAATCTCTCTGACAATCAGCGCCGCAGATTAATGCATGTTAATCCGTGTCGGAATTGCAGTGACGTTGCAATTGTCTATGGTTCTTCCTACATAGCATGGTCTAGTGCTGGTTGGCCTTCCAAAAAAAAGATGATAGATGACGGGAGCGAAAGGGTGGGGGGAAGGGTGCGAGTCAAGAGGCCAAGTGATAAGTTAACGTGTTTTGATCTCAGGCGATGACGCCTATAACAGACCAAGGATAGACACGCAGACAAATACTATCGTACATAAGACTTTCCATTTCTGACTTAAACAGTCAGTGATAGCATAGATAAATAAACTTTTTTTATCTATGGTGATAATGATAACGATGGAAGTAATACAAAAATGACGTGTGTAAAAGAGACCTCAAGTGGTCAATTTACCAAATATATACTTTGAATTTGTTTTCTTTGGATTGTTGATTTGCAAAACTATCGTAACAATTCATTTTTGTTCAGCCTGCGCCGAGCGTACGCCGGATGTACAGTGGCACCCTCATTACTATTGTTGTTTTTTCTAATATTTAAAGTATTTTCTTGAAACTGATCGGTAGATTTTTGTACTACAAACGAAAACACAACTTAAAGGGTATATACATCACATAGTTTAATAACAATTCAACTTCGAGTTATCAACTTAACGGAAAAAAGTAGCCACCTTTTCCCGGTAAGCTGACTACTCAAAGGGTAAATGTTACTAAAGTTTGTTACGTATCCCATAAACTGTGTTTTTACTAGCGCTACAAAAATGTATCGTCTGATTGTAAGGAAATTCTGTAGTTAACTAGAAAACAGAATATTAGTAATGAGGGCGCCACTGGACGCTCGCCGTTTGCTCGGTGCAGTCTTAACTTCCACTCTTGACCTTCTTGGCTTCTTTGGTCGCGAATTCGCGATCACAGATCATCAACAAATCAAGCGAACCCGACCGGGTGGCAATGACGCCCTACTCTTTTGCGGCCTCGATCGTGACCTTAGTGGGTTCCCGAGATTTCTCCGACATTTGTCAGTCGCTTTGTGTCTGTCATGCTTTTTATTAATTGAGATGGTCAACAAAGACAACGCACGAGTGACCTCCTGACGTGGAGATTGGGAAATACGTCGACCTTAAGGAGAATTAAGTCATACATATGTATGTACGTATGCGTATTATAAAAATTATGTGTTGTTGTTAAACTCGTTGTCACTGCAATCCAATAGGTATACATGTATACAGGTAAGGGCCAATGTTTATTAATATCGTACAATTTTAAGATTATGAAAAACAACTGAATGGCTGTGCCTGTATTGCTAACGTCCTGCGGGCCTAGTATGACTGCGTCTATATCGCGTGTCACATGTGGATAAAGCATCCGTAAACTTTTTGACATGTGTACTTATTGACCTGTCAGAACGTGACGGATGCCTTATCCATAAAAATTACACGCGATAAACGCAGCCATATTAGGCCCCCTGGGGTCTATTCTACTCGGTAAAACCACACTGCTTTTGACATGGTGGCCGGTCTGCTCGTTTGTCAAAAGAACGGCCTAACTTCACACACACACACACATCGCACGCTGTCCTCACAAAAACACACCGGTCACCGCAGAAAACTAGCGTTGCAGTACCTACTAACTTAATGCTGAGTGGCGATCGATTTCAGTGGGACCCACGGCACCTGAATTATAATTAGTTTTGTCCTATTCTGTTAGTAGTAAGTTCAACATTATTTTTTTCTGTTTTTTATTTCATTGTACCTACTTACTGTTTGCACTTAGGTGCTATATGTGTATCACTGAATAAATGCTTTTTCTTTCTTTCAACAATTTCGATTTCTTGCAGAGGCGTCTCCTACGCCCCGAACGCCATGATCCCTCAGAACCTGGTCCAGAACCCGTGCTCCCAGCGCTGCACCTGCCAGGTGTACGGGGAGCCGCGCTTCGAGTGCGCCGCCGTGGACTGCGTGGAGACCTTCGACTCTGACCTCAAGGACTGCGTGCGCACATACGAGCTCGACTCTTGCTGCAGCGTTGGGAATGTTTGTGGTGAGTGCTAGAGATACGAGTAGCTTAATAGCTACTTAGATACCTGCTGGGTAAAATCCTGTGTTTACTCTTTTATTGCTAGATTAATGCCCAGTGATTTAAAAAAAATACAAACTTCGTTAAGTACTTGCTATATAAGGTGCTAACAAATTAGTCATGGATATTTTTACAGCTTATAGTACTCGGTTCTCGGAGTACATTTATTTAAGTATGAAACATCATAGGTTTTCTTATGTTTTTTTGGAGAAAACTAGGAAACAAATTTACTACGTTCAAACACCCTGTTAATAAGATAATTAAATGAGACCTCTTTAGACATTCTAGAACCTCTTTAAACTATCATTCAGCAGCTAGTATTTAATAACCTACAGTTTTCCCGCCGAATCATAATGACATTTTCGAAAAACAACGTTTGACAAACAGCGTTAAACATCTTGACAGGTACATTAATAGGGGTGATTATTTTAAAGATTAATTATTATTTATATTTTTTGTTCGGTAAATTAAAACAATAAAATGATATACAAAGGTTAGGTTATTACAGTTAAAAGTTAATTATTTTAATGTAATGTATTATCTCTTAAAATATCCGTGACTAATTTGTTAGCACTAAGGTATTTATTTATATATAAGATATATAAATAAATATTAAAATTGGTATAGCGTAAATTGAATCAAAATTTATTTATTTCGAACGTGTTTGCATCAAATAACTACTACTAAATTATACTACTTTGAAACTAAACCTAATGTTAGAACCTACCTAAAGCTATCAAATTTATTAGTCTAAGGGCCTGTGGTTTTATCAGTAAGTAGATAAACTAACTAATCGTTAAAAATCGTAACTTATAGTTAAATCTCAAGGAAATGTGTCGAATTTTCGATTCCTTTTTCGAATTTTAATAATTAGTCGAGTAAACTACTGATCAAACAATGGGCCCTAAGGGTTCCCCGTTACGGTAACTGGATACCCAAAACCCTAGGTGCTCTTGCTCGTTTTGCCCGGCGTCACACGGGTTGAAGTGTTAGGTATTCAAAATAGAAACATGAATTTGCAATTAATAATCTAAAACACGTAGGTAATATTAAACTTTTCATTGTATCTCTTAGGGTTCCGTACCCGAAGGGTAGCCCAAACGGATATATAAATATCTATGCCTGTGCTGTCTGTCCGTCCGTCCTAACTTTCAACAGCTGTATCTTTTGAACCGTAATAGGTAGCGAGTTGTTTTTTTTTCAGAATATCTGTTATGGCGAATTCACAAAAAAAAGAAAATAATTAAGGGTGGGGGGGATAAATTTTCTTGACTCGTAAGAACGGTAACACAAGTGTCAACTTTGATATGATGATATTGTAATATGATCAATTCGAACCCTGAAGAAAAACATAAAATACTAAAAAATGGTCAAGTGTGATTTGACGTCGTGCTGATACGATTCAAAATCGAATTCAAATCGAAATATAATAATACCCACCGTGCGGCGATACAGAACCCTCGGCGCGCGAGTCCGACTCGCACTTGACCGGTTTTGACCGGGTGTGACCTCGTCGTTGCCCCTTAGAATATCGTTTATGGCTCATTATTGTTTATTATTGGTAATTTTATAGCGCCCGCATCGCTCTGAATGCCGATCGAGTAATCGGTCACGTTAGCGACCTCTAGTGACACTCGATACAAAACAATAGACTTCCTCAAGACCATGTGCGTAATGGTGGTCATTAGTTATTGACACACGTTTTCTAGGAGCAAAACGCATTTAAAAAAAACGGTCATGTGTGAGTCGGACTTGCGCACCGATGGTTTCGTACCGTCGCGTCGCACAGTACCTAAGTAGGTACCTATATTATATTCCGATTTGAATTCGATGTCGAATAAGCGCGAGCCCAGCGCACCTTTGTACATACATACATACATACATTAAATCACGCCTGTTTCCCAGAGGGCAGAGAACACTTCTTTCCATTTGCTACGATCTTGACAATTTAAATTTATTTTGCTTCTAATTTATTTATTTTCTTCTTCTTTACCTTTGTAATATAATAATAATTACTTATACTTACCAAATTTGACGCTTGTATGCTTTAACATTTATAGTACAAACTTGCATATTAGTATCATATAAACTTTATAAGATATTACAAACGTTTCCTATTTAACCCCCATTATAATTCTACTTTTTTTTTGTAAATCCACCGTCAGGATACATCCTCTGGAAAAAAACTCTCTATTATTATAGATCAAAATATACCTTCTGCTCTTTAAGGGTAAAGTAGCTGTAGCTCTGCCTACCCTACTCTGGAAACGAGGGCGTAACGGTGTGTATGTATGTGTGTCTTTAAGGTTAGGACGGACGGACGAACAACGTAGGCATATTTATTGAGTCCTCTTGGGCTACGGTACGGAACCCTAAGATATTATGAAGTAATATATGAAGCAGCAAGTGTGTGCTCTGCATACAATCCCTTTCAATTGATATTGAAATCAAAATGATTGGCATTTCGTGTAGGGACCCATGTCGGAAGTAAATTAGGGTCGTTCGCACTCGGACGAACACGTGAACCAGCATAATATTTGTGAAATCTTTATTCAAAACGCACCGCCATCCAACTATAAATTATTTTAACTTCGATTGATATTTATTTATTGAAATATGTCTTAAAGCGTCATCCAAACCGCCCAGCAAGATGCTTAAAAGCTACAAATTTAAGACAACAACTAAGAAATAACATTTACACATCTTACTTAAAAACATGAAAGAGGTCAGGTGAGGTCAATCAATCAGGGAACATCACAACTAGACATAACCCTGCAGCTTATTTAAATTTAGGAAATAGGCGATGGGCTTGCAACCTGTCACTAATACACTGGTGAACATCTTAGCCTAAGTGTGCAAAATGTGGTTACTAAGTTATCAACAAGTTTTTAGAGTTATTGGTAATTCTGTAGCTCTGCCTACCCCACTCTGGGAATAAAGGCGTGAGATTATGTATGTATGTATAAGGAGAGGCCACTTGTCCGCAAACACGTCAGCCTCCCGCATCCGTGAAAGGAACTCATTAAGACTACGCCGAGCGTACGCCGGGTGTACAGTGGCGCCCTCATTACTATTTTCTTTCTAATAAACTAAAGTATTTTCTTGAAATTGGTCGGTAGTTTTTTGTACTACGAATAAAAACACAACTTATAGGGTATATCACATAGTTTAATAACAATTCAACTTCGAGTTATCAACTTAACGGAAAAAAGTGGCCACCTTTTCCCGTTAAGTTGACTACTCAAAGGGTAATTGTTATTAAAGCTTGTAACGTATTCTATAAATTGTGTTTTTACTTGCGCTACAATAACGTATCGTCTGATTGCAAGGAAATTCTTTAGTCAATTAGTAAACACAATAATAGTTATGAGGGCGCCACTGGACGCTCGACGTTTGCTCGGTGCAGTCTTAAGTACCGCGATGGCTCAGGTGGTAGGAGCGTTGCAGGCGTGCCGGGTGCGCATCCTCTCCGGCAAAGAAAACAAGTTGCGTGCGCGCCGTGCACTGTGTGGTCAGCGGCGTTTAAATAACGATCCGGCACAAACAAACAAAACATGAAACTTATTATAACTCTGTAATGTGGGGGTCTAGTCGATGCACATGCACATTGGCCTGATTTGTATAAACAGACATTGTTATACGATACATGAAACGTAACTCGGGTTTTACTAGTATGACGAGTTAATGATCGATTATCGATAATGGATATCGATTATTATAATAAATATTTACATGCTCTAGCGCCACAGTTCGAAATATAATTCATAAAAGGTCAATAAACTGAGTGATCACACGCTTTTTAGTAAATATTATGGCTTTTAAGTATTGCCTACGTTTATTTAATGAACTAGTCATACAATATTCTGCCGTAAAATACCTTTGCTATATGAATACCTATGTTGCGGACAGAACAGTCGATAATTAACAGTACTTACACTTATGTGTTAACGAAAGGAAAGTGCGAGTCAGCTTTCGAAATAGGAAAGTACGAATTTAATAATGTCGAACATGAGATAAGAAATTCATACCGTTTATTTCACATATTTTAATGGTTTTTTTGACCTAGTGCTAATCTAAGCTCTAGGCTTGTACTATGGGGCTATGGGTGCATGGACAACGATATAAATACTTATATACCTACTTAAATACATAGAAAACTTCCATGACAGGAACAGATATTCGCATTAATAGCACAAATATCTGGCCTTACCGGGATTTGAACCCAGAACCGCTAGCTTTATAGGCAGGGTCACTACCAACTACGCCATCGCGTCATTGAAAAAATACCGTCGAAAATATAATAGACATTCTAATAGTCCACACAAAAACGAGTAAAATGTATCTATTGGTAACTATGGCAGTCCGCAATAATTTTAGTCAGTTCATATTTAAAATACTAACTTCTGGAAAGCAGTAAAACTGTATCATCTTAGACCATATTAGATCATCCTAATATTAAAAAAATATCCTCACAGGAAAAGACGACATTGCCAAGTTGAAGACTTGCGAGGATGACGGCAAGACGTACCGGGAAGGGGAGTCCTTCGAGCCCAAGAACACCATGAAGACCTGCATCTGCACAGCTCAGTGGGACGGATCCCTCAACCCCGCCTACTGCCGGGACATCAACTGTGGCATCGAGATCCATTACCAGAACAATATCTTGGACAACTGCGCCCCGATGTTCTTTAAGAACACGCGTAGTTGTCCCATTGCGTTTAAATGTCGTAAGTATCAGTGGTTTTTAGATAAGGTAAAATAATACGATGGGAGAAATAATGCGCTTCCTGTACGTGTCGTATTAGAGGTAAAACACGCCACGGGAAAACCATCTTAATCTCTTCATTTTGGAAATTTATTGTTCATTCACAGTGTAGTGTATTATTTAGAGTAAAAACCAATAAAAATGCAAATAATTCTGGCCCGCCCTGTACATAATATGCCACAGTGATCGTGTTTAGACATTTTACCCGGAGATACGATGCGGTGATTATAAATAGGGTCCAAAATTCAAAAATACCTTGTTACATTCCTGCAATCCTTTGCGAGCTGGACCATCAAGTGGATGAGAGCTTTTTTCTCCTTTGAAAAACACATGCATTGTCTTCTGTCTATTATTTTATTACAGGGATAACATAGAGGAATTTCATCATAGTCCTAAGGATTAGCAACACTTTTAGTCTTTATTAGCCTTGAGATTATAATCTTGAGAATTCAAATGTCTATGGGTCTTAGATCCCGCTAACCATCAGGGAGTCTGTATTCTCGTGTGCCTTCTCCTTGCCGAAATAAAAGTAGGCGTGTAAAATTTCAAAATAAAAATACCATTAAATTAAAATTGGAGACATAACCGCTAGGCACCGGATCAGCTCAAAGTGATATATTGAAAAGTGAGCTGTGTTTTTGTTAGTACGATACATTTTATAAAGTTATGCAAATGGAAAACTATAACTGGTCGCGGCCTCCGCGTCGTCCATTGAAAAATGTACCGTACTAACACAAATCAAAACTCAATGAGAATCAGAGTGGTAATCCGGTTTCGAGCGGTTATGTCTGCGCCAACCTTTAGCAGTTACCCTAAGTCATTGGATTTTGCTCATCTTTCCCAGCGTCAGCCGAAACGAGGGTGGTCCGCGGGCTGAACACCCGGGCCGTCAGCGCCCAGTGCGTGTTCGGGAACCAAACCCTGTCCGTCGGCGACGAGGTCACCGTCGAGGAGAAATGCACCAAGTGCTCCTGTCAAGTTCCTCCGTTCGTGACGTGCACGCAGCAGAATAGCTGCAGTTAACTTTATTTCCAAAACCTATATTTTCCCAAATCTCCGAATAAAAAATTCGTTTGTCCATTCTTTCATATTTCGGCCACACAATGAGCAGAGGCAACGTAAATCTGGAAAATATGTGGTTGAGAACACCGAAGGCAAATCGCGCGGTCGTTCACCAACAAGATGGACGGATCAAGTGAAAGAACTGTCATCCTCCAAATTCGACACGGTTTTAAGAGACGCACTGGGCAGAACCCGGTGGATGCAGATCATCCGCTCCAGATGCAACCCAAATGCTGAGCACATTCCTCAGACATGAAGGACCGATCCCAGAGAAAGAGAGATTTTCCAATTGCTGCTCCAAATGGAACAGTCTGAATTTCATTAAAAAAAAATGTGCTGTTTGTAGCGGCGGCAGCGCTGTGTATTCATGTCCAATGTAAAAGGATGTTTAGTTAAAAGATCTGGTTCAATCTGACAGGACTTTTGAAATACACTCAAATTAAGTCTTGAGGGAAACAGGTTGCTGTCTACTGCCGTCCAGTGCTGTACATTTTGCTAATTTGTGTTCGCCAAACTGTACAATATAGGAGGGCGAATAGGACGCCGCTACGTGCGTTTGCTGTTTGCATATTTTTAAGGTATTTTTGCGGTTTAAAATAATTTATCGAACTGATAATTGAATCGAATTTATTATAAAAAAATATTATGTACTTATCTTATAACTTATTTTTATAATAAAAAAAATTAAGGCCAAGGACGCATTTACATTATGTACACAGCCAATAGAACCTTTGTAAATACCTAGAAAATTATCAAAAAATGTTGTGACAACCTATTTTTATTTATACATACGACTTAAGTACTTATGTTTTATAATAAATGCTACGATATGTAGTCATTAAAGATCTAAATAAAGTATTTTAATTACGTACTAATAGGTATAGTTCAACTTATAACAAAACGGTAAAAAAGTTTAATAAATGGCACATGGCCGAATCTACGTAGTTATACTGTATACACATCTTAAAAATCTAGTTAAAAAACGCTTTGTAAATCAAAATGCGTGGTTATTAAAACTAGATGTAGAATAATAGTATCTTAAAGTAAAATAACTAAATGCTACGGCAATGCTTTTTTTAAAAGTAGAAGCATATATAGGTAAGTACAATAAAAAGTAGTTCATGTACATGTACCCATCATTGAAGTAGGTAAGATTTCACTGCAGTACCGTCAGTATTATTTCATTTAATCACATTCTAAACAAATAATGCAGAATAATACCTAAGTACAATTAAAAAAACTTTTGGTAAATATTAATTTTTTGGTATTGCAGAAGCCCGACACACCGATAAATCGATAAGAAATTATACCTACCAAAAGGTATGAACTAAAAAAGTTGCGTTCATCGTTAGTATGAACATATTTTTCAGGTTATTAGGACGCTACACATGAAATGCAATACTTATGTATGAATTGTTTCTTACAAAAATCTGTAAGATATTGCTAAGGTAACAATGGATGTAGATATAATTTCTATTATTTCCTATTTTATATTTCTGCCGTGATATATCTATAATGCCGTTATCTAACAAATTCTTGTTTTAAAAATCGCAAACACAGATTGATAGAGATTTTTTTCTCATTAATAAATATAGCATTATAAGTAAAAAATATACCAGATGTCAGATAACGGCATTATAGATATATCACGGCAGATTTGCTTCTTACTCAATCTGATGAATAGTGAGAAAGAAACTTGATGATGGAAAATTAACTAAGAGAAACGCGGTAAGTAAATACTAAGGGCTGTATTAAGAAATTCCTCTTAGCTGAGATGCCCGGCCCAAGATACGTCAAACTAACCGTTAATCCATAGAAAACTGTCATGTTTGACGCGTCTTGAGACGATGACCATTAGGTAGGGTTGAGGTTAATTTATTAATACCTACAGCCATTAGTGTAGGTTACCTACTCATCGGGTTTTTACCTTTTAAATACTGGTAACAAAATACAAATATTTACCCAGCGTAAAGTATTTACCTACACAGTCACTCATCTTTATACTCTGTCTTTGTTTGCAGAAGAATGACAAATCCAAACGTTATTCTGTGAAATAATGGTAGGTCTGTACCAGATTCAAAAAGTTACTGCAATGACGAATGTATGAATATGTGAAGATAAATCTTGTTCTCAAATATTATTTAAACGTTAACTGATCGAACGTAATCTGTAATTCTGCAAATAATGAAAGGCCACAGAATACCAGCAAGCAGCTTTCTGTGCTTGAAGTGTGTAAAAGCGCATTTTGTTTTCAACGAGTTTCAATATTCAATATTTCTTATCTGTAGTCAAACATAGTCAATTTAAAAGTAGATTTTTATTGCAACCCGCCATTGTTAGTCGATAACCCGCATCGTAGGTACTTAGAGAAGCACACGAACATTACGTAACTAAATAACGTGAATAACAATCTTGTCAATGTATGTAGGCTATCGACCATGAAACGTGTTTAGTCTCACTTGAGAGTCCTGGGGCAGGGTTATTATAGTAATCAATCTAGACCACAACGGCGATACGCGTTCGCTGACATCTTTGAACACAGATTCATGTAGAAGAAAATGACAGTCCAGAACTGTCAAGCGCCTAGGGTCTTTTGGGTGGTTAGGTGAAGCAGGCAAGCCCCAGTTCCACGCGGAACTGCTGGTTGGGACGCCCCAGGTCTCGCAGGGCCACGTCCAGGAGTGGCAGCCGCCCAGCCTTGTCCGTGGAGTACTCCAGCACCGTCTGGGCCCACTCTGGCTTCTTGTGCTGTGGAGGAACGGTTTGGTACAATAATCGGTAGAGAGAAAATACATTTCGTCCGCTAGAACCGGGTATCCACTAGAGAGCTGGGGTTTTATTCTTTTAAACGAGTGAACGCGGCGAACCGGCAAATTTTAAGTAGTCCCGTCAGGGGTACAAAACACATTTTAGCGCGAGCATCTCCAATTCAGCACGGCTTCTGCCGAACGATTGAACGTAAAAAGGCTTTCACAATTAAACATTCCATTCGTTCCTTGGTTCGACCGACCGAACACCGTTTTTAAGAATAAAGCCCCTGTAACTTCATCCGTAGCAGTTACAGTTACTAGCTTCTAGCGAAGAACAGGCTCGCATCAATGGACAAGATAACATTTCAAACACTAACCTGACATTCATCCAACAAGGCGGTATATCTCAGCCTGTTGTTAGCCTTGGGCATGATCTCGGCATCGTTGTAGGCCAGCAGCTTGACTCCGCGGCGGTGGTTGTTGGTGGCAGGGTCGAAGTACGCCACGGTGTTCTGGCAGTGCAGCGTCACGTTCTGCACGGCGCGCGCGGACATCAGCTGCAGGTACGTCAGCTGGCTGTGGTCGGCTTTGTACTTGATCTGAGGAGGAGATTAACGGTTTCTTAACTCCGTGAGACTGTGTGGAATAGGATGTTAACAAGCCAATTTAACTTGAACGATATTGTAACAGATGTAAAGTTAATTTTTTTATGTGTAAAACTTGAAAGTTTCAAACGTGGTAGATACAAATTTCCATTCGCTAAAATCTTCTCGTTTGTACCTACTTTGTATGAAGAAAAATCGGAATTTGAATTTGAAATTTTATCGGAATAATATGAATTTACAGTTTAAATATTATTAACATTATTCAATTTGGCTGTATCACCTAAAGTTCCCGGGTCAATTATAAGGTTGTAATTAGTGAAAAAAAACCATTTCAAAATAGCGGAATTCATTTGTTTTGCTTTTGCTTAGAGTTCTTAAAAGTTGAAAGTAATTAAATAGTAAATGTTGTACTACTTGTAGAATATCCCTTTTAACTCATAGAAAACGTAATGTATGCAACTGTATCTTAATAAGGGCCATTGAGACACGAGTGCGAGATTATGACATGAGGCGAAGTAATAGATACGCATGAGTGTCTCCATGGCCCTTATTAAGATACAGTTGCATAAAAAAAGAAGTTTTTAAATAACTATTATTGAGAATGTCTTACTGTGAATCCCTCCTCCATCTCACTGAGCCAGACTTCCCTCTCGGGGCCCTTGTAGGAGATGTCCTGGGACTGCATGGGCTGCGGATAGATGCAGCTGCTGCCTGCAGCCAAGTCGCAGTGCACCAAGATGGCGTCGTTCAGGTCTCCGCCGTTCGGGTCGATCCAGTACTGGCCTGGTGTACAAATTACAGAATAACAATAAATAATAATAATAAATAAACACATGAAAAAAATATGGTCGCTTCTACCTGTTGTGATTGTGGTGCAGTGCTTGATTCCATACGAGTCTAACAAGACCTTAGATACACACCAAGTAAGATGTTAGTTGAATCACTAAAGAACTCGCTTTCGTAGCTTTGGTACGTTAGAAATAATATCATTACAATTGTAGTTAATCATTAATTATCAAATGTTAGAAAATATCTCTTGGTTAGCTATCATTTTTTTCAGTGCATTAGGGGACAATTTCAAACAAATATCTTGGATTGGATTTCAGTACAAGCCTTGAGCTTAATTTAGGGCTGGGTTAGGTTCAAAATTAATAGAAAAAGAAATGTTTATAGGTGAGTACCACACACTTCGTAGGCAGGCCCGCAGGGTCACTCTTATCTAGCTAGGCTAACCGCGTCATAATGACTAAGAGCACCTAAGAGTTTCGCAATTCTATTATGTATAAGTATATTTATAACTATTCGTATGGCAATAAGAAAGAAGAGGTACAGCCGTCAGAGATTGAATTTGGTAGATTTGTAGACGCTTGGTAGCTTCAACATTAACGCAAAGAAGATCATTGGAAGAAGATACATTTATCATCATTAAATCAATCTATTTAAAATTATATAGCACTCTATACGGGCGCTACCATTTCCGACTCACAATTGCACCTTTTGGCCGCTACTATAAGTACCTATTCGCTTTGCAATGTCTAGGTACACCGAAAAGTCTAGGCCACTTTTAGAATTTTAAAATAGGGAACTAATTCTGTGTGCTACCTTTAACTCGGTGTTGGTAACCCATCTTGAACCCCAGATAGATAAATGTTGTAGTTACTGAGTTACCATTGAAAAGTTAATTCCAACTCACCACTCTCAAATACAGGGTGGTGACGCTTGAGATCTCCGCAGGTCTTGGCAGGTGCGTCCTGAGACCCGTCCGGTCGCAGGAACTTGTTGAGGGACACCTTGAGCCGCTCGTAAGCCTTGGTCACCACTTCCTTGCGCTCTGCAGCCGTCATATCGTCCTTGAAAAACCGCGCCGGCATCGGGACGGAGTTCGGGTCGTCGCCCAGTGGGTCGGGGCCTTTCACTGTACCTGAGAATAGGGGGTTAATGATTGTGAAAATGTCTTTTTCATCTCTCCTGTTGAAAGTTAGGATTTCCATATCACAATTCACATAACCAAGCGGAAAATTCCATTTCCATCCCTAGGTCAGAAAAAGATTTTGAAAAAGGTCATATTTGATTTTATTCTAGACCATAGAACATTTTTTTTAACAACCATAGTTTTGAAATTGCGTATAACATACATCATATCTGTATACATTCCTCTCAGCCGAAGTGAAAAGTAGTGTTTTCAAGGGTGAAAGCATCAGCCGCAACCTAAATATCTCAGGTAAAATTGATCACTTTCATCCCTTGTGTAACAAACTACATTACATTATCCTAAGCACACGCGTGCAGTATTAAGTATCTGCGGCTTGACATTATAAACCGTAAAGAGCGAAGGCAGACAGATTGCTAGTCACTTGGTAGTCTAGGGACACCTTAATGCTCAATGTAATACCGTTGAAAAATGGCAACAGTGTTTTATTAAATAAATAGCACTCGTTTGATTCAATGGTAAATAATTTCTTATTATACTCATGTACTCTTTTGTGAACTGGAGTACTAGTAGGCGCGTAACTACGCGCTTCTCATACCCGCTATCTGCCCACTCCCCCGTCCCCGCCATAGTCTGTCACCCCGAAATAGTTGCGCACGAAGCATAAAGTTGGTGACGCTGATCATACCTACATGTTCTTACCGAGTTTACTGTGCAAGGATTACATACCTTGCTGTAACATTGCAGCTATAGCGGCAGAGTCATAAGCCAGACCTTCTCCTGGAGGCCCAGGGGGACCAGCAGGACCAGGGGGTCCAGGAGGCCCATGGCGGCCATTGTCGCCAGGAGGCCCGCGACCACCTGACGGGCCTGAGGGACCCTGGGGACCCGGAGCTCCGTCACGACCCGGTGTGCCTTTGGAGAGGAAAACAAATCGATAAATTTGCCGGCTTAGAATAGTACCACTCCATGTCTTCACGTGGAAGTCCTAAAAAGCGACTAAGGGATTAAAGTCTTGTAGTATTTTTAGGCGATGGGCTTGCAACATGTCAGTCCTGTAATATACAAATGGTAAACATCTTTCCTTGTTTTTGCAACATGTGACTATAGTATTAACAACAAGTTGGTAGAGTTGTTGGTAATTCTGAAGCGCTGTCTACACCAATTTGGGACGAAGGTATGACGGTATGTATGTAAATTAATTATTTCACTATTTCGTAAGCTGTATTTTGTACGATTAAATTTTAAAGACGATCTGAAATTACCTCTTGAGCCAGGTTCTCCGTCTTTCCCTGGTGGTCCCATCGCTCCAGGCAAACCCCTTTCACCAAGCCTTCCAGGAGCTCCTGACAGGCCAGGCAAGCCTGGGAGCCCAGCGTGGCCCTTAAATCCATCTGCCCCGGCTTCTCCCCTCTCTCCCTTAGCGCCATCCAGTCCAGGAAGTCCTTGCTTGCCGGCTGGTCCTTGTGGGCCGTCAACACCAGGTTGCCCGGTTTCTCCTCGTGGGCCGCGTTCTCCTGCTGGCCCCGAAGGTCCGGCTTGGCCAGCAGGTCCCTAATACATTGCGATTATATATTAGAATTAATAGAGCTAAATAAAATATAATAAGTCACTATAAGAAACGTTCGAAAGCCGCAATTCTTTTCTTCGTTGACCCTGCAATGCAATATCTTTAAGTTGTCTCAGTGCGATTTACTTTCACTTTTAGTCACATGGATTTTTTACCTGGAAGCCTGGTGGACCCGGAGGTCCGGAGACGCCCGGCTGCCCGATGGGTCCCTTGTCTCCTGGTCGGCCTGGTATGCCAGGTTGTCCTAGTTTCCCCGGCCGTCCTTCTGGTCCTTGTTCACCCATAGGGCCGGCAGGGCCCTGAAGGCCTGGGCTGCCTGCTGGACCTGGAGCTCCATCGGCACCAGGTTTACCGGGTATTCCGCTTTCACCCTAGAAAAAGTTTTTTTTCTTAAAGGACATTTACCTTAGGTTGTTTCACGAAAAAAAAGTTTGTAACTCGTATAGATTAGATTTTGCCAAATCCTTCTGATTTTATCAATTTTTTTTCTGAAATTTATAACCTCTACAACATGCCACAATAAAATAAAATATTTAATTTACAGCAATCCTAATCTTAATACCTGAGCACCCCGCAATCCTTGAGCACCCGGTGCACCGGTCATGCCAGGCAGTCCACTCGGCCCCCTCTCTCCCGCAGGTCCAGGAGGTCCGTTGAGACCTTGAGGCCCTGTGTCACCCTCACTGCCCCTTTCACCCTTAGCACCTTCGGGTCCTTGGGGGCCCGTAAGGCCCTGACTTCCGGGAGCACCTGGATGTCCAGCATCTCCGGTTGCTCCTTTAGGTCCTGACAGGCCTGGTGGTCCAGCAGGGCCTGGGCTGCCTTGAAGGCCCTGATAGTATAATTCCAGAATTATGATATTGATTTACTAAAATCAGACTCAGATAATAAAAAGTATTAATGCGTCTAATACTAAACAGAGTGTTTAGAATATCTTATTAAGCTCCAAATTTCATTTGTCTCCTCTTAGCTCAACGGTATGTCTCCTAACCTGAGGTCCCAAGTCACCCGGCCGTCCGGGAAGTCCCGCGTGGCCACCTTCACCCTTAGGCCCATGTTCCCCTCGCGTGCCCTTTGCACCCATCTGGCCTGGGAGTCCTCGAGAACCAGCCTCTCCAGCAATACCTATTGAAATATAAATATTAGGAGTTATAGAAAAGATGTACAGACATAATCTTCAGCAGCAATGATACACATTGTGCTTAAAATAAGTTGGGTTTTACAATGAATCGAATGATCGGCTGCTTGGTTGTAATCAGTTGTAGGACGAAAAAAAAAACACATACATGAGCAAGGAGTAAGTAATAGTAAATATCTATTGAGCTACAATAATACACCCAATTATGCGATACAACGCAATCAAACTTTCGTAATGTTCAATTTATCTTACCTGGATTACCAGGCGATCCTTGTTGACCCTTAAGGCCAGCGTAGCCCCTGTCACCCTTTAACCCAGGCATGCCAGTGAGGCCTGGTGACCCGGGTAGGCCTGAGGAGCCCTGCAGGCCCGGTTGCCCACGCTCGCCCGGTGAACCGTGCGCGCCGGCCTCCCCGGGCACGCCGGGAGCGCCGGGTTCCCCGCGCTCGGCGGGCTCTCCGGGCGGACCGGCAGGACCTATCGGACCCTGAGGGCCTTGTTCGCCTTGACGCCCTGGAGTAAGCAGACAAAAAGATATTAACTTCTGCAGGCAACGTCGTCCACGTAGAATTTGTAATTTTGCCAACCTATGGGAACAGTGATTTATTTCAGGATTAAAGGTCTATTTAAGGCCATTCCAGTTTACATCCAAATCTGTGCAGCTGTCTTAGTATGAAGGAGACAGAAACATGATAATTGATAACTCTTACACAAACTTTTACGTTAATAAGTAATATTAGTGTGATCTTATTCCTTTGCGTCAGTGACGTTACGAAGATTAAAAGGTGTTAGACATAGACAGGGAATAATTTCATGTTTCTTTAAAAAAATGTTTTCCTTACCAGCAGGGCCATCGTTGCCAGTAGGTCCAGCAGAACCTCTGTCGCCCTTCTCGCCAGCGGGTCCTGTTAACCCTCGGGTCCCCGGCAAGCCCATTGCGCCAAGTTGTCCTGTTTGACCCTTGCTGCCCCTAGGACCTTCCGGACCCTAGGACAGAAATTTATAACCACTTGATTAACGCACCTTCTTAAAAAAAATATTGTACTTGTATATGTTTGTTACTGCATTTGAAATAATATTTACCGCAGGTCCATCCGGTCCCTGCGTACCGACGTCGCCCTTTTCTCCGGGTGTGCCTGCGGACCCAGGGAGGCCCCTTTCGCCGGTGAACCCTCTCTCGCCCCTAGGCCCGGCAGCTCCAGGCGGCCCCGCGGGCCCTGCGACCCCAGGTTCTCCCTCCTTCCCAGCTGATCCAGGTAAACCAGCTGCACCAGGCATACCCTGAACATTTCGGGATTATTTAAATGTTGCTTTCAAGTAAGGCTTTTTAGTTTCCTTTGGGAACTCTAGGATTTGTTGAAGCTGTACTCTACATAAGAGTCATCTTTGTGCCGAATTTGATCCAATTCATATGTATTTAAAAACATCACAGACTATAAAAGTTACTCATGCCTGTCAATAGAGCGCTCGCAGCTCGCGGTCAAACCTCGGCACTTGTAGCATAAGAAGCTTCATTACATACAAACCAATTACATAAATAATTATTATAATAAATAGGATTAACAAAATACATATTTACACGTTTATACACTGAATAAAGTAATTGTTCTTAACTTACCGGGAATCCAGTCGGACCCGCGGCGCCCGTTGGTCCTCGGTCCCCACTAGGCCCCTGCGGCCCCTGTGGGCCCTGGATGCCGGGGTTCCCATCGCGGCCAGCGTCGCCCTTCCGCCCGTCCGGGCCCTGCTGGCCCTGCTCACCGTCCTTACCCGGCTCGCCCTAAATGAACGTTCAGGTACATTATTCGTTGAAGGCGTTCTTCACTACTGCATCGGTTCAGGATTTCATTACGCGAAAAATAATTAGTAGGGAAAATCTGTACTCGGATAATGTTTATAATTATGAACACGAAAATACTAGAGGGCATCAGAATATTGGAGAGAACACTGTGGTCACGCTCTGGGAAGCACTGGTATAGATTAGAGAAAAAAAACTGTTATTATCTTAATACTTACTTGTAATCCTCGCTCGCCCGGGCTACCTACAGATCCAGGTGGTCCTTGTAATCCCTGTGGCCCCAGTTCGCCTGGCCTACCGTCTGCGCCAGGTATGCCTCGCTCTCCGCTAGGCCCCGGCTTGCCTGTCAATCCCGATCGACCCGGCACACCACGAAGCCCCTGCAACCCTTGAGGACCGGGTCGTCCAGCATCCCCGATTATTCCTTTATCACCAGGCAAGCCCACATTTCCTCTTTCACCTGGTTGACCTCTAGCCCCTATCGGTCCATCTGCGCCGGGCATGCCCCTCATCCCTGTCTGGCCTCTCTCGCCCTGAGGTCCGACGATGCCTGCAGGCCCCCTGAGCCCTCGTTTCCCTCGTTTGCCTTCAGGTCCAATACTTCCCGGTAGACCACGAGGACCTGGCGCGCCGTGTTCTCCCCTAATGCCCGCTTCGCCTCTGGTGCCTCTTTCCCCTTGTTGACCCTGCATTATAAATGGGTGAATATAAAAAAAAACGTATAATGCAAGCAAAAAACATTTATTAATTAAGTGCACAGGAAAATAAAATTAAAGTTAATTGCTCACTTGTTCTCCTTTAGCGCCGTGAACGCCAGGGTCTCCAGAAACGCCTGGCAAGCCCCTGGGTCCGGGAAATCCTTGAGGTCCAGCATTTCCATGTTGTCCCTGTACTCCCTTTTCCCCCGGGGTGCCGTCCCGGCCCGCGAGGCCTGGAGCGCCTACTTCTCCTGGTGTACCTGGCCGGCCTGATTCTCCCCTAGGACCTTGTATCCCGGCACTGCCTTGAGGACCGACCGCACCTTGTTCGCCTTTCATGCCAGAGGAACCGGGGAAGCCAGGAGCACCTGGTTTGCCGACATTGCCCTGAAATTTTATAAATAAACGATGCTTATTGAAATTTAAATTTTCTGATGAATTCGAATAGGTAAAGTGGGTCACGTACAACAGGCCCGGGAGGCCCTGTGGCGCCGTCTGCTCCGCGCATACCGGGCGATCCAGATGCGCCCTCCCGCCCTCGCTCTCCACGTGGTCCTATTGGTCCCTGCGGAAAGAAAGAGTTTTACAATGATTTTCCCATATTTGCCATAATATATTAATCACCTTCCAAATGATGACTTAAAAACCGTGTACATACTCGTACTTGTATACAAAACCCCAGTTTTACATACATAGAATTCTTGCTAGCACTACGGTAGATGTTTTAAAAAACAAAACCATTCAAAAAATATTATTTCTTACGTTTTTAAAGGCGATTTTTTTGATTTTCAAGACATTTATTTTTTAAACTCATTAATAAAACGAAACATGTGAATGAAGATTAAATGATTCTGAATTCCTACCATAGGTCCTGGCGGTCCCAGTTGACCCGGGAGACCAGTAGGACCTTTTTCTCCCGCGGGACCTTGGTCTCCCTTCGCTCCGTCTCTCCCGTCGAAGCCCCGGTGACCTTTCAGACCCTGGATCCCGGGAGCACCGGGGGTACCGCGAGCTCCTGGCTGACCCGCAGCTCCAGCTGGGCCTGGCTCCCCGTCATCTCCTGGTGAACCCTAATATGACAGATATGGATGATATTAGATACATCATCATCTGTTGACGACAGCATCCGTTAGCCTAGCTGGTAATGAGCCTGCCTTCGAAGCTAGCGGTTCCAGCTACAAATTTCACGTAAGGGCAGATATTTATGTGATCAGCGCGAATATTTGTTGTTTTTTAAGTATGAGTAAGTTAATCGCTGTACGAATTAGTTCAAGCTTAGAGCTAAGTTTGGACTAGTTAGGTCAATGTGTAAGATTGTCCACTGATATTATTATTTTTTGATATTATTCGTGAATATTACGAGTATAAACAGCTGGGAATCAAAAATCACATTTAGTTAACGTCAGTCTGGCGTTTTGTGCTATTTGTACGTTACACTTTTTGTTGTAAATATGCAGCTATCATTTTGTGTTGCAGTGGCGCGTCAGTAATGTTTCGAGCAGCACACAAATTAAAGCTGCATATTTAGCACACTAAGCGCCTAATGCAAGGCTAAGCCAAACTATGTGTGCGTGTTACTTACTTTATTTTAGTTCCTATTAAAGTATATATGGGAAACTGTTGTGTTAAACTGAATAATGTTCAAAAATCCACTGACAAAATGACATGGAATTACAAAGCGCTTACGTCTTTTCCTGCCTGTCCCAGCGGTCCCCTTTCTCCTGGAGGTCCTGGCTGACCTGGAAGACCGGGTTCTCCAGGCTCACCTCGTGGCCCTTGGAAACCCTGGGGGCCAGGTGGTCCTTGGGGTCCTGAAACCACATTATCGCATTGAAAACATTCGAGATTTTATGACATGGAAAAGTTAAACGAGAACTTAAGCCATCTGGTGGCAAGTGGACTCTCTGAAGCACATGGCCATAAGCAATCTCAAGATTGTAATTTGTATGCCAACCCAACAAGTACAGTCATCAGCATCAGACTAAGATTCCTCTACGCAAGTAATTTTACTGACTGTATTATCCATACAGCAAAACATCAAATCCTACCGATTGACGGCAGGTTAGTGCCTGCATTAGGTCTTCCTATACTAGAATTCAAAGCTTCCTACTATCTAGATTTAGAGACTTTAAGCAATACATACTACACAAGGGTGGGCGTAAAATCTAAAGATCTAATGGTTAGGTACATTTTTAACGTTTCCGGTTTAATATAAATTCCCGGTACCTTGGATTCCTCTGATGCCTGGGCTGCCGACGGCTGCCTGCATGTAATTGTACGGGTCAAAGGTCGGGCCCTTGTCACCACCAGCGTTCGCTGCCAGTTGTGCCAAGTATGCATTTACCTGGAAGTTTATAGTGATGCGCCTATAGTGGTAAGTTCAGGTAGCACCCGTATTATAGTGAGGACAGGTAGACTTCTACTGGAGTTTCTTGAGGCGCTTCTTCTCCGCAATGATGGTCTTGTCCGAAGCGCTAGTAGACTCACTCCATATCACCGACGACGTGTAAAAGAGCCCTCAAGAATAAACTGTACAGTCAAGTAGAGACTATTTTCAGAAGGAAGTATGACAAATGCGTTGAACCAGTTTTCTCGCTGTATTTTTTGCACATTTCTCCACTTACATCAGGCGTAGGTCCGGTAGATCCGGGCAATCCGGGTGCCCCGGGGATGCCGCTAGGGCCCGGGGCTCCAGGGTGCCCCACGGGGCCCTCGTCACCGGGGTGGCCGGGTACTCCCCGCACAGGGGTGGTGCCGATGTTGTAGACACCTCGAGGTGGTGAAACTGATGGAGCTGTGAGAGAGTTTCAGCTAAATTCTATACTGTATAAATATAAACATATTCTCGTCGTCTACCCCTCTATAATAATATGTACGCTTAGATCCTTCAAACTAACGGTTTTCTATAATAGATATAAAGGAAAGTTTTAATGTATAATAAATTCGGGATTAAGTACGGGTGTTACAGAAAACTCGTATAAACCAAAGTGAAGCTCGGGCGGGTCGCTAATTCTATATAAAATTAGGTTGTATCTAGTAGGGAGAGGCAAAATTCATGGATTGACGTCTAACATCTTCTAGACACGATTTTGCCGAGACCTCTATAGAGTTGGTCCAGTTTTGAAAATCGCTGACTAATGGCAGATAAAACTCCTGTACCAATAACCACCTTATTATTAACATACGAGAGTTATAACTACCTTTGTTCTTGAATTTCTGATAATACTTATTGGCTTAGGCGGGCAGCGTTATGCGTCCTTACTAGGTCCAGAGGCTCCCGCAGTGCGGCTGCTGTATCTGGGGTGTGATTCTCTCAGAAACGCGGTCGGATGAACGAACGAGTGTATGTTGCAGCAGCGAGTTTAATTAAGTAGTCCCGTCAAAGCGAACAAAACACATTAGCGCGTGCATTCTCAATAAAGCAGCCTCATACGTTCGATGTCATCGACAGAAGCCATGCTGCCAAATTGAAAACATACGCGCTAAAATGTGTTTTGTTCGCGACTACTTAAACTCGCCGCTTCTACATTCACTGCTTCGTTGGTGCAACCGCATTTTTGAGAGAATCACACCCCTGAAGCATCAGTAGAACGTAGGTAGTGTATCACCTCTGAGGCAGGCGGGGATCGTGGTGCAGTTGACGCGGCCGCCGTGGCACTCGCAGTGAGTGCAGTTGTTGCGCTCCCACCGCTCGCCCTCCGCCCACGTGTTCCCCTGGTCCACGCAACGAGGACTGCTTTGGGCTGTTACCAAACGAGATGCATTAATAACCTACATGACTAATTAGAGTTACGCTGTTTATGTTAATAATAAAGGTTTATAAAACAATAGCAATTCCAATATTTAAGAGTTCCGTTGGCTTTCTGTGGATCCCAAGACTAGATCATAAAGTTTAAATGGGACCACCCTTGAGATATACCCTCATCAGTTGCTTAAAGTACTCTTCCAGTTAGCAATTGACGGAAAATTTAAGTACAACCCAAACAAAATAAAGACGAATTGAAGTCTCCTTCTTTAAGTCGGTTAATAAATAAACAAAAAGCAGCCATTACAAACTCACTCTTTACTTTATTTATTTTACAGTCAAACCGCCGGATTCAGAGACATTGCAGGAGCAGTTAACTCGTTATTTTTTAGAGTTCCGTAGTCAAACTAGAAGTGAACATGTGGAACTTAGGGTGCCTCCCGTACATGTAACGTGGGGATGACTTTTTTTCTCGTCTACCCCATGTGTGGGGTACTGGGGTGTCATTGGATGGTGGTTCAAAAACATTGCGGGTTTGTGAAAACAAGTTTCAATTTGTGCCTGAAAAATCATAACTAAGGAACAACTTAATCGTCACTAACGGCCGAACCCTATATTCGAACCCAATTTTTTACGTTTCCCCATACAAACCTTTGTTGTTTGTCTAGTACCCATAATACAAGCCTTGAGCTTAGTTTGGGACTAGGTCAATTGGTGTTACACTGTCCCCTGATATTATTATTATTTTAAGTATTTATTTAATTTTCTGTAAATTAGGTTTTTTACAATAAATATTCAATTATAAAAGTAAAATAACAATACTAATATAAAAAATAAACATTATAAAAAACCTAACCTACGAATGCCGCCGGCAGCGGGGCAGGGCTCAAGCTACCGGTGGTTAGGGCTGCAGAGAGAGGAACCTCCTCACAATACGTGCCGTGTCGAGAAGTACTGCCTTCTGTATCTGGCCCTTGATCCAGCCATCTAGCGAGAGTCTCTTGAGGTGTTGGTCAAGACTCTTCGCTATAAGACCGTTTGCCGAAACAACTATTGGGACAATGATCGTCGAGTCAACATCCCACATGGCGGTCACCTCGTGAGCCAAGTCAAGGTACTTGCTGAGCTTGTCCTTCTCAGCCTTCACGAGGTTCTCATCATGCGGGATGGTGACGTCAACGAGCACTGCCCGGCGTTGAGATCGATCTATCAAAACGATATCAGGCTTATTGGCGACAATAGTCCTGTCCGTGATGACAGATCGATCCCAATAGAGCGTAGCACGACCATTTTCGAGAACTGGCGTCGGTGTGTACTTATAGTACGGCACTTCAGACTCAACAAGACCATATTGAAGAGCAAGTTGCTGATGGATGATCCTGGCCACAAGGTTATGTCTGTGCAAGTACTCGCTGTTGGCCAAATGCGAACAACCGGAAATTATATGTCTGAGGGACTCGCCGGGGCAACGGCATGCTCGACAAATATCAACCGTGCCATCCCTCAGAATATATTTCCGGTAATTATTTGTCATTATGACCTCGTCAGCAATTGCACAGACAAAACCTTCGGTTTCCCCAAAGAGGTCACCAAACCGTAGCCAGTTCACGGACGCTAAAAAGTCTACTTCGGGCCTTGTCAAGGCCCGGTAGAAGCGTCCGTGCAGCTCCTTGCTCTTCCATATGTTCTTGCGGTCTTCAGTGCTCAACACCGTTGGTCTGCGCCAGTTCTCGTTTGCCAAGGAGAGAGGCGTGAGGCTTCTGTCTACTGCAACCACATCACGATGCATCCCACACACATTGTGAAGGAAATAATCCCTGAGATTGCACACCTCGCGGTTGTGAAGATTCTTGGCATTTAAAATGCCTCGACCTCCACATTTCCTCGGGATGTACAATCTCATAACAGATGAGCGTGGGTGCAACATGCGATGTGATTTAAGCAGTAGACGGACCCTCCTATCCAGGGCGTCCAGCTCAGTCTGAGTCCACCTTAGTATGCCAAAGGAGTATGTGAGCAGCGGTATCACCCAGCCATTGAAGGCGCGCACCTTATTGCCACCCGATAAAAGACTGTTAAGAACTTTTGTCAAGCGACAGAAGAAACGTTCCTTCACTGACTGCTTAATATCGCTGTCCACAATACCCAAAGACTGTGACATACCAAGATATTTGTAGGTTTCAACTTCAGAGAGAGATTTGAGAGTCATTGTCTCAGAAAGCTGCAAATTAGATGAATTTACAACTTTCCCTCGTTGAACATGCATGACCGCACACTTATCTACACCGAATTCCATCTTGATCGCACTACTAAAGTCTTGTGTGATTTTTAATAGTGCGATAAGATCTTGGCGTTTAGATGCAAACAGTTTGAGGTCATCCATGAACAATAAGTGGGAAATGACTTCAGCCTCTCTACGAAGTCGATAGCCAAGCCCGGAATCCTTCAGCAAAGAGCTAAGAGGATTCAAGGCTAGGCAAAACCACAAAGGACTCAGACTGTCACCCTGGAAAATGCCTCTTTCAATCCTTATCAAGTTAGGTGAATCAGAAGGGACATCTCGACCACCTGGTTGACGAAGGACTGTGACCCACTGCCTCATACACACACCTAAAAAGGATCTCAAAGTTGCATCAACTTTATACAACTCTAAGATCCTTTCGAGCCATGAGTGAGGCACCGAGTCATAAGCCTTCTTGTAGTCAATCCAGGCAGCCGAAAGGGCCGCCTTGTTTCGCCTGACTTGCTGACAAATGGTCATGTCTATGAGGAGGAGCTCCTTAGTACCGCGAGACCCAACCTTACATCCATTTTGAGCGAGAGCCATAACGTTGTTTGCAACAAAATGTGCGTTTAATTTTGTGCTCAAAATTGATGTAAGGAGCTTGTAGATGGTAGGTAAGCATGTAATGGGTCGGTAGTTCTTTGGTTCCGCGGTACTACCGGACTTGTAGAGCAGGAAGGTAACACCAGTTGTTAATAAAGGTGGCAAGGAACCGATCTCAAGAGCATTTTGGAGTTGCGCTGCTAAACACTCATGTGAGGCTTTGAACCATTTAATCCAGAAGTTGTGTAACCCGTCCGGTCCAGGACTTTTCCAGTTCTGAGTCATTCGGATTGCACAACTTACATCTTCGAGGCAGATGGTAATAGGCCCCATTGGTTCAATAGTCTCACACGCATGTTCAACAGCACGTATCCAGTCTCCTTCTGTGTGCACAACAGGCACCGACCAGATGCTGCGCCAGAAATTAATCATAGCAGCAGGATCCGGTAGGTGTCCGTCGCTCACACCTTGATCGGTTCCTTCCCACTTTCGGTACATCTTCCTCTGATCACTTTGGAAGAGGCGATTTTGCTGGTATCTATCCACACGTTCTCTATAACGACGAATACGGCTTGCCCACGCGCAAACTTTCTGCTTCAGGAAGTCGATACGTTCCGTGACACAGGCTATATAATGTTGGGGCCTTATTCCGGTCCCAGCAAAAGCCTGGTTCACGAAACGCATGACTCGGGGGCGTTCATTGCCCTCCCTGAAGCAGATTAGCTTTCCTATGAGAGTCCTAAACTTATCAATACGCCGCTCAATTCGCACTTGCCAAGTGGGGACAGACCCGCGTGCGCGCGGAGTTCGGTCAGTGTCCGAAAACTTGACTCGAGCTACGCGGCACGCAGCTATGGCCCCGCAGTACAAAATTGAGTGGGTATCAATAATATCCTCGCTGGCTTGTAGATAAGGCGCCAGCAAGGCGTTTAGGGCTCCCATCAGTGCCAAATTTCGTTTACTAGTAGGCAAGCGTGGTAGACGAGGCCTAGAGTTGGGTGTGGAGAGATATTGCGCAATCGCGTCATCCAAAGCCCTCCTCAATTGCTCATTTACCTGGCTAGTTACGCTTATATTCGCACAATCCTCAACGTCGCTAACGGGATCATCCTGCACTGACGACAGTGCGTGTTGGGCGACTGGCATTGAAGCCGATAACGCAGCAGGAAGATCCCGTGACGAAGCGGAGGTTGTACGAATAGGTAGCGATTCCAGGCGTAGCCGATCAAGCACAGACTGATCCAGTCGCCGTAGCCGCTGAATGGCCCGTACTTGATCCGACAGTCATTATTATTATTATTATTATTATTATACAAAATGTGTCAAATTTTAATCCGAAGTAAGCCTGTCCGCGGTTTGTATATACCTATACATAGGGTTCGGGCTCAGCCATACCAGACTCTGTGTGCGGCCGATAGTGACGAAACTTGATCAAAGTGGATAAAAAAATGATAAAAAAAAATTACAGGCGTTTAAACCGGCTGGGTGTTTATCTTGTTTGGGCAAAGAGTTCCTTTAATTGCATACGCTATGCCGTTTACGTGACGGACGCTTTATAAACATTTTGTTCATGCGATAAGCGCAACCATAGGCGCGCTGGCGAGAGTTTTGACGCAAACCAAAGGGCAGCAAAGTAAATAGATATTAATAATTCTATAACTTTCTACAGTATATGCAATGTTTAGCGCCCGGGTTTCGTTCACGTGATAGAGAATGAATGACTTATTCGGATTGTTTAAACAACTAAATTAAGCCTCCGCGCGTGGGTCCCGTCACGGAACAAGGCTTACCTTATTAATGAGAAAACTGGGAGAAAGTGAGTAATAGGTTCAAAAGCTTATATAAGTAATATTGACTTACGTCGAAGCGTCGCCTGGGGGGTTCTGCGATTTCCGGCAAGAGCTGAAACATAATTGTATTAAGTATAGTTGAAATAATGAATGCCGAGAAAATTATAACAAAATCATCAGACAAACATTACCTGCTCCTAAATTTTGAAAATCGTCGTCGGCTCCTTCCAATTCATTTCCTGTTAAATTTAATTTTATATAAATAATAATATTACTTTTCTTTCTTTTGCTTCTTTTATTTATTTAGTAGGTACTTTTACAGCCCTAAGCTTAAAAAAATATATGTTTTTCCTGTTTGGAGGCTGCTGTGAATATAAAGTCTTACTCTAACCCAAAATTAACAATCGTACTGTGACCAACTTACATACAATTTTACAACATTTTTCAAAGGATATTTAATTTTTAGATTACTAACACGGTATAGAACAGAAAAGAGAAGATGGTAGGGTACTAGATAGGAAACGACAGTTACCTTAAAAATACCATGGAATTGAAAACTAAACGTAAACAAATCAGAGAGTGAGCCTGGACGGTACGTCCAGCAGATCAAGGTGAAAACTCGTATCGTATCTCAATGTCAAGAACTAGCGAAGAACACAGAAGAACTGCAACTCCATCGACAAAAGCCTAGGTCTTAAGTTATGAGAATGATGATCTTCATTGCTACTGAGTTGTCTGGAGTGATTTTTAACGCTGCTAAGAGCGACGGCGGCTTTAGTCAGGGTGTCGACTCGTGTTTGTTTGGTCGCGTTTTCGATCCCTTGGTTCGCTTCTACAGTTAGCTTCAGAGAATAGCAACCCCGCTAGCATGTTGTAAACATCTACGCTATATTTATGCACGCCTATGCATACTTAGAACAGAATCGAACATAAATTATTTATTCGACGCTTACAGCAACACATTTAAAACAAATGACAAGCAAAACAACACATTAAACATGGCTTTTAAAAGGACTCAGCATTGTGCCGTAGCAAGCCCAGGCGCTGGTTTTCAGAAGGAAACTATACAAACTAATAACTTAGAGATAACTTGAGCATATTCCCTTGTGCTCTTACAGTAAAAGAAAAACATTGTGGAAACCTGTATATTCGAATAGATACATTTGTAAGTGGACGAAGTTTCGAAAGAGTCTATCAGTGCGTGCAACGATAATAACTATAAAGATAAACAATGCTACCATATTCATCATAAGAGCTAACGTCTTCGATGCTCGGGTCCTGCCCCTGTGGTAGCTCAGCGTCCAGCTGCACCTCCACTGGCTTCAGACCCTCAGAAAGCTCCTTGCAGGAGACCTGCAGCAGCAGCGCCAACACAGCGGCGTAGAACTGCCACGACATCCTGGCTGAGGAGCAATGGGGAATCTATTTTTAAATATAAGTATGAAAGAGGAAACTGACTGACATATCAACGCACAGCCCAAACCGCTTGGTTTGGACATTCCAAATTTGGCACGTAGGTTCCTTAGGTCCCAAGGGGTTAAACCAATTTTAGACGTACGACGTCGGAGGCGTCCTCTAGTAGATTACCTACACAAAGCTAGCAATCCAAATAGGTCACTGTGAGAAGAGTAAGCGCCCATTTGTTTAATCCACAGACAGAAGTATCTTACAGGTACATCACTACAGACCGGCATAAATAAAAATATAAGTATCTCACAGATTATGTAATTAACTTCCTTTTCTTTTGAAGACTAGTTGTAGTCCGTCCGCGTAGAGAAATAAACCTATATTACTCAGTGATAATATAGCATTCTACTGGTGACTTATGACTTTTTTGGAAATAATTCGATATAAGGCTATATGTTTTGTAAACGGTCATAGAGTGTTCATTTTATGTACTTTATTTTTGAATCCACCAAATTACTTAACCAAAATTTTAATGATAAAAAGGTATTGATTGACACCAGATACAAGGACCGAAAGGAAAATTGAAAAAAAGGTTATTAAACAGACATATAAAGTAGCTTTCACATTTATAATATTAATATGAATTTAATACATTGCACATATCGACCAGAGGTTATAATCAATAGTAACTTGAGCCCAAATTTTAAATTAATGTCCCACTAAATATCAATGATCGTTCATTGAACGGTCCAAATAAATCAGTTTATGGACATGAGCCCTATTTGTCAATGACGATACCGCGTCCCACTAACCCGTCCCATACATCTATCTGAGTGGAGATGACAGAATCAATTGGCGACTCGTAATTAATTTTAGCAATGCACCCGTTGTGTGAATGAACCAATTTGTTTATTGGACGATCTACGAGGCCATTGGCCACTTTCGTCCGAGATTTCGGCAACAAACGACGGGATTGGTCAATTAGTGGCAATGAATTTATTGATGTAAATGAACGATTCACTTTCAGTATTTCGGATGCGTGGTGGATCCGTTACTTTGTGTCATTATTCTTCATTTGCATAATTTTGTGTTGTCACTGTTGTCGTTCAATGAAAAATCGGACGTGCCTTTTTAGGGTTCCGTACTCAAAGGGTAAAAAGGGATCCTATTACTAAGACTCCATTTTCCGTCTGTCTGTCTGTCACCAGGCTGTATCTCATGAACCGTGATAGCTAGCCAGTTGAAATTTTCACTGAAGATGATGTTTCTCTGTTGCTGTTACTACAAACAATATAAATAATATAAGTGGGGTTCCCACACAACAAACATGATTTTTTTGTCGTTATGCTCGATATTAATACTAATAATGACAACTGGTGTAGTGTCTAATGTTGTATAGATAATGCACCCTTCATACTCGAGCCCGACTCGCACTTTAGCTGTTACATAACATTGTGGCAGAGATGAGATGACCAAATTTTGATAAATTTCTAGGTAAATAAGATGAAATACATCAAAATTAAATAGTGACAGTGTTACCTACTCAACGGGCTACATCAAGGCTCCGTATATTGCAAGCGTTAACTTAATCAAATGGTAACCGATCATTTTACCGAATTTCACTTCATCGATTGTTTAATTTCATCGAACGCAATTTTTTGCTGAAACCATGATGTTTTCAGGATATTTTAAACTTATTTACATAGGTTAGGTTACACTTGTGACTACAAAAAAAAATCACGCCCATGAAAATTCTGCGTAATGATACGTTCGTTGAAAGGAGTTTCGATAAAATTATATTTAGGTACTCGATACAAATACACTATTCAGGTAGGTATAGTGGTCTTGGACTGTTCTTACCCTAAGACCAATGACAGTGGGCCCAGACAAGATGCATTACGCTAACTATCGTTTCTTTTCGTTTAGTTTTTAAACCAATCGCGTCACTGGCACATCACGTGACTTTTCGTATCACGTCATCTACCAGTGGCGCTCTGTCTTTGGGTATATTTATTATTCTTCTCTATCCCTCGAACAATCTATCGAATTTACTTTACAATCCAAATCCACATAACTTTAAATTATTAAATATATTTATGTCCTAATATAAAATAAAAACATTATAACCTGTTATATAAAAGCGACTGCCATATTATTTCTGTACGCACAAATCGCTCTTCTGGCGAATGTTTCTCAAGATAAGACGCACTCGACGCACCCGCTTACGAGGAGTGGCAGATTGATGACGTCCTTTCCGCACATTCCACACGGAAAGCTAAGACATTACATGGAGGGGTGACCTTGAAAGTCACTTAAGGTCACGTCACAACTTATGATCAAGTTTTGAAACACTTTTTTTGTACAACATTTTTTTGTTTTACTTGTTGTAGCCAATTTAGAGTTTCACGGATCTTAAAAAGTCACTTGAAGTCTATTTTTCGTGGGTGTTTCTTTACACTAACTAATCTAATCATCAATGCATTTATACTTACCCACTTAGAGAGTTATTCCAATAAATAAAAATAACTACTTAATACCCATTTATGGGGTTTCCACATTGATTCATACTTCAACACTGAAGGCCGAGGGATTTCTTTATGTTTTTATCTATGATACAATACAGGTACTATTATATGTATAAGAGCAAAAAAGGTCGTCTAAATAAAAACATAAATAACATATCAAAGCACGCTCTTAAGCCTTAAAAACAATAGAGTTCAGGTCATAGGGTAAATCGTCAGTAACTGGCCACTTTAGAAAGTGTCATTTAGTTACTAGCCACCAAATTTCTTACTAATAGTATAGTAAAGATACTTGGACAGTACTCCGGGTAATAACTCAAGATCTAGGTATTCTAGTTTAATCGCAAAAATGTGAGCAAATATCTTTCTTAACTCATTTTATTGCAAAGTGGCCAGTTACCGGGGGGTGGCCAGTTACTGACGATTTACCCTAATATGTTTTTGAGCATTTATATTATAAGCAAAAAAAAATGCCAAATACCTACCAACCTCCATGTGGGACAGGCGTAACCTATCGATGTTTCAAAAAACATATTTTCCGCTATTTCGTTTGTCCCAAATTCTCATTTGTCCGGAAAACATTTTTCTCTGAACCCATTTACTTTGAATTTTTTTTAAAGAGACACTTACGCACAGAACCTATAGGTTAGGTTAGGCAGTTGTATAACAATCCAAGAAAAAATATTTTCGGTCAAATGAAAATTTCGGACAAACGAAACAGCAACCAAACTTTTTCGAACTTAACATAGGTAACCGGGACAGGCATTTTTAGAAAAAGAGCACTTAGGCTCTGTTGAAATAGTTACGGAAAAACCACCTTCCTGACAAAACTAACCAACGTTTCATAAAAAAGGGGGAGACTTAAATTAAAAGCTGGGATAGAGACATACATACATACATAAACTCACGCCTTTATTCCCAGAGTGGGGTAGGCAGAGCTACAGAATTACCAACAACTATAAAAACTTTTTGATAATTCTGTAACCACATTAGAGATAGAGAATACTTGAAATAAAACATTCAACGGCCAAAATAGGGAATGTAGATAGAAAACATAATTAGATGATAGCAGTTTTCATTACTAACTTACCTGAAAAAATATCAAAGGACAATGTCACACTATACCTAATCTCAAATTAAGCTTTAGGCTTGTAATATACCTCTAGATCCAAGACCCCGATAAACATAATAAACAATTAAAGAATCAATTAACTTGAGAGAGTAATGAAATAAAACACCAAAATTATGATATATCAACATTATCAACTTCATCAGAAAAAGTTGTGGAGGACCATGCCGTATTAGAATTAGTTTGTATCCCCACCAAGGAGACTTAAAAACCTCACGGATTGTTGCAATTTACCGTCTACCATAGACATTGTACGGTGGGGTTATTATGACGTATCTGTGCAATTCATTTTACACTGAGAGAAAAGGACTGAGTTATTTAACTGCTATAGCTCCGTCCTTTATGCTCACCGTAAAATGAACTGCATAGCTATGTCATAATAACCCTCCTGATCAATGATAATGAATTGATTACATTAAATCATGTCAATACTCGCACCTATCAGCTTTTCCTGACGCGTGCAAAATAACTGATTCATAAATCAGAGAGCTGATCCCGGGCTATTGGCGAATGAACGCAATTTGCAGGAAATGTAACACCCTGCTCTTTGTTACAGAAATGCCCTTCAGTTTCGTAATGGCTGGCCAAATACGAAATATGAAACCAGGCGACCGTTGCTATTGAATATTTCCGAAATATTTAAGGAAAAATACGAGAACAAATAAATGAGAAATGAGAAATTCCTGAGTTGTTGGTAATTTTGTATCTCTGCCTAACCCACTTTGGAAAAGACGGCATGTCTTGTAATGAGAATTTCCTCAAATAAAAAGTACTTACAACGGGATATTAAGGGCCAAAATTCTAACATTATAGTGTTATAAAAATTACCAAAACAAGAAATAATAAAAATGAAGTCTAGTCAGCAAGCTCTGCCTTTTCAGTCATAGAAATTGTATAACTGAGATGATATCTTACTAGATTGAAATTATATTTATAATTTCTTCCTTTCGGGTATTTTTGTAACACATTGTTAGTATATTATACTAACAGTTAATACGTAGCAGATAGATAGAGTGCAATGACAACTTACCGAAAGAGGCATCTGTCCAGCAGTGGACTAAGCTGATGATGATGACAATGAATAATTTACTGGGTCTGGTCTTCCAGGACGGAAAGTTGCTAATATCACTCGGTAACCCATTAAGATTTTAAAGTGGAAAAGAACAACCATTTCAAAATAAATATAAATCACTTTTGAAAACAAATTAAAACGGTAGCTGAAAGGATGAATGGACAGCCGGATCCTCCTTCTGTTTCAGGGACTAAGCAATATTAATGCGAATTATTATTTATTTTGTAATTGACACAGTACTACTAATATAATTTTTAGGATTTTACTAACATGTTATGGATGTATGATTATCCGTTTTTTATATTACTATTAAATAAATGGGAATTCTATCGTTGCACTGACTCCCCTTTCCCTAGCTTTCCTCGTTCCCGCTCTTACCTGCGCTGCGTGCGTGCGTGTAAGGATGCGCGGGCGCCGCCCGCGAGTACCGCACAGCCTGCGCGCGCGCGCCAATAAATAGAGCACTTGTCTACGAGCGCAGGGCTGCCCAATCATAGATCACAAATCATGTTAATAATAATAATAATATTTATAATCATGTCTATGGGTCACAGTTTCAGTTTCCACTTACCATCAGGTGGCCTGTGTGCTCGTTTGTCATCTCTATGCCATAAAAAAAAAAAAAAAAAAATCATAGACGACTTACGATATCAAAAATATTTATGGCCGTTTACCCTAGGAGATTCGTGAAAAATAAGGCTAGGGTGGTTTGTCGTTGTATCAACTATGAGCAGGTGCCAAATGGCTGGATATAACCCAGCTAATAATTATCCTGACTCTGCATATCCGTTTGGGAGCTATAATGCCACAGACCGTTAAGCTTTTTAAAGACGAGCGGCGTTTTTCCAACGGCAGTTGATACTGCAGCCGTCGCCACCTGTCGGCGGCAGCGTCGGCTAATACGTCGGCTGCATCCGTTAACGCGTCTGCGGCAGCTGTCACCCTGGCAACCCTTGATTGACGCGGTAGACTACAACTGCAAGCGTTGCTATAGGTCGACCGCTGCCGCTGATGCGTCGACGGCTGCAAGTAGCCTCTGCCGTTGACAATATGCCGCTCATCTGTAAAAAGCCTTACTCAGATACACAGATATACAGATACGGTCACGAGCGTAATTTGGGACCCATTTCAAGAAAAATATGCTTGAAGTCCAATCCAATCCAATCCAATCTTGTTTTAGTGGCAATCGGTCACAATAGGTGTGCGACCCTTTCTGCCAATGACTTAAACTATGCTTGAAGTCGTCAATGTCATTAGAGATGTCAAGTCTTCTTCTTCTTTTTGCCCCGCGGCGACTTCAACAGCTACTACCGCCGGGCTATGGCGTTTCCACGAATATAATCAGTGATTTCGCCAGTGTCAAGTGTATATAAGTATAAATCAATATAGCAATAAAATACAATCCAATCTTCTCTGGGAAGATTGGGGGCAACGTTGTTCGGTAGTTTGTAGGACAGAGGTCAAGATAGTTTTAACCTATGTACCACTTCGAGTCCACTTGTAACGAGAAGAAAGATGCCAGATGTACGCGAAATAAGACCAAGTTTTCAATCACTGTGCAACACAATGGCATAAAAAGTACAAATCACTATCAGAAAAGAACTTTGAACACCTAAATACACAAAAAAATAAAACTAAAACAAATTACACATCCGCCATCTTTTAACGTTGCAAATGGCCTCCAGATGTCAAGTCATTTGTGACATTTAGGAAACTCAACCTTATTGTTGTAGAATGTCAGATTGACTTTGGACCTGAGGTGGGTACCAAATTAAATCTCGTGACTGTATAATATGTACTATCAGCCCAATGGAACCCTGACCCACCATAGCACGGTGTCACAGTGACATTATAAAACAATTTGTTTGACACTTCTTATGACTTGAATCATAACGTCTCTGTGACACAGTTCTATGGTGGGTCAAGGTTCCAATGGTCTGATAGTACATTATGTTAAAATTACACCCCTCTTTTTGCATGGGAGGTTAAGTCACAGCTGCCCACAGCTCGCGGTTGACCGGCCCGTTTTCAGCCGATATTTAGGCCGCGTGGAGAAGCGATCGGCTCGCGCACCAATTCCGCGGCGCCTGCGACCATAAGGCGCTGACCGCTTTACAATTGTAACACGGGTCAAAATGCCACGCTTTTTATGGCTATTCTAATTCGCAGATGTTATTGAGAGAAAGCGTTGGTGACGAAAAAAAATGTTAATGTACAGTCACCACCCGCGAATGTTACGCCACTTGCCACTCTTCTTAATTTAGCCGTGTACTACACTCGGGTAATATGTCAAATCGGCTGTCAACCCAAAATGCATTACACGGTTAAATTAAGAAGAGTGGCAAGTGGCGTAACATTCGCGGGTGGTGACTGTATCTGGCCTAAGATGACAGATGGCATTGTATGTATCGTTTAATAGGTATTCATTTAAAAGGCGAGTACCTACTAAAGTCGCTGTCAATAGAACTTGCAAAAGATGTAAACAAAACAAATCGAACCATTTCACCATGATTACTCGATAATCACGTACTTTTAAAGATCAAGTGGAACTTTGCAATGATTTATACACAATCCCCCTTACTAATAAACGTTGCGTAACGGTGGTATAGCTATACAATGTTTTGTCCTTATCTGTCATTGTGACATTTGAATTTGACAGATAAGGACAAAACATTGAATAGCTATACCACCGCTACTCAACGTTTATTAGTAAGAGGGTATATCATTATTTTCATATTAAGCTTAAGATGAAATACCTAACTATTCATTAGTACACGTTATTTTTAATAAAAACACGCTTGGTAAATATTTGAGGTTATGTGTCAAACAGTTCTAATTTGTTTACATCGTTCACAAGTTCTGTTGACGGCGACGTTAAAACCCGACGCAACCAAAGGTTTTATGTTAGAAAAACCATATTGTTTTTGATATGTCATTGTATTTATAACTTCAATTCAAGACCTCATTGCGCAATAAAGCAAACATACGTTTCATTTTATCAGCCGATTTTTGATCACATACATAATAATAGGTAGGTACCTACATTATTTTAAAGTACCGATAAGGATGTTAAAAAGCTTGCAAAAATGAAGACAAAGCACTTAAGACAGGCAAATTGAATAACAAAATCTTTACCGTAAAGATGCCACATTTACCCACACTTAAACAGCCTCGAAGTGAAGAAAATAAGGAGCATAGCTTTTTAACAACCTTTTCAAATAAAAAAAAACTGTTAGATTACAATCGCACTTTGCCTGCCAAATTTAAAAAACGGTTTATTGGCTTAGATAGCTGGGATAGCGTAACCGGCGTATTAAGTACCTCTACTGCCACCTTTCGCCGGATATTAGATATTCGGTATCCGGCCACACAGCAATCCGTTTTATGTCTAATGATGATGATCAAATATCATCATCACCATCAGCTCACCGAAAGATGGTGAACATTTTTGCAGGAGTTACAGATCAAAAATATATAGAAGGCAATTTTAAATCGTTTAAAATGCACAAACCAAAGCATGCATAGGTACTAGGCATGCATAGGTATGTAAGCATTTGGACACGGAATAATCCAACATTGAAATTGTTACAATTGCTCAGTCCTTAAAAGCATAAAACGTTAGAAACACAATCCTGTTTGACGAGCAGTTCACGCTTAAACCGTGATTCAAAGCAAATCCTTGGGATTCTTCGTAGACTACTATTTGTCTGCGAATGCCGTACTGATCCCGGGAGGGAGCAAAATAAACGAGATATCGCTTCAATAGCTCCACAATGCTGTCTGCTTCGTGATTTTAAGCGTACCTTTTAAGCGAAACATTTTAAGATACATAATATTTCAGGTTTTTATAAAAACTAACGTAAACTATAGTGTTCTACACGATGGTCCTGAAATAAATCCTGATTTTTTTACAGTTACAGGAAAAAACATGGGTCGGGAAATGAAACATTTTGACAAACACATTTCGGCTTTACGGCAAGCTCCCGTTTTAAACATCTGTAGAAGCATACATATACTTGGCTATAGGCTGTGTCCAGTCCTAATTTCCGTGCCAGTTTTCTGTATTTTCTTTCCCTTAAAACCTTATTCGGACTATTTACCAACATTAAAAAAAATCGGTCTAGACACAAAAAAAACCCTTACCGGAGAATGAATTTCGGATCAAGCTAACCCCATCGTCAATACAAATAAATAATTACGGGAAAATCTCACAGAAATGACCAAGTCCCAAATTGATCTCTAGGCTTGTACTTAGTTCTATTGCAGAAAATTCCTTAGCACCCGCTTGGGGTTTTGAACTAAAACTAATTACTTAGCTGTCCTTCACATGGCTTCGTAACCATCAACCAATTAAGTGGTCTCTTGTTTGTTTCCATAACCCGGTGTCACTTCGCGTAATGAAATTAATTAAGAGACCACCGATTACCTAATAAAGGTGATATTGCGGGAAGGGTCAGCACGAGAGGGTTGCAGTGTGAACTCTGAGCCGGGACGTGACACTAGTCGAAACTGCTGCTAAGTTCGTGACGTAGATATAGAAATGTACGGAATATTGCTGGAGAACATACAGTTTATTGTTACGGTGAGTATAATTAGTTTATATGGATATCTTCAAAAATAGAAGCATTACTGCTCCTAAAATTTTTTGTGCTAATGTTGATCGCGGATCCGAACTACCGTCCATTTCGGGAAACGAACTTTTAGATTTTACAAAAAATACCTTCGGTTAGACTAGGTTAGTGGCAATTTACTTATTTTATAGCCCATGTGCATGTGAAGTACCTACCTACCTATCCTTATGAGCAAACTTTCAGCGTTGTTACTTTGATCGTTTTTGAGCAAAAGTGGCTGTGACGTATGAACAGGCAGGCAGACAACCAGACATGGCGAAACTGTAAACATGTTGCTATAGTTTCTCAATGTAACCCAAAAAAGATCTTCCTATCCCATGTAATGTTTACCTTAAAATATCCAAGTGAGTAACTCTAAACTTAGGTACGCAACTTTTTACTAAAAGAAAACATCATCAGCTCTGCAGGTGTTTAACACCTCAGCATTATGCTGAGCCAGTGTCCGATTCACTGCCGCGAGGACACACTAACTGCTTGTTTATTGCTGTTTCCTGTTTTTACTTTTTTCTATGTGTCTTGTGTCTGTAGTGAATAAATGTATTTTTCTTTTTCTTTTTTTCTTTCTCTTTCGTCACTAGTCGAATAGTTCCACTTCTGGGCATAGGCCTCTCTCAGTAAACTGCGCAGTCCTATTTTCGGCCGTTCTGAAAGACATGCATTCCTTCAATTACTCCTGACGGCAATAACCAGGTTACTGTTAATGGGCCAGCGTCCTTGGAAGGGCACGAGCGTCGCAATTGGCCCCGATGCGCTTCGGAGAACCAATCAACGCAGCTGCTCTGACGTCACTGTTGCTAGGCGCGAGTGACGTCACTGGGTCAATTAGCATAACTCGACAATTGGTTGAATAAGTTGTTGGTGATTTGGTGAAAGTTGAAAAGGCCCTATTAGACTACGCGATATTCAGTCTCAACAAAATAGACTCGAAAAAAAGCTACCTATCTAGTTATTACACTGCACATATTGTAGCCTGCTAGTGCTAGGGTGACAGCACCAATGATGGACACTTTTAGCTGATAAGCACCAGAAATTGACACTTAATTCAAATATCAAACGGTCCTAAATTGATTGTTGCAAAACAAATGAATATCCCTTATCTTCTGTAAAATAAGAATCAAGTGTCCATTATTGGCGCCTTGTCTATTACTGGTGAGCGCACTAACGTTATAAAGTGTAAAAACAGCTAGCCAGTTAGTGATCTAATCTAATGCGATTGTATGTGCATTCCCGCACTGGCTCTACCTAGCGCACCAAGCGCATAAGCGCTCTACACTTTGTATAATGTAATGCCGGCTTGAGACACCGACGGTAAGACAGTTAGCGGTGCCGATACCACTTTAACAGGCTAATTAAACTGGATAACTGCCGCAATCAGAGACGACATTGTAATTTAATGCTTGATTAAACTTGCTGACGTCACTTTCTTTCCTACAGCAATAGAATAAGACAAAACGTCACTAAACAAGCATTAACTGACGTCTCTGAATACGACAGTAACTGACTTACTCTTAATACCGAACGGAATAGACTAAGTGACACAAAAGGAGATAATAAGGTTATAACCGATTAAAATATAAATTTATTGTGATTGAATTACGTATTTAAATTACTAATTTATTTTATTTCCAGCGAAAGTGTTGGAGTACTATACTGTCATACTTTCGGATTTATTTCATGAAAATAAGGTTTTAGATAGTTTTTTTATTAGTCGCCCTATATAAATATCACCCTTTTTACAAAAGAGAAAAGGCAAAAGTTGCATTAAATATCCCTTACCGTAAGTAAAATATACGTACTTATAATAATATATGTACTTATAAATGTTTGATGTACTTGTTTAAGTAATTCTAATAACAACAGACCAGGCTGCCACCATGTGGTACCATCAGGCTGGTATGATGAGATGATGGAGGTGGAAGGAGGCCATTGGAACTTCGCCATCGCGGCATCGGCGTGAGTCCGTCGAGTTTGGAACGATTGAGTCGGCATTTACTAGTGAGTTTCATCTGTACTAGAAGGACAGTCATCAACATTTTTGTTTAAATATTATTGTTGAAAATATTTTGTAGCTATTCTTCTTGACTCTAGTTTAAAATAGTTATCAGAAAAACGATTCGACTAAGAGGCGGGCGAGGGAATCTAGATCTAAGTAATTAATCTCTAGCAATATTGTAAGTACTTTGTCGTTTTAACGCCTTTGACAGATAGGTAAGTGCAGCGGTTCAAACATGACGTTGAAGTGACAAATCACTAAAGTGTGAAACTTGTAAGACCAACAACCGTACTATTTGCTTGGTACAGCACGACACAATTAATAAGGCGCGCGTCGAAGCGCTTACACCGTGTTGATCAAGAATCTATTATTATTATTTATTTATTTAATGGCGTCTACATAATAACGTAATTTTGCCAATGTCAAGTATATAATAAGCAACGTTTTACGGTGAATCCTGTCATGTAATCGAAGTCTTCCAGTCATAGTCGTTATGACCCTTGAAGATGGCGGGCATCCACTTCAATGGCTTGGTGTGATCTTGACCGCTAACTCATTTGGAACCATATTTTCACTGTTATTTTATTTAATGCAAGTTCTTCATCAATGTTACAAGTTGTCCCACAAAACTGCCCCGGATTTGTCCCGCTGTAACAGCCGTGGTTACTAAGGCAGCGGTTGTGTCACTTTCGTCTGTGGTTTTTACCCCTAGACCGCGGAATAAAACTGTATCGTCTGCAACTGACAAGCGAAACATTTTCCAGGGATGAATAATTAAATTAACCCCTCTCTAAAACGATGTCGCTCAAAATGATAAGCTACATTTAGACTGAAACAGGAGTAAAATCCATTGAGTAAAATTAGAATTTAAAACGTCGATTTTTATAAAAAGGTGTTATGAAAAAAAACATGGTAATAGAGTTTTGTTTCATAATTAAACTATTTTTATTTATTTATTATTTACTTAAAAAACAAATAAACAAAATTCTGGATTATCAATATTTTTTCTCAGTAAATAATAAAAAATACTTTTGAATTTATGCTTTTGAGACAGTTGAACCTCTACATTTAAGCATGTTTTTTTCGAAACACCATTTTATAAATAATCTATAAATAATCCTGTTGTCAATTAATAAACGATAGTACTTAGACGATTTAACTCAGGGCAATGCTGATGCCCAATAGTGATGGGCGATTTCTGAAACAATGCAAAACTTTCCTTAACTGCGAAAATTACAGCGTCTGAAAGTTACATAATTATATGAAAATAATTCTCACACAAGTAAATTTCATGGAAACTTTCCGTTACGTACGTTACATGTCAAAACAATAGTAATTTTCAGAAATTCAACGATTTCACTTCGGTCACTTTTAGAATATTGCATGACATTTTAGGTGAAACTGTCACTTTTAAAACTTTTAGAAAATTGCAGAAAAAGGGAAAGTTGCACTTTTGAAACTTATGAGTACATTCGCCCATCACTAACTGCCGCACTCAGAGACGTCAATTTAATGCTTGTTTAGATGTTGTCTTATACTATTTCTATGGCAAAAAATGTGACAGCAGCAACTTTAATCAAGCATTAGATTTAATTGACGTCTCTGAGTACGGCAGTAATGCCCAAGCCACTAATGCATGCCGCTAATAATTGTAGTTGTGTTAATGACGCGATGAACATGGTTAGTAGCCTTCATAGGCAGGGGCCTACGGGACGGGCAAATATTTAAATGTGTACTTCTTATATCAAAATTACACAGTAAAAGCCAAAGCGCAATATCTGTGAAAGCATATAAGTAAAAAAAAAGCGTTGATCAGCGGGAAAACATGCCAAAAATCTTACGTGAGAGATAAAGGAAGAAAAAGGAGAAAAAAAAAGTTGATTAAATTTTGTGAATAAGGTCTGCCTCAAACTCACATATTTTAATATTTTTTCAGGTGTAGATGTAGCATGCAGTTACAATAAATAAATAAATATGAAACAAACATATCCTCGCAAGGCCCAAGGTCCTAAATTTAGGCCATTTGTCAACGTGACTTTTGACTTTAGTTGACCGACACAAGATAATTTTTAGAACTAACGAAATTCTGCATGATCCTTACGAAAATATGGTTATCGTTTTCTAGTACGTGTACGGTCGGCCTTATAGGTGTAGGTGCATGTCATGTATGTACTATGTAATTTGTCTACGGCATTAAAGCGACAAAGTACAAAAGTGTGCAGCTACTTATAAGGCCCACGGTAGCTACCCATGGTAACATTTAGCTTAATTTGGGACTAGTTTTTTTTAATGTAATTTATCGCCAAAACTCCTGGTTTTTACAGAATACTAGGTGACACCTAAGACGTAATACAAAATGTTATTTTCCGAATCTACTCATGATTACGATCAACTATTAATATGGGACCAACTTCGAAAGCGTAAACACAAAATCGACGTCTCCCTACAAATTGTGAAACCAGCTGATTGCTTTTAGTATGGGAGATTACTTTTTTTTTCTACCGAATTCGATATTAGTCCCATAGTAAAAGTTGATCGTACTCATAAGTAGCACAGAAAATAAAAAAAAATATGACGTCTTAGATGTCATCCTGTATATAAAACTTACTGAAATCTGGAAAAATCAATATAAAACGTAAACATATTTGTCATCACATTCGTGTTAAACTAATCCTACCAATTTCACCAAACGATGTGAAATGTTAATCAATGTGAATCGACTTCTAGTTCATAAATTTTGACAGCCGTTAACACTCTTATCGTATGTTGGTAAAATTCGTCAGAAATGTAAAAAAAAATTGAGATTCAGATTTGGTGACAATGTGACCAGCTCTGAAGCATACTCTATCAAACCAAAAGAGATTTTTAAAAATCGGTCTGTAATTGACGGAGAAATCGGTGAACATACATAAAAAAAAAAAAGATACATTGAAACATATAACCTCCTCCTTTTTTGAAGTCTGTTAAGTACCCGGAACCGACGTGCATGCATGACTCGATGTATGAATGTGAAAGAAGCGAAAGAGACTTGTCAGGATCATAACACGTGGAAAGAAGTGGTCTCTGCCCACCCCTCTGAGAAACAGGCGTGATTGAATGTATATATGCTGATAAAATAAAACAATACCAGTAGGTATTTAGTGAACCGGTGGTGAGTATATGATTAGTTCATAGATTTTGGAGCTGTCAACACTCCAATCGTCTGTTAAGTTGTTGGAGCAATTCGGCATGAATTATAGATGATGATGTAGACTAACCTCGTCTTCAAGAATATCTTGAAAAATCGCTGACCGCGTGATTTCCTTTCAAAGCCCGTCATAATCCCAGAGTCCTTCCTTCAAGCGCTAAGCACAGGGTGGAGGCTAGACCAGTCGGCAGTAGGCGCGAGGCTTGCCGGTCGCACGGACGTTACACCGAGCATCGGCTGCGAAAACCTTAAGTCGCGAGGTTATGGTCCTTCGAAACCGTACGCTTGTTGATAGTGTATAATGAAATTTTCAAAGGCATGAAGCAATTAGTTTTAACTTGAAATCTTCTTAATCATAATGTTTAATGAATACAGTTTATGAGTTAACACAATCGCCATAAAATAAACAAGGGTGCGCATATTAATATTTCGTTGAATGATTTTTTTTAAATTCTAACTTTTTATCCACGACCCAAAGTAATTACCCCTGATCTAACCCTTTCAGTTTAACGCCTGTCAGATTGTCCCCAGAAAAAGTTATTAAATATTTCTTAAGAATTTGAAAGCTTAATAAGTTGAGAAGATGTACGGGTGGCTGCTCGAGAGCGTCCAGCATTATGTTATGGTAAGCTTTTTAACAATTAAAGACGAGTAGTTATTAAAAAAAAGAAGTATAACTTTTCGCAAAACATTATACTTACTTAGGACTGGGGGGTTATTATGACATAACTTTGCATATCAGTTTACGCTGAAAGAGAAGGATAGAGATATATAACTGCTATAGCTCTTTGAAAGTCTTGACGCAAACAAACAAACTGACAGCGTATACACAGACTTTAGAAAGGCCTTCGACAGAGTGGATCACAGGATATTACTCGAAAAGCTTGCATATAATGGTATTAGGGGTAACCTTTTGCGCTGGTTCAAATCTTACATCACTAATCGCACCCAAAAAGTGGTCATCAATGGTCATGAGTCTAATCCTGTTTCTGTCACCTCCGGGGTGCCACAAGGTTCAATCCTGGGGCCATTACTTTTTATAATATTTATAAACGATGTCTATTCATGTTTTGATTTCTGTAATTTTCTTTTATATGCTGACGATATCAAAATTTTTCACACTATAGAAAGCGATAATGATTATCGTAGGTTTCAACAGGATTTGGACCGTTTCTCGGATTACTGTATTAAAAATAAATTGAGCCTTAGTTTAAACAAATGCAAATCTATCACTTTTACCAAAAAACTAAATCGCATACAACATACTTACACACTATTGGGTTCCATTCTCGACGTAGCTGATACCATAAGAGACCTTGGGATTGAGCTTGATAGTAAATTGCATCTTAATTCACATATAGACACCATAATAAGCAAAGCCTATAAGATGTATGGTTTTGCCATGCGTTCATGTGCAGAGTTTGTCCGACCGTCGACTTTTCTTCATATTTATAAATCTATTATCCGGTCTCAATTAGAGTATGCCGTGCCCGTATGGAATCCATTTTACAACAAATATATTGATGCACTCGAAACTGTTCAATCTAAGTTCCTCCGATGTATGCATTACAAGTGTTTTCACGGAAGATTATCCTATAATGAACTCTTAAGTAAATATACTTTACTACCGCTTATAGCTAGACGTCAACAACTAGAAGTAATGCTGTTATATGACTTATGCCAAAATAAGTATGATTGTGTTGCACTTAATAACAGACTGTGCTATAAAGTTCCCCACAGAATACACTGTCGAAACCAATGCCGCGTCTTTGCAATTACCTCTTGCCGTACTAATGCCGGTAAACGCTCACCTCTATACCGAATGGTCAATACCTATAATAATCAATTTGTATCAGTCGATATCATGGCCACTCGCGTTGGAATGTTTAAGAGGGAGGTAATGAGGATACTGCGGACTGCCTAGCGCCACGGATCTGTTGCGTTCGGCACTTACCAGTATTATCATTACCGATACCGTTTAAAAGTGATTACTACGATGTTATGTTATGCAATGGTAATGTACTATGCTTTGCTTTATTTGTTAATAAATAGTCAATATCATGTACAATTGCACCACCACTAATCAACAATAAAATAGTAATGTGTGGTTAACGGTGTTGGTGACACAATGACCTATTGTTATTTAAGTTAAATTAGTGATAAGAATAAATTGTGATCACTGTTTGTTTACCCAAATAAATAAAAAAAAATAAAAAAAAAAAAAAAAAAAAAATAGCTCTGTCCTTTACGCTTGCCGTAGAATGAACGATAATTATGTTTTTTTAGAATAGAGGCCCTGGCCCTCTATTCTACTGGTTGAAACCATATTGCTTATGACGTGTTGTCGTTATATTTTTAAATCGGCCGCCATTACTTTCGTGGAAGTAAGACGTGTTACTTTGACAATACGTTAACATGTCAAAGGTAATATTGTTCTACCTTGTAGAATACATTATCGGTCCTTAAGTTCTGTCACAAAGGTTTTGTCAAATAAAACTAACTTCTGTTTATTTTTCAATTTTAAAATAAAGAAAATTTAAAAGCTCATCATCATTCCGCATAGTCACCACGATATCCGATACCATCTTTTAACATTCACGGCCGGCACTGATTAAAATACGCTCGAGCTTTCTGAATATTTCACTTTTTCAAAACGTTTTAAAGGTTAGTCTTTGTTAACCAAGAAACTTTTTTATTTAATATTGTAGGTATGTTGAGAGACCAGCATTATTTTCTTAACGACACTTAAAAACCAGCTTATGAAGCACGAAATTTGGTGTGTTATCGTATTCCTGCAAATTGATGCTTATACAACTTTAAAGTTGTAAGCATAACACCTACGGTGAGGGAAACCGAAGAACGTACCTTTTAATGGAAATTGTAACAATAGCGAAAAAGGTACCTACGTCTTTCAGTTTTCGTTACTGTATGTACATATGCCTAGTATTTTAATAACGGTATAATATTATTTAAAATATATATATATATATATATCAGTGGTTATATTATGTTCGATATCGAAACCCCGATAAAATAAAAGGAAAAAAATAAGAAAGGAAAATATAAATATTTGGGCCAGCTTGATCTAACCGTTCGAGGTAACCAGGTAACGAGGTAACCAGGATTAATTAATTTCCTGGTTGCCAGGATTATCCTGGTTAACCTGGAAATCCTGGCAAAATGATAAAACAAAAAGTTATCTTCAATTTCATTACGTACAATACATACGAGCTAATCTGAAACTCCTTTCCAATGTTTCGTAGTCTTATTTCATTTATTAGGCACTGGAACGATTACATCAAGCTGGCCCAAATCTTTATATATTCCTTTCTTATCTTTTCCTTTTTATTTTATCGGGGTTACGATGTTGAAACGTAATAAATGTACATTGATATTTCCGGCGCAACAAAATGAACAACAAAGTTAAGCAATATATTTTTTCCCGGGATAACTCTACAGCAGATTTTTCCCATCAAGCTCTACATATGGGGCGTTGCTTGATGGCTTTTTAATAATACAGTAGGACATTATATTTTGAACGTTCGCTTCCTTTAAACTTTAAACTATGAGGGTGTCATAAAGAAAAACAATACTCGATATGATAAATCCTTTCAGAGGCTTATGAAGCTAAACATTTGCATACAAAGCGCGATAACGTTTCTCTCCTCCTAAACCTAGTCCAATTGTTACGAGTTTTGAATATGTTGTAGATATTAGAAACTAGGTGTGAACAAAAAACCAAAATATAGGAAACGTACAAAGTAAGTTTTTCATAAAAACAACGTCATTTATTTGATTTCAAAATGTTTTTATTATTTGCAAGAGTTTTTTTGCGTTACAAGAGGGAATGAAATCTTATATATTATTAAATTTCATCTGTTAGATTATTATATAAATGTTCCTAAATATACATCGCTCATTGAATGCAAAACGGACACATTCCAAAATAATTTGCTCTTGCATTAAAAATCTTATACGAATTTTGATTTATCACTATTAACGCGATATTTATTTGCGGTTATGATTTCAGGGGGGTTAGTATGACACAGCTATGCAGTTTAGTTTACGCTGAGAGAAAATGACAGAGCTATATAACTGCTATAACTCTATCCTTTACGCTCGCCGTAAATTTAACTGTATAGCTATATCATAACAACCCCCTTGAGTCGTTAACTTGAATATGACATCAGAAGCATATATCGTTAGTACTTTAGAAAAATCTCGTATCTGATTTTTCGAGATGTATGAGTTTGAACTTAATCCTCTCCATATTTAAGTTTAAAATCGTTCGTCACGACATATGAGATACGAGGATTTTTCAAAGCAATGCCGATATGTAGAGCCGCGGGGACCATTCTGCCAATTGCAGGATCGTGATTATACCTAAGTTAAAAATGTTCAAGAATCGCTTGGAACCTAAATGACGGGTGACCCGTTTCTATTCCAATTTATACCAACCCATCTCGTTTCTACATCGTATCATATTTATTTACATGACAATATGCTAATGAATAGATTAATTTCCGAGTTTGTTTAGAGCCTAGGAACTTACTAACTTTACCATTCTAAAAACAAGAAGTAGTTAATCCGTGTAACGTAATTATTCTACTACTATATATTAATGGAGAAACTGAATATTTAACTAATTAACACCAAAGTTAACGTGATTTAACTCGCCCTAATAGCCATTTATCAGGATCCCCACTCCATGTGACCTTGCCTTATGGGAGGGAAATTACTTACGAGCAGTTTAATTGAGTTTGGGTGACCTTCACCTTGAATAAGACTCCAGGCAAAGGGTACTAACAATATTATATTAGCTACAGACAAACTGCTAGGTAATTGGTTCTAAAGGGGTAAGCTTACGGGTGGGGGTTTTTAACCTCGCAAAAAAAGGAATGCTACAAGTTTTACTTGTATATCTGTCTGTGTCTATGTGGGTCTGTGAATCAGGGCACTGGGCAGGAATGATACTATCTAAATATGTATTTGTAACGCGATAACATAAGTAATAAGTTACTTTTAAGGTAGTGGATGTGTTTAGAAATTTAGACTGACATTATGATGATCATTTGAAATTGAAAGACTAATGACAGTCCAAGTCAGTCAGTCAGTGTTCTCTCAATCGCTCAAAGGTTAACTGGAAGAGATCCCTGAGAGATCCAATAGGGATAAGTTCGCCTTTGTACATACCTTTTTTGTTTCTGTTTATTTTTGATTTGTTATTTTCTGTTTGTACAATAAAGAGTTTACATACATACATACATACAGTTAAACCGTCCATTTCAATCAAAATCGTATTGCTTTTGACATTTTATCGTATGCATGTTATTATAGCTCTTATTTACTTGACAACAATACTATAACATATCAAAAGCAATTATAGTTTACGTACCTACCGAATAGAATTGAGCTCCCGGGGATTTGTTTGATCTAGTCTAACTCCTCTTAATTTGATATCACACTTTTCTCATTATTACACCCCTTTTGACCACTGAAGAATATAACTACAATATTGAATCAAGATGGACTGAACAGAACAATAAAGGCCTAAGTTTAAACACTCGATCTTGTCTATATCGCCATCAATACACAAATCTTCTTTATTTAGGTACGATATCGGATAATGTTGCTATGGTAATCCATCTGCTTCGTTGTGAGAGGATACCGGCACGTTCCAATATCCAATCAATCTCTTGTTTCGATCTACTTGACAATATAACATTAATCTTTCTTTATTTTCCGTCTACTTCGTCCACTGAAAAGTCTAAAAGATACCAAGGTTTATTTAATAATCATGTGTTTACAATGAAATATGTAATATTCGTCCTCGTCGACCTTTAAACGGAAAATAAAGAAAGATAAATGGTACATGCTTCGATGGTTCGGTAATTTTGAAAGGATGGATTAAAGAAGATTGACGCAAGAGACACACGCTCACTTTTGCTCTGGAAACAAGAGAAGCCTCGAAAGGGGCCACCCCAGGCGTACTTTTTCGAATCAAATTGGAGAAAAACTGGCCGGATCTTAAGTACCCGAAACCGACGTGCATGCATGACTCGATTATGAATGTGGAAGAAGCGTAATAGATTTGTCAGGATCGTAGCAAGTGGAAAGAAGTGGTCTCTGCCTACCCCTCTGGGAAACAGGAGTGATTGAATGTATGTATGTATAAATGTTACATTGTCAAGTTATCAAACAAGAGATTGATTGGATATTTGAACCAGTCGATATCCTTTCGACTGCCGAAATATTTTGTCATTTTATTTGACGTAAAGTGACCGACTAACGGACCACCAACAGCCATTCATTCGGGTGAAGCCCAAGTTAATTAACTCGCAATATTCTCGTTGCGTAACGCGCACTATTGTCGGTTAAAAATAGCCTGCTGTTTTGGGAAGTCACGCGGCAGTGTCCTACTGTCTAAAAATGTTGCTCAATTACGCTCTCTATTTCTAACCAAGGCTTTGAAGGAGTTAGAACATATTTCATATACCAGAATTTTTATTTACAGATGTTTAATGAATACAAAATAAATGGTTATACGGCAAGATAAAATGGCTTTAACAGAAACTAGAACACACTAAAAAAGTTTGTATTTTTTTTTGAAGAAGAAGGTTATAACTACTCTTTTTTTTTTCTAAAAAAATAATATAAAATAAGAAAACATCAATAAATTACAAAAATGTGGATCAGTAACTCAGTATGTAAGTCTTTTCTCGAAATGGTTTTGGAACGACTAAAACCTCTACGCCGTAGCGCCGTAGCACTATCTAATTAGAATAGCGTAAGTACCTACATGCGCCTATGAAATAGGTACGTCAGAAACTGAAATAATAAGGACCGAAAATTAAATAGGTTTGTAAGTATAGTTATGAAAACAAGATGGGGTGTCGCATTTAGTGCTCATTCAAATAGCACAATGGCAACTTCGGACAGTGCTTCCGTCAGAGTAACATCAAATATGGTCGTAAAGTACTTACAGTAGGGTATGGTCGTCGTAACTATCGATACGATTTTGTATTGGCATATACGTACATTGAATTCCTTGAAAATTACTTAGAATAAAGGTGCGGCCGCACCGCTACTTAGATAGATAAAGATAGATATACTTAAACATCTTTATTTTTCACAAAACATGCACATGGCTGATAAAGCCAAATCAAAATTACAAACTGAACTTAACGATGTGTAAATTACGGTGCGTCAAAAACGGTGCCATGTTGTTACTATGACCCCGCCTTGTGTTTACGCAACGACACCGCATGTTACGAGTCGGTTGCACCTTAACACGTTGCCTGTGCATGCTCCATATATATATATACATGCTCAAACGTGCAAACAGTTTTTTTTTGTAAGTATGTTAGTTCATACGTGCAATCATATTAGAATGCTTTAGCTCACTCGTGCATATTTTTATAACCCTTCAAGTTTGCAAAGGGCTATGCCTCACATGTGATACACTCACGTGTCGTTGTACCCACAAAATGCATCATATATGGGGCATGCACAGGGAAGGTGTTAATAATGTACTACACTTGGTAGCAAAGAAATCGAGCCACCACAGTACTGAATTTCCATAGGAAGTGGCTAAATTTCTTTGCTCCCGAGTATATTTCATTTGCTTTTTTGTCTTAATGGTTTTAATGCATGCATGGTTTGGGCATGCTTCGATGGTTCGGTCATTTGGAAAGGATGGATGAAAGAAGATTGACGAAAGAGATATACACATCGATAGTGAGTGGACGGGTCGGAAGGGGCCGCCCTAGGCGTACTTTTTCGAGTCAAATCGGTGAAATACTGGAAAAGGGCCGAATCTTAAGTACCCGCAACCGACGTGCGTGCATGACTCGATGTATGAATGTGGAAGAAGCGAAAGAAATTTGTCAAGATCGTAGCAAGTGGAAAGAAGTGGTCTCTGCCTACCCCTCTGGGAAACAGGCGTGATTTAATGTATGTATGTATGTGGTTTTAATGTTAGCCTTTTCAACGCCTACTGCTATCGTCAGCGGCGTAGTAGGCACGAGTTTATGACGACAATAGGAGTCGTTGGCGTACAGAAGTTTAATCAAGCAACATATAAATATCACAACAATTTTGATTGTCTGTTGTTTAGGGGTTCTATTCCCATGTATTTTAGCCCATCTTCGACTTCTTTGCATGGTGATGGAAATTTCCGTCATAACATAATACCACCTTTTTGTATTTTTTTTGTAACACTTTTTTTATGCGTATTCAAAATCAAATAGGGTTTGAATTCATGACGTTTTTATTTTCATGTAAATAAGGGTTAATTCTATAAAGTAATAATATATATAAAATCATAGTAACTGTGAATGTGAATGTGATTGTGATAGAATTTAACTATGTTAAAACGAGTAGAATATAGAGCCCCAGGGAGTTATTCCATAACTTATTTTTGTACTTGTTTGCAGCAAGAATGCGGGGAAGAGATATGGGAGACCATCCTCCGGGAAGCCGGGGCCAAGAACACGGTGTTCAGCGCTACTCAGGTATGGACACGAGTTCATTATAATGCAAGCTGTAAGTTAAGTTACCTACTCATATAGGTCATCAACCGCGGAAATGTTCCATGGCAAGACCAATTAACTTTCAGTCGAGGACAAATAATCGAAATAATTTATAATTCTTATTGAGTTATTTCTGATCTAAACTGATTATTAAGATGTTCACTTAATTTATTTGTAAATTATTTCTCTTATTTTGCTTGAAAGCTCGTTTTTTGACGTAGCGACGGTGTTAAGGGCTTTTATTTTACTTCGTCTGCGGTTGGACTTAAAGTAGGTACACATTTTAGTAATTTCTCACTCTCACATCAACGGCATGTTTGAACTGGTGCAGTAGTCAAAGGCGTTAAAACGATAAAGTACACAATTTATATGGCGTGTCGTGAATCTTCGTTCGCGTAGACACGAACAACGCTTCCGATGATTTCCGAAAGCATGATTAAACCCACGATCAAACTTTTTTCCATCTCACTCACGCATATTTGACGGCTGACTGAATGACATGCGGGCGCGCGTCAACATGGCGTCACTATTAACCAATAATAGCACAGAATACAACCACGCAACGCGTGGAGCATGCTGATTAGTCACCGCACTTCGAAAAATGTGATCTGCGCAGGTACATCCGTACGCCATATCAGTTGTGTTTTACTGTACTAAAGTATCCAACTACTTACAACTCCTACTATTCACCAAATTTATATCCAACTAGCGACCCGCCCTCGCTTCGCTTCGATTTAGATTTTTCATACAAAAGGATTTTCCCGCTAATTCCCGTTCCCGGGGGAATTTCGGGAATTCCTTTCTTAGTGCCTACGTTTAGCCGTTTAGGCTGTGCGTTGATATGTCAGTCAGTCATTCAGTCAATTTCTCCTTTTATATATTTAGATTTAAATTCCCAGCAATACCCGGATGCGCTAATGCTGCGACTCGCAAGCGCCCTGGCGCGGCTGGTGGGCGATGACCCAAGCCCCGGGGTCCCCAACGCCCCCAGCGCCCCCGGTGCCGCCGGCGCCCCCGGGGCCCCCGGCAGCCCTGCCCCCAGGAAACCCTCCCTCAAGTCCAAGCCCACCTGGCGCAGCGCCTCCCTCCACACGGACACCAGAAACCCCGTCTACAAATGCCCCTTCACAGCCACAAACGCCCTAACAGCTGCTACCAAAAAGGAAATCAATGCTTACAACTCCACCGAAGAAATGGCAACTCGTAAATCGACAGACAAACTTAACCGAAGAGACGACATCAAAACATCAAACGAAAACACTTGCACGGAAATCGTCACTTACAACAGAAGGAGCTTGGGTTTCAAGTTGGAAGACAACAAGATATTTCCTTGCGTGGCTTCGACGTCTTCTGAAAAAAGTCTCGAGAAAACCAGCCCTGATAAGAGCGTCGAGAATACTAGCCCTGACAGTGGTAGCCCTGAGAAGGCTGACTGTTCTGTGCCAACGTCTCCAGTTTCAGACAGTGGAAGGAAAAGCGCGAGGTCTATCCGGAAGGGAAGTTGTTCCAGTGGTCTAGACGCGTATAAGCGTCGTGGCAGCGGCCTCGGTAATGTGAGAAACCTGGGGCTCATCCGAGAGGGACAGCTCTCAGGCTTGAAGGAGAAGTTTGGAACCCCGGAGAAAGTCATGCACTTCTTCGGTAGATGCTTCGTTAAATTCTTCAGTAAATACTCGTAAGTCTCACAACTTTGTTACACTAGAATTAAAAAGTATATGGTAGCAAATGGTGACAACGGTGGCCCCGTTTATTACTAAGCCTCCGTTGTCCTGTCTGTCCGTCTGGGTATCATATTATCATAAACCGCAATAGGGAAGTTTCAATTTTCACGATATTTATTTCTATGCCGCTATAACAACCACCTCCATAGAAAAACGTGAAGGCGTATTTCCTCGACGTTAAAAATCACTGTAGGTACTTCTTGCACCGCAAAAGACAAAACATATGGCGGAATAAAAAATACGTAAATGGTACCCTGTACAAGTAGGGCGGTTTGACTTTTTGCGTACTTACTAATTTAATCTTCTTGTAATGCAACAACGCAAAAATTATGACGTCGAGGTCTACGAGTCTACTTTTAAACATTTCATCTTTATACTGCAAAGGAATTTTCTAATAGCGAAGAACCTTCACTACAAACTTACAAGAATTTCTTAATAAAACGGCCCACATACGCGGAGCTAACATAAAAAAGACCGTACATCAATTATGTAATAACAGCATCTGTCAGCTAAATATCCTCCAATTAAAGTAAAACGATAAATTGTCGTCATTTTGGCGTGTATGGGAAGCATTCGACAAGTCATCTATCAAGTAAACCAATAACACGTGTAAAGTTAGAAACGAAAGGAATCCCCCCGCGCGCGATATACATTGATGAGCCAACATTGGCGCGTTATAACTTTTGCATTTATTGACCGTCAATGGATTACGACCCTGAGCCCGGGCCGGATTTAGGAGAGTTTGCTCGCGTGGACGCTTGGTCATTGACGCGAATATGATAGATAGATGTAAGCGGAAAACCATCGATGGGTGAACTTTTCTTGGTTTTGGACATTATCGTAAACGGTGATTCGCACTAACTGTTGAGCGTAAAGGAATTGAGCCAATATTCGATTCATATTTTATTCACAGACGTAAGTAGCTTATGATCTCAAAGAAAGTAGTTGCGTGGTTCTCTTCAGAGCTATCATCTACACCTGAAATGTAAATGAGTTATACAACATTTAAAACCATTTCGATAAAAAAAGTTCGAGATAAGTACCTATGTAGGTACTTTTTTATAGGTAATATATCAGGAAGGCCTTTGCCTGCCGCGAAACAGAAATACGCGGGGGCAGGGCGCGTTATAGGACTAATATTTGCAGGCTAATGAGTGAATGCACCCAAATTCAACCAGGTACGACCAGATGATTCGCGCGACGGGCCGCTTTTTCTGCACTTTCCTGCAGTCAGTGGACAACATCCACCAGCGCATGCAGTTCACCTTCCCGCGCATGCGCTCGCCCAGCATGCAGCTGACGCGCGCGCACCGGCACGGCGCCGAGCTGGTCTACAGCAGCCAGCGCACCGGCTTCACGCACTATCTCATGGGTAAGAAGCCTTTAATTTTCAGGGGAACATCTTTGCATTGTATAGAACGGAGTCACAGTGACATAAAACTATTTGTTTCACACATGACTTGAACCATAACAGTACCCTCGTTATTAGTTCTACGGTGTTCTACATAGTTTCATTAAACTTCATACACGTAGCACTTCTCTGGGGAATAAATACTTTATTCTTATTAACATACACGCCTGTAATCCCAGAGTGGGGTAAGCAGAGCTACGGAACTATTTACAACTTTGAAAACTGGTTGATCATTCTGTTACCACATTTTTGGACAAATAGGCTAAGATGTTTACCAGCGTATTAGTGACGGGTGGCAAGCCCATCGCCTAACGGTATTAAGCCTATATTCCCTTTGTTGCCTCTGACGCGTTCATAGGAAGATATGGAGTGGCACTAATCTAACCCGGCAACCACACGGGACTTATTCTTATTTATTTAATCTGAAAAACGCAAAGTACCTACTTCTTGTCTCCACAATACTGCCTTTTTCAGGTCAGCTGTACGAGATAGCAGAAGACATCTTCTCCTTGAAGCTGAAGGTGTCCATCGTGAAGGAGAGCATGGAGGGCAGCTACTATGTGGCCGTGCTGCGGCTGGAGTTCGACAACAGTGACTACGTGAGTCCTTGAGCATATTAGCCACGAAGAAGAACTTGACTGAAACGATGTAAAGACTTAAATTGAGGCATTCCATCTTGGTGAGTTAGCCACACATTTTGAAATCTTAAGATTGCGATCTTGCAGTTCCTGTCTGTGGAATGCAAATGTGTGGTCCCACTTACAATTAGGTGGTATGTGTGTTTCTTTATCTTCCCCAAGACATATAGAAAACTGATAGTTATAACTGTCATAAAAGTAAGTGCTAACATTAAGGTCAAATTCATTTGATTCGAGATTAACCTGAATAGAATTTGCCCTTACTTTACTTTACATTAACGTTTGCACTCGATCGAATCAAAATTATGTTATACTTTGTTACTACTGATAGAGATACTTTAAAAAAAAAACTTGAACGGGAAAGATACCCGCCATAATCTTTTATCGTGACCAATTTGGAACAAAACATGCCACATCTTCGTCTCGATTTGAAGTTCTTAACTCCAACCTAGAGGTTAAGATTAATTTTGACCTTTTGACATTTCAAATACAAACATACAAAAACTCTCACTGCTGCTATTGAGTGGTTAAAGTAATACATCCCACTAGATTTACCTCAGATAAGAGACTCGTTACATAAAATTTTGTCTCCAAGATTGTCTGTTCATTTATTATTCCTAGCATTTTTCTCGTGGGAAATAAGAGAGGCAAGTGTTTTGAAATATTGAATACATTGCGACTAACTCATATAAACAAGAATGTCATTTTATAGTGATGACATTAATCTGAATCTGAATGTCAAGTAACCGATGTTTCTTGGGTAAACACGTATTTGGAAAAACCACTGCACCACTTTCTAAAGGATCTTTACAGGGCCGGTATTACACTCTATATTAACCCATCTTGCTTTCGAACACACAGAAGCTTTTACGAATTGGCTGACTTTACTGACAGGTTAATAACACGTTTACAAAATGATATGGATAAGGTTTAGAATGAAATCCATCTACGGGTACAATTTTGCTTTAGTCGGAAACGATCACTTACTTTAACAATTGAACTAGAAACAGTCGGTTATTAGCAGTCATAAACGGGAACACCTTAAAATTCCGTTTTTTTTTCCGAATATTCATTTTTCCGAAAGCTATGTTACGCTGGAACTATAGTTTAGATTAAATGCATAATTTAATTGTCATAAGTAGGTTACGTTAAATTTGATTTATAAGCGTCTAGCGACCCACCCCCGCTTCGCTTCGGTTTATGTGAGTTTTCTGTAATACCCGTACATAAAACAGAATTTAATATACATAAAAACCTTCCTCTTGAATCACTCTATCTATTTAAAAAACCGCATCAAAATCCGTTGCGTAGTTTTAAAGATCTAAGCATACATAGGGACAGACAGCGGGAAGCGACTTTGTTTTACGAGTATACTTATGTAGTGATGTAGTGATAACAAAAAGTCTTCTATCAAAAAATGGCTTTCGGAATTATGAAAATTCGGAATTTTGATCAATTTGGAATTATTACTCTTTGGAATTATGTAGTGTACCCGTCGTGAACAGTTGCCATTTTCGATTCAAGCCTAAATCAGTCGGATTTACAAGAATCCTTGCAATTGCCTACCAGTCTCAATCGGCCTATTGCTTTCCGATAAAGACGATGAATAAATTTGAGCAAATCTTCGCAAACCTTTGTTAACTATAAAGGACCTTCTAGGTGTTTGAGGGTCACAAAGATTCGTGCCGTTGAATAAGGTGAAAGCATCTCCAAATGCCTCGGCGAATTGTATCTGAATATAAATGGGTCTCATTGGAATGTCTGAGCTATTTCCACGAATTTAGTCAGGTGTCCCTTGAAGTAATTTCATTTACGTTGTTATTTGTTTGTGGAAGTAGTGCGATTTAAGTAATAGGTTTTAGACGCGGAATAACTTGAATATTTTATTTAACTACGCTAACAGCCAAAAAGTATGAATTGGTATTTTATTAAAATGATTAAACGTTTCTACGATATTTATAAGAAGCCTACTAGCGTCATGACCAAAATGCTGAAATTTTATCATAATTATGTTACTAGTTTAAATATGTAGTAGTTTCTTAAAGAAAACCCTATAAGACTTACAAGTAAACACATCAAAAGTAAGTAAAATCGGATCGAATTATATCAGTATCACTAAAACCTTTTTTTACCTAAATAACAACTAATATTTTACGGGTCTTTTATGTCCAATCTATATTTTATAATAACAGGTAAGGACAGAACATGTTTTAAGCACACTTTAATAAGAGGGTTAATCTTTACTTTGTTATAAAAAAATAGGACAAAACATTTAAGTCTACTAAGAGGTCATACTGTAAGTAATGTTATAACTTCTAAAGATTGTAATAAAAGAATGTAATTGAACATTAAATTTTACTTACGTCTTTACATCCTTAAAATGACTGATCAAAACAAAACGTCACGAAGAACACTTAAGACTTCCATATAAAGAGTGTAATGCGTTTGTAGCCCAGAGCGATGTTATTGTTAATGCTTATTGTTCAGAGAAAGCCTTGAACTTTACGAGCATCCTTTATGTCATAACTACTGATGCCGCTCAGAGACGTCGTAAAATCTGGCTAAGCACAGGAGACAAGGTTAGACTGTAATGGAAAGAACATTCCATAAAGAAAGACTAAAATCTTAAAGTCGACACTTCTAAGTTTTTGATATGATATCATGACAAAATACGGTAAGATATTCAAAATCAGTAGTAAGTATGTTTCATTTAAATTAAAGCGTAAGCGTGAGCGGAGACCGCGTCTTGGCAATCGTAGCGTAAGACGCCCTCTGGCCAGATGGCGGGATGACTTGCGTAAGAGGGCCGGCAGCTACTGGATGCATAAAGCATTAGACCGGGCTCTGTGGCGTTCCTTGGGAGAGGCTATATCCAGCAGTGGACTGCAACGGGCTGATGATGATGATAATGATGATTTAAATTAAGCCAAAATCATCAATTTCACGTCATTAATCTCACTAAATTTTACGCCCTTTATGGTTTCTTACAAATTCCAAAATAGGTACTTGGAAACCGTGCTTCATTTTCGGCAGTCTTGGCAGAATCGGATTGGTACTTTACTTTTTTCTAGTTGACCTTTTACCTAATGTCTCTAAAATGGAATAAGTAATGCCCAGGAAACATCTCCCATTATCGGCTCTTAAAATATATAAAGGGCTCAATGAGCTCAATGGACTCAAGGGCTGCATTACAAAGGATGTTCACTCAACGAAGATGTTGATTTTTCTACAGGTCCAGTCGCTGATGCTTCGCAAGTCACTGCCATGCCTGCTGCCCCCTGTGCCAGTCTACCTCCTGTTGCAACTGTTCCCCTTTGGAGTACTGCTTGACAGAAAAATGAAGATCCTTAAAGCTGGAGAAAAGGTAAAATCAATACACCATCGTCTTTGCATGTTGGCAACCAAGAAAAATATCGCCTTCACTGAGAAGCCTCACAGCTTCACTACATTTTAGGGGCTATTGCCAGTTGTCTGCACCCCTTTGTTCACACTGTGGACAACTGGGTTTTTTTCCCAGTTGTCCGCAGTTTGTCCACAATGTGGAGAGCCGAATGGTTGAGCCGAATTAGCGGGTCTAGGGTGCGCACAACTGGGCTTTTTTTTCCCAGTTGTCCGCAGTGTGAACAAAGGGGTAGGGACAACTGAGAATAGCCTAATTTTAGGTTAGGAAATTTAAATATCATCGACTGTCTCCTAGTAATATGCTTGCATTAGGTACTGATTATTAAAAGAGGAAGTTGTAACAACCAGTTCGATGGTTTCATATAATTTTCTGTTACCGATAATTACGTTACTCTGCACAGTTTAAAATGAATAAGCAATGTGTTAAAGTAAAGGGTCGAAGTGTATCCGAAAGGGCCCATCTATAAAATAAGATAAGATAAGATACATCAATGGAACCTCACCATATTATTATAGCACGATACAACCTTATGGCAGTATAAAGTTACGAGTGAAACTAATAAAAGCGTGTCAATAATACTAATACATTTCAGGTGGTGGCAGCGTGGGGAGGCCCATACAGCAGCATGGTCAAGGCCCCAATTTCAGAAATACTGCGCTTAAGGAAACCGAAAGTAGCATTCACCTGGGATAAGGTTTGAAGACAATAAATTTCGATAGGGATTGTTATAGGGAGTGTTGCATAGATTTACCCTCTTTTTATGTATAGAATTACCCTCTTTTTTTTTATATACTTATAGTTTAAAACATGTATGTTTAAATTTTAAGTTCTCATAATAAGTGAATTGTTAATTCTTAATGGGAATAAATGATCTTTAAACCTAACCTAATAACGATATGTTCGTTATGTACGATATGTATGCCGAGGACTCAAAGATGGCGTCCTGTTGGACCATGCTCCCTCTGGACCTTTGATGAAATTAGACCTCAGCAACAATTAGAGGTGCCTCAATCAGAATTAAGTTAGCTATAATAAAGATCTCATTTACTGACCTAAGGTAAAAATAGTAATCACGGCGATAGACTGCCCGTCTCTTGAATTTCCATACAATATTGACTTGATTTCGTGTCCTGCAGGTGGTGTGCATGCAGACGGTGATGTTCGAGCTGGAGCTGATCCGCTGGCGCGGGCGCTGCGTGGCCGACGCGCGCCGCGGCTCGCAGGGCGCACGGGCAATCCTGCTAAAGGGGCCCATTCACTTCCTGGAAGAAATCGACGCCCTCATCTTCCTGTGCAGCCCTATGTAAGTAGCCGTATTATCCGTTACGGTTAGCGGCAAATAGCCATTATTCAAAGGTAATATTAACATAAGATTTAAAAAAAATACGGTGCTTTTATATGCCATTTGCGTAAAACCATTGTCAAGAATACGTTCAAGTTTAATTTGTTCTTGTTAATTCTATCATCCTGCAAAACATAAAAAATGAATAAGATCATTTTAAAGACTTTACCTAGACCACTTATTATTCTCATTTTTAATAAATACAAATTGGCCTGCGTACTTTATCGCAAATAAACTTATCATTTTCAGTTTCAACGGTTTGGAAGAATTGAAGCAAGCTGACTTGTCTCTCGCTGACCTAAACGGCCACGGTTTATCTAAGGAGATGCTCCTCAAGGGCTGGCAACACCTGTCGAAGCTGCAGCTATTGTTTGACAGAGCTGAAACCAGGAGCTCGTCGCTCGAGAAGTCTTGCCGTTTGCTGGACCAGTGGAAGAAGAGAAGCGATCAACTGCTTTACTCGATGATACCTAAGGCTATCGTGGACCATTTGAGAGCGGGGAAAGATGCGATGTCTGCTTGTCAGGTAAATGTATAATAATGATAATTATAGCCGGAATGTAACAAAATTGATGACAGTTACATACATAACCGCCATTAATCGGAGTCCCAAGTTTGGGCGCCACTATAGATAAACAAACTTCTTTATATGATATCTTAATTCCTCAACGTTGGCAATCTTCAGATTACAAATTCCCAAATATGTACCTGTACTGGTACCTGATGGTAAGTGGGCTCTACCACTTACCATCAGTACTTCAGGCATACATTTTTTCCTTTTATTGAGAATGTACCGTTAGTTAACGTAACGTTATCGAAAAATTTCCATTAGAGTCAGTGAGTGGAAACGTAAGTTAGTTTTAGAGTTCGTGCGATGATAAAAAAAAATTAAAAGTGTAGTCCCATTTTCGAAAATAGCGATTAGAACACTAACGTGACGTATGATTGGAAGGTTGGTTCTTTGGCTACGATAGCAGGGGGGTTACCATGACATACTAAAGCAGTTCAGTTTAGGGTGAGAGATAGAAAAAAAGCTCTATCCTGTTAGTAATAATCCTTTGCCATTAGTTTAATATCCTATTAGTATTATAAATGCGTAAGTTTATGTTTGTAACTGCTTTAGGCTGCAACGGCTTTACAGTCCAGAATAATGATAACCGAAATCTACTCGGCGAAGTCCCTTACTCTCAATCTAAACTAAACTGTGGGGCTAGACAAGTTGCCATCGTTCACGAACGCTAGCGTTAGGCGATCACTTTGGTGATCACCTGTCACTTGGCGCTGTCAAAATTAAATAGGCGAGTGATACTGATCACTTTTTAGCGTGTCAGTTGTAACGAGTGATATATCACGTGACTTACGTCATTCCCATACATATTTCAATGACAACACATGTCGCCAGTGATTACCTAACGCTAGCGTTCGTGAACGATGGCAACTTGTCTAGCCCCACTGCTTTAGTATGGTATATTGGTGGTGGCAATAAGACGTCTTATTGCTTACCGTCACACCCCACACCGTCTTATACTTGTTTGCGTTGCAGGCGTTCGACGTGACGATAATCTTCTGCGCCGTCCAGCTGGCGGAGGCGGGCACGCGCGCCGACGTGATGCACACGGTGGCGCACATGAACGACGTCTACTCGCGCATCGACCGGCTGCTCGACGCGCATCGCGTCTACAAGGCAATTGTTTAATTTACCAGCTGGCTTAGGTTAGGTTAGGTTAGGTTAGGTTACATACATTAAATCACGCCTGTTTCCCAGTGGGGTAGGCAGAGACCACTTCTTTCCACTTCCTACGATCTTGACAAATTTCTTTCGCTTCTTCCACATTCATACATTGAGTCATGCACGCACGTCGGTTTCGGGTAAAGATTCGGCCCTTTTCCAACAGTATTTCTCCGATTTGACTCGAAAAAGTACGCCTAGGGCGGCCCCTTCCGACCCGTCCACTCACTTTCGATCTGTATATCTCTTTCGTCAATCTTCTTTCATCCATCCTTTCCAAATGACCGAACCATCGAAGCATGCATCGAAATAAGTTTGAAAAAGGCCTGGAGGTTTTAAAAACCCAAGTCATCAACAACTCAGTTGGGCGTCACCGCGACGAAAATCCGTTAACGTGACTAGCTGACTGTAGGCTTCAATAGGTACTCCTAAACACATTCGTCGCGATGATCTCTGAAGTGAGATCAAAAATAAAACGAGCATTAATATAAATCATTAAAAATCAGCCATGCTTTAGCTTAAGTCATCGGATGAGCTTTTTAAATTTGGCCCCTTGTGCAGTATTTTATTAACCTGCGTAAGTGACCGGCGTAAGACGACAATCAATTATTTTAATACACGCTACGACATTCAGACGGCAGGGTACCTACATGTAAACTGATGACTGAAATGATGTCTGGCAGGTGGAGACGGTGGGCACAGTGTACATGTTGGTGTCGGGCGCGCCAGAGCGCAGGCGCACACACGCCGCCGCCGCCGCCAGCGCCGCGCTGGCCGTTTCACGCGCGCTGCCCCGTCTCACCATTGGTAACTTAACTATACAACACAAATATTCTATATCTACTGTCATATCGTAAAGTTCGAATTATACTTAAACTTCAAAACGAATTTATATTGGTATACTTTATAAACACAATACCGAAATGAAATAAAACACTTTATAACATTATTTCTCTAACAAAATAATGTAATTTAATTTAACATTACGATACAATTTAAACCAAAAAATTAATGTCACCAACGAGGTTCCATATCGATTATCGCACATGCGATTCCCGTCATTTTTACAGCTTAACAAAAAGTTTTCATTCCAATTTTTACTTGTCTGTGACAGCGCCCGCTTTAACGCATGCGCGGTGATGTGCTAGGTTTTGGCGCCATTCCTTGAATACGTTTTGTTGTAATGTATGAGAGTAGATAAAGTGTAGTGTATGAAACTTAACATAACAAGGTATTAAAACACTCGTGTGATACTATTATGAATTTGACAGAAAGCATTTATTGAGCTCTTATGAATAAAAAGATCTGAAGATAGTGACCTTACAATTGCTGAATTCAGGCGTCCACTCGGGCCCGTGCGTGGCGGGCGTTCTGGGCCTGAAGCTGCCGCGCTATTGCCTCGTCGGCGACTCCGTCAACACCGCCAGCCGAATGCAGACCACCTCCGAGGTGAGACAAGACAAGCCTTGCACTCACTCCCAAGTTGCGCTAACCACCCGAGTCACCCGACTTGCTCGCGGCAATGAAAGTGTTAACAAGTCTAACAAAAGCCAGTTTCAAGAACATACATACATACATAAACTCACGCCTTTATTCCCAGAGTGGGGTAGGCAGAGCTACAGAATTACCAACAACTCTAAAAACTTGTTAATAATTCTGTAACCACATTTTGTACTTTTAGGCTAAGTTTCAAGAACCCCGTTTTGAAATCGTCGTCTGTATGTCACTTCTACACCGTGTTTTTTTTTATTTACGATAACTTTGGCATATTACTAGGTATATCCATAGAAACTAATTGGTAGATTAGATTTTTAAATATTGCAAAAAAAAATATTTTTCTGTTTAGAACAAAGTTATTGAATGTTATATCTTTGATCATTCTAAAAGGGCCTTTAGAGTTAACTAATAGTGAGTGTCAAATAATACGTCAATGTTGGCGTAACCATGGAATTAGTAAGTAATAACGTACATCTGGAAGGTGCATTCCACCGATAACGCCAGCCGAAAGAAATGTACCTGTATGTGGATCTGGGGATCTGTGTATTCCGTGTGGTCTCCTATAATTCGAAATTGACACTTGAATGACAACTTAATACTACATTTTGTTTGAAAGCTTTCAATGCTTGTATTTTTTTCTACCTACTCTTATTAAGAAGTCCAAGACGGCAGCTACTTTTTCTCAGTCTGTCCACGGATTCATTGACGGTTGACGTCTCCAAAATCGATATCTGGGCATCTGTGTGATCACAGATGCCCAGATATCGATTTTGGAGACAATCAGTTGAATAACTAAAAAGTTCAAGATGGCGACTACCGTTCCTCAATTTGTCAACGGATTAGTTGTCGGAGACCACACAGATCCAAAGATCCACAGATATCGATTTGGGAGTAAGTTGAATAAGTAAGAGTAAGAGTAACAGTTGAATAAGTAAATATTGTTTCGTTTACTGCCCCACCGGCTTGTAAAATTAATTCGTCCGTAAATTGCCATTCAAATATGGTCACCTTTAGAAAGGGACGCAGTAAGCTTTATTACATTTCTTTCGGCTCGCGTTATCGGTGTAGTGCACCTTCCAGATGTACGTTAGTACTTACTAATTCCATGGACGCGTATACAAACCTAACAATTGGAAACTCTTTACTCATAAGAATTATAAGAAAATTGTTGTTATCAATTAAGAGCCTTTTATACTAGTTCAACGTGATTAACTGATTAAATTTAAAAATTAAATATCTTTAAAACCGTAAGAGTTATCATATGTCTGTCTTTGGGAAATTAACTTTATTTGATCTAAAAAAGTTCGTAAATCAAAAAAAAACACGGTGTATATCTGCCATCATATCTTTATCTACCTTTAGTATAGTACACAATAATCATTTATTATGAGACAATCAAGAAAACTACAGTAGATAGATATCCTGTTAATTTTTAAGCAATAGGCGATGCATCAGTCTGGATGCATGAGCTAATTATGTACCTTTACTGGAAGTAGGTTGTAAGTTTTCATTGATACCGACGTAGTCTATCTAAGGCACATCACTTCTTAAAAGACCCTTGTTCTTGCAGCCGGGCCGGATCCAGATATCAGCAGCCACGGCGGCGCAACTGCCGGCGGGCCGGTTTCGGCTCCGGCGCAGAGGACTTATCAAAGTCAAGGTACTTAACATTTTCGCACTCAGTCATTTAAAAACGTTTCTTAGTGTACATAGATTCTTACCCCCTTACCTACTTATAAACGTAGAATAAGCTTGGAATAGTATATGCCATACTTTGTCCTTATCTGTAATTGTGACATTTGCATCTGACAGAAAGTAACATAGCGTGGCATAAACTATTCCAAGCCTATGCCACGTTTATAAGTAAGGGTGTCATACTACAATTATATAATACTTTTAATGTTGCCAGGGTAAGGGAATGATGGAGACGTTTTGGCTGGAGGGCGAGGTGGAGGAGGACGAGCAACACGAGGTGGAGGAAGATGCGATGCAGCTGTTCTCCGCGCTCTGCGAGGAAGTCGATTAAAGGACCCCGGCTCTGCTTCCCTGATTTAAAAATATATCGAGTCAACCACAAGGAAGGAGTGTTAAACAGTTTCTAACAGCAGCACAAAAAAAAACAAAAACGATAACCCTCTTTGGGCAGTTAGGTAAAAAGCGCGAATAAATTTAATTTGACCCTACTACCTTCTGTCATCCTTGTGTCGTCGATATTTTTGACGTGACTAGCTCTTATTTCAAGAATATGATTACAATGTAGAAGGACTCTGTACTGTCCTGGAAACCTTCGAATACCGACTGTCGGAGGTTCAGTCAATGCGAGGTTAACTACAGAAGTATAGACTAATGATGACGGAGGCGTTGGGCGGTAAATTCATTTTGAATTAGCGTGTCATCTGAACTACCTAAGGCACTCCGAGGAAACCTAACCTTAAAATGTATACCACAACAAACCTATCGTATTTATAACAGAGATAAATCTATGAAATCGACTATAAAATAAACAACATAAAATATTCAGTAAATAAATAAGTTTAATATCAACAAATGAATCGTATTTTTTCTTGATATTCATATATTTTTCTACATATAGCTGCATTTAGCTAGTAAAATTATTTTTTCTTATTATCTACTCATGGAATCAACAATTCGTAAAACTATTTATTATTGAGAACGTGCCGACGACAATCAAATAGGAATTAATAAAGTAAGTTAAATACAACTTATCATTAAATTTATTTACACGTTAAGTTGTATGTAACTTACACAAACATGTAAATAAACATGTAATTTGGGAAAACAATCGAAAAAGGAAAAAAAAATCGTCAACACATTCTCAATAATACAATACATTATAAATATTATAATAAAGTGCAATAATATCATTATTGAGTGATGCTTATTACTTTACGTGGGGCTAAATATATGTGTTTTAAAAGATTAACTGTATTTGACATGTAAGTTGAGCCTGATTTTGAGATATTTTGAACGATTGTAGTTATTTCGAAAACGGTGGTACGCAGCACTTATTGCTAAGGCCATGTAGATATTGGCCCTGTGTACAGTGGCACCAACTTATCTGACAGTGTGAGTATGACTGATCGTGAACTATATACATATTATCCTCGTTTATTGTGTGACAAATGTGGATAAAACATCCGTCACTTTCTGACACGTACATATTTAAGTACGAGAGTGACGGATGTTTTATTTTGTTACGCGATAAACGCAACCATACTAGGCCTTTAGGCCAGATAAGTTTGTATCACTGGACCGCTATTCTACTCGGTAAAACCATAGTGCTTTTGACATGTTATCGTATTGTCAGAGTTTTCATCATTTTAAGGACAAAAGAAAGGCAACAAATCGAACATTATTTGAAGAATCGGGATCGTAATACGAGTTAACATAGTAGATTCTTAATGTACAATAGTTTACGATAAATCGTATTTAGGTATTTACTTATAGTTAATGCAATGTCAATAAATAGCATTTAATTTATTGTATGAGTAGTTTACATGATTAGTTTGAACGATTCAGAGGAACAGCTTGGCAAATAAAGTTGAAAAAAAAATGAGAGCCCTGTTCGGAGTGAAATTGGCAACATGATCCAATCTTTACCTCAATAACTTCAGCTTAATTTGGTGGTGGCTACTTTATAATACAGTTTCACTTGTTAAGAGAACTCTTTTTGCCAAGCTATTATTATTTATAGGCATCTTAAATTATTTTTGTGTATCTATGTGTATCTTGCCGCTTTAGTATTTAAGCGACTCGCGAATACAATAGTATGCAAGTTTGCTATACCTAGTCCTATATGCCCTTTACATTATATCCATTGCCAAAAAAAGGGATACAATATATTATGCTCTTACCTATAAAATGTCATTTGTATTAACTACTGCCTACAAGAGGTAAATAATACTGTATTAGTGCTCAACCCTTAACTTCTAAGCTTGTTATTGGCACTAAAGTACACTAGGACGGTAGCTTTACGTGATTCTGATGGAAAGACAAGTGACAAACGGAGACATACAACATAAAGTTAAGGCACTGGAATAGAAATTGTTACAAACGCACCAGATGTCTTAAAACTAATAAATTAAAAAACTCGTATATCTACAACCCTGGATTGCTTAGGAATAAAATATAAAATCAAAACAATACCAATGTAAAAGAGGCAAGATAAAATATAAACAAATAACACATTGGTCCTCGAACCTACGTTCAACATACGTTTCCAGAAGTATAAATACTTGTTAGTGATTCGTTCCATAACTAGATATGTACAAAACCAAATAGTGAAAAGTTACTTTTTCGATTCTTATACCAAACAAGATTTACGTACGCTTAACATATACGAAGTTTATGCGATATATCAAGATAATATTTAATATTTTCTCATATACAATAATATTGAACTAACTGCGAGAACCATTAATACCGTTAATTATTATTAATTTACAGATGTAGTTAGTGATCCTATTCACCATTTAAAATTTACTCGAATAAGTACTTTATTTCGAAATATCAAGTAGGTATAAACGATTTATAAGTGAGGTGTTCAGTCTTCGTAGTATCATGCAAAATCGATAGCAGCGTAGACGATTTCATTAACTGTCTAAATCTATTCATTAGTCATTACTAATATCTTTGTATTAGATAATTAGAGCTATCACAATCGTAATGTAGACTTATTGCAATATTATACTTATAAACTTATACCTAAGGAATGTGCTCAACTATTTAGTAGGTACCGTCTCAATGCAGCGTTCACTTCTTGAAGAGAGCCGTTACTTCCTCAATGCTCTTGTTCTTTGTCTCAGGCAACATGAAGTAGGTGAAGATGAAGAAGAGGATGAGCAGGGCCGTGAAGGGCAAGAACACGTAGTTGCCAAGTGCCTCTTCCATGCTGATGAAGGAGATGGCCACGATGAAATTCGCGAACCAGTTGACCAGCGCGCCCACGCTGACGGCCGCGCTGCGCGAGCTCTGCCCGAACAGCTCCGACAGGATCATCCATGGGATCGAGCTGGGGCCCACTCCGAAGAACGCCACGTACAGTAAAGTAAATATGACCGCGAAGACACTCATCGTCCTATTATTTTCGTAAGTGAAGAAGGCGATCGTCATGAGAATCGAGAACACGGTCATGCCTCCAAGACCGACGAGCTGCAATGTGCGACGCCCGAGCCGGTCCATCAGCGGGATGGACACCAGCGCCATCACGAACAGCATGCTGCCCACACCGATGGACGCCTCGCGCGCCGCCTGCGGCGTCAACCCCGCGCTTACGAAGATACTAGACGAGAAATACAAAACGGCGTTAATGCCTCCCCACTGCTGCGACAAATGCATGACCACACCAATAAACAGCGGAGTGCGCAGTGATCGGTCCCTGAACAGACCCATAATTGTAAACTTTTCCTCCTGTTTCTCGGCTCTGTCTTCGGCGTGCATGTCGTTGATCTCGTCGTCGATTTCAGGGTGACCTCGAATTTTAACGAGAGCTGCCCTCGCTTTCTGCTCATCGTGAGCCGTGAGCAGAAGGAACCTCGGGGTTTCGGAGGCGAACGGCAGCATCAAGCATTGTAGGGCGGACGGAATGATAGCAAATCCGAGCAGCCACGGCCATCCGTCATTGCTGCCTAATATGACGTCGATTCCCAGAATATTCGAGAAGGTCAGACCGAAAGCGACGGCCAATTGATTGACAGTTCCGAACGCGCCGCGCAGCCTCAACGGGGCTACTTCAGAAACGTAGGTCGGTGAGACGGTCGTGGCAAACCCGCAATTGATTCCGATAAGAAACCTGCCGATTATGAGCATTTCAACGGAGGAGGCGAGTTTGCTGAAACCCATGAGGGCAGCGGCGATGACACCGAAGGCTGCGTTCATGAGCAGAGCGTTTTTGCGCCCTTGTTTCTCAGCGATCCAGCTGGCGAGGGGGCAGCCGATCATTCCGCCGATGGGGAAGATGGCAACGATGACGCTGAAGAGGAAGGCGCCGTCGGTGATCTGGTGCTGCTCCTCGATGAAGGTCTCGATGAAATCGCGCGGCGCGTTGATGACGCCCGTGTTGAAGCCGAACTGCAGCATGCCCAGCACGGCCGCGCCCACGCCGTACAGCAACGGTCCTGTCACTCCCCCTGACATCTTTGCGGCCGGTCGATGTTCTGAAATACAACAAGAATAAACTTTAGTACTAACATCAAGTGCATGGAGCTCAGTGTCTAGGTGGAGTAACGATATACTTAGAGTAATGGGTAGCAACTGGAGAAAAACAACCTAAAATCGGACTGAGTCGTCTTTTCTGAGTAAGCGTGTAGGTACCACCCTCTACACGAGGTGAGAGTGAGGTGAAACGCAAAATCATTCCAGTTTTTTTTAATGCGTGCTGCCTATGTCTAACAATTTTGGACATAAGCCGCTCACATGATGCCGTTGTAGGTATCATCAGTTCGTGTCAGTCCACTGTTGGACCAAATATGTATTTTTGTAGAAATTGGCGTGAAAATGTGATACTGTGCCCATAAAATTGTTTAAGTTCAATGTAAGAATCTCTAAATAATCATCCTTACTCCCTATCATGCTGTTTGGAGCAAAGTTATAAAAAACTCAATTGAGATAGCCTATCAATATGAAATATCTATGAAGAAGTTGCACATGTAAGATAAAAAACATAACATTATGATAAATTTAACGGTATGACATTTTAGCAATATTTTCTGAACATATATAATGGTATGCATTGATGCGTTACTGCCGCACTCAGCGACAACAATTAAATTTAATGCTTGTTTAGTGACGTGTTGTCTTATTCTATTGGTATAGCAAAGAACAATCATAAAAAATAAATCAAGCATTATATTTAATTGAAGTTTCTGAGTGCGGCAGTTAGTAATTTAAAAATAATGGAAGGTTACATAATTTACATCAATTTAATAATACTTTTAGTAAATCTGGTGTACAATATGTAACCTTTCATTATTAAACACATTTATTCTAACCATAAAACAACGAGGAAACTCGAAAATATTACAATCAAGACGAATTTATCACTCAATCAATTAGCATATCAAAGCGGTTCCTTTATTACCCAAAAGATAAAGCTGATAAAACTCATTACAACTGTTATCTATCCATCGCTGGGAACAGCAAGTTTCTATCTTCATTATTCAGTCACGTATCAAGGCATCCATAGTTTTTTGGGTTCCGTACCCAAAGGGTACCAACGGGTCCCTATTAATCTTAGACTCCACTGTATCTTTTAAACCGTAATAGCTAGACACTCGAAATTTCGACGTAGGTAGGTATTAAATATTATGACCGCTATTTCGTGATTTATTCGACGTTTTTTAAGTAAGTAGGTACCTATATTGTGTTCAATATTGTATTGTGTATATAGCGTGCCATAGGTATCAAAATGACAGATCGCATCCGGAACACCACACTAGTCTAGGTGAAAAATCCAACAGGATAAATTGGGATTGGGCCGGTGGGCTAGCGTGGCCACCAAGTGGGTGCCGCAAAATGGACGACGTAGACGGGGCAGGCCTAGACGGAGGTGGTGGGACGAATTGGATGCATTCCTCAGCAACTGGACGGATGAGTCACCTTATAGGGACTCATTGTAATCAAGGGACAACCCTTTGCAAGGTAGTGGAAGAAAAAAAAGTGCACGAGTCCGATTCGCACTGGATTCGTTTTTATTAAGAAATGCTAATAAGGTTGGATTGATTATTACAATCCTTATTTAACTAAATATAACATACCAGTAATAACTTCAGCCTAAAAATGGGTTTCGATATCATTACTTCTATGAACAGAAGACGGGGAAGCCATTTTTTTTGACTGTAAGTGTAGTTCACACTCAAAAAAACAGCTGTTCCTAACCTTGGCAGTATAAGGATAACGCGAAGAGTCACTGCCAACGTTCACGATCGTCTTCTCGTACGTGCGTAAAGTATTAGATTTACCGCGTCCTTTATGACTCGGAATAGTATCGAAATTTAGGTATTGTTATGTTAAACCAAAAATCGAGATATTCGTAACGGTGACTGTTACTACACCATACAGTATTATTGTATACGAATACAGGCAGTTTTGTTAAAGTTAGAGTGCAAATGTACTTGGTCGTATATCCCACCTGCAGTGCTTGCATTGCGGTCTTAGGGTTGATTACATACAACAATCAACAGCGATCTTATTCTACATCGAACGCAAAAACAATAGCATATATTCATAATCTGTAGGATAAAGGCAACAATGTTGGACACTTTTAGCTAAAGGCACCAAGTAGTAGTTGAAATGGTCACATTGAGACCTTTCAAATGATACTACTATACTATATTGTATTAATTTGTACTCTTTTTCGGTTGACATAAATAATTGTCATTTTGCCATTGTAGGTTTTTTCATTTTAACAGTTTAGGTATCCCTTTGTCACCCGGGACGGTGAAAGGATTCTAACGATACCACACACATTTAAATCGGCTCAGGCGTTTAGGAGTTATGGTGGAATAAATAATTGTAGATACATACATACATATATATTACACTCCTTTTATTGGGCAATCGTGTAAAAAGATAGTTAAGTATCTTAAATCAAAATGCAATGAAAAACAAAACTTACGTTAAAGCAGTCAAGACCGAAGAGACGCCGGCTACCGTATATCACCTACTGTTAAGAAACCACCAATTCCGTAAATTTTATCGCGTTCTCTAGATCAAAGATAACAGAACGATAATATATCCCAAATCTATTCGTAACGTAATAATGTTATCTAACATTATTCCGTGTTTGGGTTTAGAGTAGGTTAGCGTGCTTCATATGAATAAAGTATTGGTACTGACGGTGATGTATATACATATTTATGTATACAGGGTGACACCTAAGACGTAATACAAAATTTTATTTTCTGGATCCTATCATGAGCACGATCATCTTTTAGTGTGGGACTAATATCGAAATCGGTAGATTTTTTTTAAATCTCCCATACTAAAAAGACTTATGGAGACGTCGATTTTATGTTTACATTTTCGAAGTTGGTCCCATATTAATAGTTGGCCGTAATCATGAGTAGATTCGGAAAATAACATTTTGTATTACGTATTACGTGTCACCTAGCATATGTATACATATTCATGACATGGAGAAGGCAAACAAGTACACAAGCCACCTGACACACACACATTTGCTTTCTCAGGACTACAAACTAGAGATTGCAATCCTAAGACGGCAAATGCGTTGCAAACCCTGAGAACTAAGTTTGAATGCCTCTATGCCAGTAATTTCACCAGGCGTCACACCGGCAGGTTGAAGGGTAAGATGGTGGTAGCAATCCGACAACTTTTAGGAAACTCAACGTTATTGTTGTAGAATGTCAGATTGACTTTGGACCTAAGGTGGGTACCAAATTTAATCTCGTGACTGTGCAGTGTAAAGCACTAATATGTATAAGACTATCGTGCCTTATTATCAATGGCATAGGAGCGTGTATATTTTTGACATCTTGGACTTTGACTGTACTAGTTCCCACGGCACAGGGCTTTTAATGATGGACCTGGCGTGAGACCAGTCCAGCTGATGATAGGTCAAGGCTACGAACGTGTACACGTGTTGAGAAGGTGCCTCGTGTATTTAAAGGCTTCTAAATATTAAAGTTGGTATTCCTTTGGTACTCAAACCGATTTAGGTCATTCTTTTGCATTACCTAACAGGAATACGAGTAAATACTAAGTTTTGTTTGTACAAAATGTGGATACAGAATTACAAGGGTTCGAGAGAGAAGAGAGAGAGAAGGTTCGACTTGTTGGTAATCTTGTAGCTCTGCCTACCCCACTGTGCGAGTGGAAGCATGAGGGCATCGAGACAAACCTCTCTGTGGTTTAACGGTGTTATTCAATGTAAAACTTAATTGTGTTTAAAAAAAATTTATGTACACGGGAGTTTCGTGGTCCTTAAGAGCGTCAATGGTCTAGTGGCTTAAGAGTGTCGACTCGTGATCGTAAGGTTACAAGTTCGAACCCCGCGATCATCAAGTTTTAAGGTGCCCTTAGGGTGAAGGAAAACCATCGTGAGGAAACCTGCACGCGCTCATTCGAACAGCCGAGTGTGTTAAGAATAATTGCACAAAAATATGGTCGAATAATAAAAGGTCGAAGCGTAAAAGGACCCATCTGTACTACTTTTTAAACTAATGGATGTTAATGCAGCAATAGATAGTGTTTTATGTACGGGTGTTTCAGAAAACTCGCATTAAATATCAGACTACATAGTATAAAACAAACTAGCTTCCCGCTGTCTGTCTGTCCCTATGTATGCTTAGATCTTTAAAACTACGCAACGGATTTTAATGCGGTTTTTTTTAATAGATAGAGTGATCCAAGAGGAACGTTTTTATGTATAATAAATTCTGTTTTATGTACGGGTGTTAGAGAAGACTCATAAACCGAAGCGAAGCAAGGGCGGGTCGCTATAGTTCTATATAAACTAAGGTTAGACCATTATAGGTCTTCTATCGCAGAGCTACTAGTGGTGTTTACCTGTATTTTCACCCTTACGTTGCCCCTGACATCCAATTATAACAAAAGCAAAATAAGAACCAAACGGAACATTATACGAGGGCTGCTACTTATGTAACCGGAATAGAAAAAATAAACAAACGTACATGGCTAAATATGGTTTTATTGTTTTTCGAAGTATTCTCCGTGATAATCGATGCACTTTTGCATACGTTGAAACCAATTTATAAAGCACTTTTTCCACTCTGACTGAGGTATCTCCAAAACGTGCTGTCTGAACGCGTCGACGGCATCTTCACGGGTCGAAAATCGTTGACCACGTAATTTATTCTTTACATTTGGAAATAAATAGAAATCATTGGGTGCCAAATAAGGGCTGTAAGGTGGATGACCCGTTAATTCTATATTTTGACCTTCCAAAAATCGAGTCGTTTCACGTGATGTATGACAGCTGGCGTTATCATGGTGCAGAATGATTCTCCGTCGCTGGTTGTTTTTCCGTATTTTTTCAAATACTTCCGGCAAACAAATGGTCGTGTACCACTCCGAATTAACCGTTTTACGATTCTCTAGGGGCACTGTAGCCACATGGCCATTAATACCAAAAAAGCAGGCCACCATTTGCTTCAAGGTGCTTTTTGCACGAGTTACTTTCGTAGGGTTCGGCTCATTTTGAAACACCCACACCGTTGATTGTTGTTTAGTTTCGGGATCATACGCATAGATCCAGGATTCGTCACCTGTGTAGATATTATAAACAGCTTTTGAGTCACCACGGTTATATTTTTTCAACATTTCCTTGCACCATTCGACGCGAGCCTCTTTTTGATCCTTAGTTAAGTTGTGCGGGATCCAACGCGAACAAATTTTTTTCACAGCTAAGTGTTCATGTAATATCTTATTAATGCTCGTCATACATATGCCTATAGTCGCCTCTATCTCGCGATACGTAACATGACGGTCATGCATTATAAGTTTTCGCACAGCTTCAATATTTTGTGGTACAACGACCGATTTCGGGCGACCATCCTTAACTTCGTCCCTGAGCATACTACGTCCACGATTGAACTCACTAAACCAGTGATACACAGTAGTTTTGGATGGAGCTTCATCACCAAAAGTCGAAGTTAGTTGATCTATGCACTGTTGTTGCGTTAAACCACGCCGAAAATCGTAATAAATCATAGCACGAATATTTTCACGAGTGAGTTCCATTCTTGCAGCGAGATTAAAATTTAAACCCGCCAAAAACAAAAGACTAGCGTACATAAGAAAAAAAATATATAGCGGCCAGTATTAAAAAAAGTTCAAATTTTACCATGGAGGTCAGATATAGCGTTTAAAAATGTTGGAATCCTGGATTCCGGTTACCTAAGTAGCAGCCCTCGTATGTATAATATGTACGAGTATTAGCATGAAAATCTTTGTTATGCTTGCGGAAACAAAAGTTTTTGATACAAAATGTTAAAACTAGCATGGAATTCTATTATTAGAGTAATGATAGAGCTTGCGTGCGACCGGTCCAGCTGATAGAAGGTCAAGGCTTGGCATAGTATAAACAGAAACGTAGTTCGTCTTCTACCTTCAAGGAGTTTCTGTTACCTATTGCCGCTCGGGCGCTACGGTTGCGAAGATGCGCGTCGCCAACTTAATATGCACGCAACCAAATGCAGCGACGGCGCGACCCTGACTAAACCGGCTTGTTGCGTCTTGTTGAGGTTGCTTGTGGCACGCACACATGCAAGCCGCGACGACGCGCTGGCCTAAGGTCTGATTTTTATTCCCACAGAAAAAATGTAAGCAAAGGTGTTGCCGTAAACGAAAAACATTTGCAGAATTCAAAATATTTTTACTTTCCACAATTATAAGAAATCGACTGTCTATAAAAAAAACTATATATTGTAATTAAGATTAAAGAATTTAATTTGTTGATGGAAAACTTCATTTTTATATAAACTCTTTGTTGTGTTAATTTAAAACGTGAAAACCGTTTTTTTACGCATAATTTATTTATTGCACTGGTATCATTGACTCGATACACCCGTGTTAACAAGTGGACGGCTGCTTGAAAGATTTGAGACGTTACTTCACTCGCTTCGCTTCACCATTCGTGCTCCCGTCGTAATCGCTTTCCAGTGACTCATTTATGCGATTTTAATTTCAATTATATCTCAGATTTATTTTTATATCACGGTTCGAGCGAAATGATAACTTAATATTATATTTCTTGCTGGCCCAAACTTTGAGATCCCCTGAAATGTCACTTTGACAGTGAGTTTGACGTTGTTTACATTTTTTCTGTGAGAATAAAAATCCGACCTTAGTGCGGGTAGTGACCCTGCCTACGAAGCGGTGCTGGGTTCGAATCCCGGTAAGGGCAGATATTTGTGTGATGAGCTCGAATATTTGTTCCTGAGTCATGGATGTTTTCTATGTATTTAAGTATATATTTCTCTATATAAGTATTTATATCGTTGTCTAGTACCCATACTACAAGCCTAGAGCTTAGATTGGGACTAGGTCAATTGGTGTGAGATTGTCCCCTAATATTTATTTATTTTATACATTTGTTTGAAGACGAGATACTGTTTGTACTGTACTTGTGCAGAAGGTGTCTTTACTTGAAAACAATAAATATGTTAGGCATAATATTCCTACGGGAATACAGAAGCAACCTTAGTTTATGGTAGATATAGGGTTAAATTAAACCCACTTGCACAAACTTTAATTATCGCTGAAGTCATATTAGCTAGCCTATTGTCTAACGCACTCGCAATCGCAATCGACTTCAAAGTGGAATAATTGTTCTCATTTTGTATGCAGACATGCCTTCGATTTTTAAAATGAAAATGATTGCGATTGCGTGTGTGTTAGCCAGTGTTAGGCAATAGTCCCTTTAGTCACCTTGTGTCATCATTATCTTTAGTTTATTTTTGTTTCAAATACTATAATGGTGTGAATATTTGCCGGAAAAATGAGTCTCGATACAAAAATAAAGACTAATGACTTCGGTGATTTGACTTAAAAAAGCCGTCAGTTGACCGAATAAATAACTTAAATTCAAAAATAAGTACATATACATTGACGATGGTTAACCAAACAATAGCTTCGCAAACAGAGGGGCTATTGCCTAACGCATTCGCAATCGCAGTCGGCTTTAAATTGGAACAATTGTTTTTATTATGTATGCACAAGCCTTCGATTTTCAAAATATAAACTTTCGTGATTGCGAGTGCGTTAGACAATAGGCCCGCAGACAATGAATTTCACTTATCGTTGAAAACCTAGATACAATGACACGGACAAGTAACCATTTGGAACTTGCGCGCAATGAAAACAATCAGGAATGATTTGGCACCTGTGGGCCTATTACCTAACGCACTCGCTATCGCAATCGACTTCAAAGTGGAACAATTGTTTTCATTTTGTATGAAGACAAGCCTTCGATTTTCAAAGTGAAAACGATTGCGTTGGCCAGTATGTTAGGTAATAACCCTCAGGTTCTAATAGCTTCCTTATTTGATTGTAATATTATGAAGTTAAAAAATCAATTCGTTATTTATGTGCCTACGACTTTACAACCTTGATCGACTTTTTTTTTCGTATTTTTTTTCCATCGGAGAGATATCAACACACAAAAACCTAATTGGGATTCAAGGTCGTCCACGCGTGCTTTGAGACTTAATTATCGTGTAAAATCATTGTACTCCTCACACCAAACATTGTTGTACCTATTTACAACCACGTGACCATTCTTATCATTTAAAAAAAGTCGTCACTACTAAAAATACTAAGGCGTTCTAGGAACTAACGATTGTGGTCAAACTAATTGATTGTTTACACAATGTCGACAGGTGTCGACTCCGTCGAAGGTGCTAGCGGGTTGGTTGTGTAAACATGCCCTTATGAATAAACGCGGAATAATCGTATCATTTCGAAATGTCATTGTGACATTTGAATTCGATAGATACTCCATGACTCCATCACTACATAGTATAAAACAAAGTCGCTTTCCGCTGTCTGTCCTTATGTATGCTTAGATCTTTAAAACTACGCAACGGATTTTGATGCGGTTTTTATTAATAGATAGAGTGTTTCAAGAGGGAGATTTATATGTATAATAAATCCTGTTTCATGTACGGGTGTTACATAAAACTCATATAAACCGAAGCGAAGCGAGGGCGGGTCGCTAGTTAATAAATCAATCGTTGGACAGCTGTTATTGCAGCTTGGACCAGGGCTTTCTAGGTCTAGACTAATAGGTAACTTGGACGGTCGGTAAGAAACAGTCAACCGAGCCGAAAAGGTGACAGTGTTGTCAATAAAATTAAGTATTTTTAAATTAGGTTCCCCGTTCGATTCTCCTATTAGCATCCAAAATTCTTTCTACCCAACATTCTCCGGACGTGACCGATGTGTACACTGACGTTGGCAAAATACATCCTGCCAATAATTGGCTGATGTGGAACCCCTTTTAAAAAAAAAGGTGGCAGTTGCCTTGGTGTAAACACTAAACAACATAAGGTTAGCGAAGGTGGCAATCGAACCAATATCATCTAGGCCTATAAAATAAATAAATATCAGGGGACAATGTCACACCAATTGACCTAGTCCCAAACTAAGCTCTAGGCTTGTGCAATGGGTACTAGACAACGATATAAATACTTATACAGAGAAATATATACACAGAAAACATCCATGACTCAGGAACAAAATTTAATATTCGCGCTCATCAGTCAACAAATAAATATCTGCCCTTACCGGGATTTGAACCCAGGACCGCTAGCTTAGTAAATCATGGCAGAGATTCATATGTAATGTTACAGATACTTCCTTGGTGGCGATATAAACCAATACGAGACCGGCAAGTTCGAGGACATCTTGCGTATAGTTACACTGATGGTGAAATCCGCATCAAAATCCATTGCGTGGTTTAGGAGTAGGCGGATATACAGACGCGGAAAGAGATTTTGTTTTATACTATGTAAAGAAGATGAGCCGTAGCCACAGGAAATCGATGCCAACGCTGTACCGCAATTAGACAAGCGTACTTGCGGTCAAAGTCTGGGTACACATCCCGACAGTTTTCCTTATTGTACCCATTATTATTTCAATAATTAATCATATTTGTATAGATACTTATACTCAGCTTAACCGCCAATTGTGAAATAAATCAAGCTTTTCTAACTATTTAATCTTATTCGTCAATAGGCTTACTCCATTACGAAACCCATTAAAATCAGAGTACTGATAGGCGATATTGAAGGGTAAATGGAAACTACTCGAAAAGTCAGAAATAATAATTCTAGTGTTTGTAGGGCCTTCTGCATTGTGCAGGCTCCGTCCGGATCGCTACCACCATCTTATCCGTTAAACTACCCCCAAACTATAGTGTTCACATCGTTTATTAAATCCCTTCGCAACGCATTTAAGTTTCTAACTTAAGATTGCAAATATTTATGGGTCTCAGGTACCTTCCTAACATCAGGTAGCGACCTGTTAGCTCGTTGCCTTCTCCATTTCATAAAAAAACTCGCATCTTTCGCAGTGCCAACCGCAAACATTGCGCCAACCCTAAGTACCCTCCAACTATAATTGGCCTTCCTTGTACAAGCCAATCATCAGGAGAGCTATTATTTTGAGTGAACTCTGCAAAACTGTGCACGTCTGACAATCAGACCTCGTGATCGCTATAGGTGCATTGGATCGCCTGACTGACACAGGTAGAAAAAACTAATTAAAACCAGATTAAGAACTTCCAACAGACGGTGTCCCAATATTACGACATCAAACTGAGAAAACTTGCATTAAATAAAATTTCCAGTCAAATATATAATTAAACACATCAAACAGACTAAACATCACTCACCGATCACTGCTAAAAATTACGGAATCCAGGTCACTTCGATACTAAGGTCCCGGGAAAAAAAACACTTGCAATCACGTTTAAAAAAGGAAAATCGTCAAGTGCGGCGGCGGCGACAGAGCGGAACACACTGGCGGCTGCAGACCACGACGGCGACCACTAGCGACGGGCGACACAAACAACACCAACTTGTTTATTTACTCTAGACCATAGAGTAATACTCCACTCTAAGCGTTTTTTGATGTGACGCGCAACTTCGTATAACTTTCTACGGCGAATTCCGGATTGATTATTTCTGTCACGCCTTTATGAAAATTTTAGATTCCACGGATTAAATTACGTAAGGTATTGAATCTGATAAAAAACGAATAAGCTGCCAAAGAACGCATTAAAAACTTGTTTAGTATGGTGAAAAGTAACGTTTATACAGTTTTTGGAACTTCGCTATTTCTAAAACAACAATAGGTACCTACACGAAACTAGCATTAGTTTTCAAAATCATCATTTGCGTTTTTCTCATTTTTCTATGAAGTTATTAAGCTTTCGAACAATCCTTTCTTTTCAACCTACTCAAAAATAACTTATGTATGTTTTATGTATATCTAATGTTATTCGATTTCTCCACCAGTTGTGGAATTTTCCATACCAAAGCAATATACATTTATATCAAACTAGCACTAATAGCTTGTTCTTTATTTCCTTCCCACACATCACTGCTTAAACGCAAAAGGGCCACAAAACAAAAACAGATATACCTAGTTTGAGTTTAAAGTTAAAGTATATAGCATTCCAAATTTAAATGAAACACAAACACATTTTGATTTGTAGCCCTTTAGTATTTAAGCAACGACATTATTCTTATAAAACAAACTGAAATTAGATACTTGTTGATTGGCGCTCTTGCCTCAATGTCTCATACATTCGCTTCCACTCGTTTCAAGAGCATAGCCTTATAAAATACAACGTCCGATCAAGCAAGCTCAAGCCTGTCTTTCAATCAGAGTGACTTGAGGGTAATGTAATGTTATACCCGACGTGTCTAAGAATGAAGATAGTAACGACCGAGTCAACATTATTAGCGCCCTTCTGCAAATTGACAGTATTCACACATGAAATAGGCACATTCATATACGTAAAATTAATATTGAAAGAAGAATTCTTTGGACATGATTTTTCTAATGCAAATTAACGAAAACGTTCTAAGAGGCTCTATTCTACTCGGTAAAATCATATTGCTTTGGACAAGTAATCGTATTGTCATAGTTATGATAGGTCTAAATACTTAAAGTCAAGTAAATACTGGACAGTAATAGCGGCCAGCAAAAGGAACATAGTTTTAGCGAGTAGCATATAGTCTAAGATCCTAATAGGCACCTTCACCTAGCTGTTTATTCGATAAAAAGTATTTTATATCAAAGAAGGGTGGGCTAATTGGCCTAATGACCAATAAGGACAAACGATATGTCCCCGAATAGCAAATTCTAAGTTGTAAAATTATTACTATTGCAGGTGGTTCGAAATCTTTGTGTGGAAAAAGTTATCGCCATGCAAAGACAGCAGTTTTTCAAAGTAATTATGCTAAAGTCGTCTATGTAGGCGTCTCGATGTTCCAGATTTTTCAATATTTCACACAGTGATTTAAGATTTCACGCCATACAAAAAGTTGTGAAATATGAAAAAAACCTTTAAAATGGCATATGGCTTGTCATTATTGGTTTTAAGGCCAGTGTCCATACAAAACTGCCCATCATCCTTTAATATGGTAAGTAATGTATAGCGAATAGGTTGTACGAAAAATTTCAGTCCAGTATATAAATAATTAAAAATTCTTAACAGTCTCCTATAGCAAGGCTCTGCATAATGTTACGTCTACAGGTACGACTATATTATGTATTGCTGTTGCTCGAGAGTCCGTCCGCGCCGAAAAAATATACATAGCCTATGTTCATCAGGAATAATGTAGGATTCTAATGGTGGAATTGGATTAAATTTTCAAATCGGCCCAGTACTTTCGGAGCGTATTCACTTCAAACAAACAATCAAATATTTCCTCTTTATAATATTAGTGTAGATGTAGCTAAATGTAATGTATTTTTGTTTGTATTTGTTCTATTACTATACATACAGTTAGTCGCTTTGTTTGGTAGAAAAGAGATAAACGACTTGTGCGCGGACGCCACAAGAAAATACGTTTCCCCTTTGGGATTTTCCAACCCTGCAAAATCGAGATACGATCGGTAAAGGGGTAACGTTGATAACGGGTGCATTTATAAGCGCAGGGTAGTATGAGCTAACGAAGCCCTGATTAAAATATTTGGTAGTTCGTGCTAAAATAACGAATACCTAGAAACTACTGAAAGCGAGGTCGCCATACCCAGCCATGCCATGTGAAATGTAGTTACAGCACGCAGACTTTTATTCATTATCGTTTGTTTTTTTGTACTTAACTAATTAATTATGATAGTACAAGCTTTTATCTGTGAATTCCTTTGCATAGAATTTTGACGTTATTTTCTCAATTTTTTTTCAGAGCGGCATAGGGTGTCTTTCAAATCAAGCCAGCCTGTTTGCATAGTTTGTTTTTGGTTCGCATTTTTGTCCTTAGCTATTCTCTATCCAATATCACAAATAGATTTCAATTTAGTAGTCTTGTTATTTATACAATAAAAGTTTACTGGTTCGGGTCTTGTTTTTATGGTGTTCAATAAATAGTACCTATATTCTCGGACAAATGAAAATTTCGGACAAACCAAACAGTAGACATTTTTTTTTCTAAACATCGATAGTTTACTTCATCCATGGAAAGTCAACGGATCTCCCTAAAAAATGGAGTTAGATCATTTATGAATGGTATGATCTCCACATCCTAAAAAATTGAGTAGCTTCATGTTCTTCTTACTCGTAGTCTGGTTAAAGATATTAATTTAAATTATCACCTGTAACGTTGCGATAAATTTGTCTTTACAAGTGTCGTAAGCATTGTAAATAATATAATAACAATAACGAATGAATCATACACATGCGCGTACGTCTGTCGGCAATTATTCAGAGCTGATTCCCAACTCCGTCAGGACTGAGTAATGTGTCTACACCAGTCATGAGGGTGTAGACTTCGATCTTGGGTTTTACGTAGAAACACTATTTTAGGAAGCAAAACCACGTCAACTTCAACAAAGGTTTCTGTAACAACGCTACCCAACTTAACCGGTTAATGAAAGGAATGGTTAAAAAAAACAAAATTATTAAGGTTACCGGTAAATAGAAATAACGAAATTAAAGAACTGCTAAACTCAGACTCACACGGAAGAATTCGAATGACGAAACCAAACTAATATCGGAGCTAATGTGTAAAAGGGACAGCATAAGTCTCTCTGTGTGTATCGCACAGTGAAAATGCAGTGTCAAGTTCAAATTTGCCCCAACGGTAACCCCATCCCAAACCCTAATCGATTTGGGTTTGGGCTCAATGACCGAAGCCGGTTTAAATATTAAAAGGTTTCCGAGCCCTGAAATAAATCCCCGTAACTGCCGTAAAGAAGGTGGCTAACTGCGATTTAAATTTAAAAAGCTTATAAGTACTAGGTATTACTACCATTGGCTTTTGACGTAGAGACCTCGTCGTGTTATTCTCCTAGTCATTACTTTTAGTTGAATATATTTGACCTTACATTTGTACTTTAACGTTTTTATTTGTGCTAATTCTAATAATTAACTTTTTTTTTTGGTAATCGCCTGAAGGGCCAAAGACTTGCTTTCAAATCAAATCAAATCAAATCATTTATTGTGTGGAATTTGGGTACAGTACAAAGATAATATTATAATATTGCACATATTTTGGAAACACCAAACTCTACCTTTTCAGGTAAACTCTACCTTTTTTGCATAAAACTTGACTTACTTTCAGAAAAAGGGCAGAGGTGCAAATCCCTTTCGGAGACCTGGGAAGGGGGTCCAGGTATTTACCGGGCTCGCACCGGCTATTTTTACTTTGTAACGTAACTTACTTTAAGTATTTTATTATATTTTTAAAAAAATTACCTTTTCTTACAGTTTCTTCTCCGCAATGACGGTCTTGTCCAAAGCGCTAGTAGATTCACTCTATAAGTATTACCATCGGTTAATGTTTACGTATATGCAGTATGTGGCCAATTTACTGAAAAAATATTAGCGTCAGTTAGCCGCCTTCTTTGGTATTACTACAGTTAAGTAATTGCGACCCTAATTGCAGAGCTGATATCTGCTAAATTGGCGGACCAATGTTCATTAAAACTTAGCTAGGTATTGTTTACCTAGATTTCTATTTAAAAAACTGCATCCAAAATGGTAAATCCATCTACGATGCTACTACTTTTGTCTATGTCCGAGGGTTGGGGGGGTAATTTTGACTACTATGAGCAATTGGTACTGCACACGCCACAGGATCGAAGTAAGTAAGCGTAGGAAGTGCATGTACTTACACGTAAAATAACAATTCAAAAAATACCCAGACAACACTAGTAAGTAACATTTTAAACTGCGGTACACCCCGGTACGGTATAATAATATTTATTCAATTGTCATAAATTCGGTTCGAAGGATCAAAAAATGGTGTCCACAAATATTAAACCATTAGATACACAAGCTACACTGACGTGTAAAAGAGCCCTCATGTGGCCTATTTACTGAATAAATATTTTGAATTTTGAATTTGTTTTTTTTGAATTTTGCTATTGCTGACACAACAAGTAAAAAAATCCAGTGGGTAGCGCACTCGAAAGATCTTTCAAATAAGGGCTAAATTAACTGATCTTGAATGAGATATCAGTTTCAAAACGCGTCAGAGAACAGTTGTCTACGACACGACATTTTTTTACGTTCCTTACTTAAAAATCTTCATCTCGTCGGCTCGAGCGATGAGTAAATCTAGCGAAGATCGTTGAAGGCGCCAGTGCTTACGTCTAAGTAATTGTGAGGCATTCCGCGCGGCATACCTACTGGGGCGCGACAGACAATGGGATATTGCCTCCAGTGACGTACAAACCCTACCCTAGTGCCCTCCTATACATTCAACGCCAAGCGTTCGGATTTCCATACACCATGTACCCACCCAGCGATTCCATGCTAGGTTATTTTTAACCCTTCTTCTAGCAAGAAATGATTTATGATTGTCAATTAGGATGTTCTACAAGCTGTTGTCCGCGAGTCTGTCAGCGTAAAAGTCGTTGCATTAAAACTGTGTAACAAACAAATAAACATTTTTGCACATATAACATTTGTATGGAAAGTATTTATATGGATGATCAATCGATTTTTTTTAGGACTATTAAGTGTAATTGCTATCCAGAAGTAATCTACAACAGGTTTCATACCTAAATCTGCAAATGATCATTTAATCTAAATATATAAAAGGAGAAACTGATTGACTGACTGACTGACATATCAACGCACAGCCTAAACGGCTAAACGTAGGCACTTGCAATTTGGAAGGGACCGTAGAGGTGCACTAAGAAAGGAATTCCCGAAATTCCCACGGGAACGGGAATTAGCGGGAAAATTATTAACTCAAAAAAAATGTTTTGCCAAACGAAGTGGACACGGGAACAGCTAGTATCACCAAATGAGTGACTTACTATTAGAAAAACTAATAAAATGTTTTTTTAAATAGCGAAAAAAGTGTAAAGTCTCATTTCACATAACTAAGAAATATTATACACTAAAAAAACGAGCGTGGATAAGGTAAACGTTTTTCGAAGCGTGTCTAAAGTCATTGTATTAAATTTGCAGTTAAACGCTAGGATGACATCAGCATCACCTACAACACAACATTTGTACTTATCTCTACTTGCAATTAATTACTACATACACTTCCAACAAATTGTACCGTACATTTATTTAGTTGGTATGGTTTTGATCATTAATATTATAATTTATTATTTGCGCATAAAATAATATTTACAGCGATATTTCGACGACATGATAAGACGACGTTTGATGTCCACAGTCCACACCCTCGCAATTTCACTTGTTTAACGTTAAAATAACGAACGTATCGAGTTTCTTCGATAATTACTTACAGAGAATGAAATGTATTTTAAAATTATAAATTTATAAAAGATTTACTTATGTCGAAATAAAATAATTATTGTGTACAAGCACATTTTTGCAAAAGACGCCGCTTTCTCTACCGCAACAAAATGCCATGGACGCCGATTGGCGTCATATTTTCACTAACAATTTAATCGAAATAGGTTTCATAAATAAATAACGTATATCTTAATTTAGTCTTTAAAACTAGTGGTTGTAGTCAGTTTTATAGAAATGATCGTGCATATGTTGTTATTACTAAAATTCGATCTCGGCTGCGGGTAACGCCCATCGGCGTCCAATTTAACTAAGCTGGATGCCGCTGACGGCATTTGACGTCTAATTAATCTTAAGCTGGATGCCGCAGACGCCCATATGCGTCATGCTTGAGGAAGCGTCGGCAGAGCCGTCGACCCTACCCTTGACTTGTTCTCCCAGTCGGAACCGAGATTCCTGGGGAAAGCCGCGCTGTACCTGGAGTCGAAGGCCACCCCCAGCACTGTGTGTAAGTGATCTACTCAGTGCTGGTGGTGACACAAGACCCTAGGCTATAAAACTTTTATTTTTTGTTATATGACATTTCGTTTTATATTTGAATTATCTTAACCTGTATATACCTACTGTACTGTATGTAACCTAACCTATAACTTATATGTGTGGCATAACTGTAAATATAAGTTGGTAAGTAAATAAATGAATAAATAGCGACGTAGTGACGTTGAGGACGCTCTGCAGTGAAAAGGTTAATTACGCAACACAGCCTTTGATAACGCATATACTTTTACGTTAAAATAACGTAAAAGTATCTATCGTCTCGGAAACCGGTCACCTACCTTAATAGGTCATAGATGAGCAACACAATGTTAGTAATAAGTATAGACGATGGTACGCCCCGCTACTCCCATTTATCATAGACAACCGGTCGGTCGGTCATTTTAAAATTAAATAGTGGATGGGTTAAAACACTATAGTGCATTGGTAGTTATTACTTATTATTTATAGCTGCTGCCTTGGAATCGTTGTGTCGTGGAGCAACACAACACTCCGACTGACAACTAAGTAATTTTATTCTTCATGTTAATTAAAATCATTGCCATATGAGGAAAGGTTAAAGAAACTGAACTTGACATCACTTCAAAAAAGACGAGAGCGCGGAGACATGATCGAAACTTTTAAAATTTTAAACGGTTTTTACGACTGTCCGGATCTTAGTGACCTGTTTATTCGTAACACCAACACACGCACCAGAGGACATAACTTTAAACTTGCAACAAAAAAACACAACACAAATATCGGCAAAAACTTTTTAGGGAATAGAATAATAAAAATGTGAAACAAATTACCCTCTAATGTTGTGAACTCTAAAAGTGTTAACCAGTTCAAAAATAAGTTTGACAAACATTCTAAATTAGTGTGACAATTCGTGCAGTGATCAAGGATTTAGACATATCAGTGCCAACTGCCTGTCTAAAATAAATAATAATAATAATTATTATTATTATTATTATTATTATTGCCCATCAGTTCCATCACTCTATTGAAACCTTGGACTAAATAAAAATTATATTACATGCTTTCACATTTATAATATAAATTAGAATGATATACAGTCATCATTACGGTTGGGTCTAAAAAATGAAAATCTTGCATCTTGAATGAATATCTTGTTTTTTCTACTTTAAAAATGAATAAGCTATAGAAACAAACCCATAATCTTCAACACCTCACTTACTTTTACAAGAGTCTACTGTCAGGAGAAAAGCTTGGAAATTCCAATAAATACCATGCCGTCGATAACCTATACTGCCGTCCTATCAAAGAATGCGGCTAACTGCATAGTAATAGCATTTTAAATTTAATGTGGTTACCTTACCAATAGAGTATAGAATACTTTGACTACTACATTGCAGTTAGCCGCCTTCTTTGGTAGGACGGCAGTATAAGTATCTATCTATTTTTGCATCGATACCCATACCGAGTTATAAATGTTATCCAAGGGATCGTATCTATTTCAGTAAGTAAATAAAAATTGATTTTATATTTGTCCTCATGTTACCCTAACACATTGATCCTACTGTGATGAAAATTTGGTGGGATCTTCGGTGTACGATTGCAAGGGTTCTTCCACCAAAAAAACTAAGAAAAATAACACATTTATCTTTACGTGTCATTGCAACGCATGCTGGGTGCAGCTAGTAGTAATAAAGTTCGTAATAGATAATGGGTCATACGTACATAACACATAGACATAACGGTCATAATATAATAATGAACTTATTTCTGAAACCGTAAACATTTCCTGGTATTTTTTTTAAAGGACATTGTATAAAACCCATTGGGTTACGTTAGGTTTCTTTTATAACCAACTTTAAGGAATTCTTTACGATTTAGGAAGATGTAATAGCAGTTCCAATATACTATAGTTCCTAAAGAGTTAAAAGTTTTTAAAACTGTAGAAAGATAGAAACAAACTACTTGAAATAAATACGCAATTAAAATCATTAGTGTTGAGTATTGTAATCAGAGGAGATTAACGCGTTAAATGGTCGACGATCTCGGCGACGAGTCTCACAACGGGTTAAATCGTTGCTAAGCCTAACATGATGGATCTTTTATGCCTAAATGTTACTACGAGTAGTATATTACTGTCTCAAGTCTTGGAACGTATAGGTTAGGATATTTTCAGTTTCAGCGCAAATTTTGTTTATGTAAACGGGCATACCTACTATTACCCTCGTGACTCGCCTTGCGACTCAACTCGAGTCTAAGGGCAGGGCACAATTGAGCAATGTAGCCTGATGAAGGCGAATATGTTAACGTAATATTTGCCATCGCCGTAGGTACCTACTTAAGTACTTAATTAAATGATAAAAAATATACGTGCTACTGTCAAACAGTCAATCAAAACAGTTTTGTCGAGTCATGACGTAACTACGTATCAGTGTTGGACTGACATTCAGGCTACGAACCATATCACGTGGATTTTGTTATAAATATTAATTAGTGCCTAAATAAATGGAGTACCTACCTATAGTTTGAGTATAGGTATAGTTAGTCAAGTTAAGAGTGGAGTCACATCTATCAGCATCGAATCGCATTTAGGGACCGGACCCGCTTACCGTAAACTGGGTTTTTGAACGGTTTATCATTAAGCTGGCTTTAAAAACCCCCATGATTCGGTAACCTTTTAATCAGCTTACCCGCTGTAAAGGCTATCGCTTCGATTGAATTAATTCGGCTTACCGCTTACCCGTATCAATAAGCCGCGAACGGGTTACCCCTTGTTGCGCTGATTGAACCTGTTAAGATATTTTAGTTTTGACACAGACCACGTAAGAGATGGAAGGATGGAACGGGTTACCATAACCCGATCGATAGTTAGTTCGAGAACCTATCTATATGATTCGGTAAGCGGTTACCGGTTCTTACAAATCTGGTTACCCGGCTTGAACGGGCAATCGTTATGGACGGGTAAGCTGATGAAAGGCTTACCGAAACGTTTGGGTTATCGTATCAAGGGGATATCGATTCTAACAGCTTAAGCAAACGAACAGGTTTTCCGGACCCCGATCGCATTCAAATAGCAGAGCCTCTAGTATATTTTTACATACAGAAAAACATCTCTCACCTACAACTTAAAGGATGCCATCGCATGCCTTCAGAGCTGCTAAAGAATATCATCGCATGCTTTCAGCTGCTAAAGGATTCTCATTCGCAAGCATGCCGTCGTATGCTTAAAAAGCAACCGTTCTCGTTCATAATCATCCAGTCTCACGCGTATGCAACCGTTATTGTGCGTTAACTTGAATTAATATCCTTCAGCACGTGAAATGGATTGCTACAATTATACGCATTTAATGCTGAAGCTCAATCGATGCTGGAAGGTTGATGCAGATGCCTCTTCAGACAAAACAACGCAATTGCTGATAGATGTGACTCCACCCTAAGGCCGCTTCCTCACTTGGCGGTATGCTTGCAGTAAAACTTAATGTCGGCATAAACGGTGTGCGTTGATTGGTAGACGCCACTAGTTGCCTAGCAACCCTTACCGATTCCGTGTTTTACTGCAAGCATACCGCCAAGTGAGGAAGCGGCCTAAGCGCACTATTTACATTTGCGTGCTCAATTGCACATGCCTCGCCGCGCCATTCGCCTCGGCCACAGCCTCGACATTCGCGGGTCATACACAGATTTAGGTTCCCGTCTTTCCTGTGGACATGCCCGAAGTTAACGTGTTTAAGGCCTAATTTTCTTACGGAACCCACATCCGCATAAACGGCGTCACGTCTACTTTAGTCCTATCAAATAAAAACGTAACTTATATGCACACGAGCCCTTAACTATTGACCACAGGAGAGACAACTTTTGTTTTTGTGATTGTGTATGACCCTCGCGCCAGTTTGACGCTATATGTACCTACCTACCTAGGTAGATTGGGGTTGATTTTTGAAAAATCCTTTGATACAAACTTAACCGTCATATTATAAATGAATTTTAAATTGATTTAAAATTCAAAACATCGCAAAAAAAATCCTCAATTGAAGTACCTATAAGTAAATACATAATAATAATGAGCAATTGGTTAAGAAGTACAAAAAAAAAATTAAGACAAATTCAAATTAGAAGAATGTAAATTTTATTGCAATGAAAGAGGTAAATCCTCATACCTTTATGAGGATTTACCTGATTTACTGCAACAATTATAAATTTATTACAAGGTTTTGGCTTTATTAGAATCTTTATATCTACAAGGGGGTATTTACAATACTAATAGTATGCTAAGCTTGTTATAAAAAAGAGTCATAAAATTATCAAGAACTGCTATCAAACGGAATAAACAATTATTTAAATCTCGCAGTAAATGCTAATGAATAATGATAAACATTGTTGTTTTTGTCCAACGGCAGCAGATTTGCTCTGCATGCTATTGTGATCAAGGTGATCATGGAGAAACTGGTTATTTCAACCTTGGCCGAGCACACAATCATAATTATGTTTACACCTCTCTTTTAAACTATTGCGGTATATCATGATACTAATGAACTGGAACGTTCCAAATATTTTAACCCTGGTATAAACTCATTTTATTAAATTAAATTAAATACCTAATACATCATTAAGGAATGAACACAGAGTCAATATTTAAAAAACCATTTGAACATTATGAACTAACTGTTTATATAAAATAGTCAGTTGAGTGTTGATCGTTAGAAGAATAAAAATAAAATAAAATGTCAGAAACTAAACCAAACCAGATAATTAAGATAAAAAAGGAGCCTATATGGAACTCGGAGAGAATAAGTACCTACCCAAATTACCTATAATATCTTTAGTTCTACCTATATTGTAATTGCTTCAAGAAACTATAAACATAATGCAAAGAAATGTTTGGACGAAATGATGGGACGTAATCACCACCACCCATAACACCAGCAACTCAAGAAGAATGGTCCGTGCATTGCCGGCCAATTAAGGAAATGTAAGCTCTTTTCTTGAACGCACCCATTTCATAACTGGTTGGAAATACTGCCGAAATAAATGCTTTGTATAGAGAAGTAAATCTTTAAATACATAGAAATCATTTAGCACACAGATAAAAATACTTGCACTCACCAAACAAATGGTAAATAATATGGGAATAGGGTTAATCTAATAGGGAAATTCATGTATGAACTTTGGTTTCAGAAAGTTCAGTTATTTAATTGAGATCTTGATTTCTTAAAAAAACTAAAAATGTGACAAATACTATGATGCAAAAATGTATGTCGAACATTGTCTCCAGCAGAATCGCCCAAAAGCGAGTGTATATCAATATCTTAAAGTTTGTTATTAATATAATAAATAGGTACTTAAATTAATTATTTGTAAACTAATTATATTATGGAAGATGGATTTTGTTTTAATGACATGCACCTACAGTAGAGATAGACTGAATTTATTATTCGAGTTCTTACCCACTTACACAATTATAAAATGACATTATTAACTCATTTTATTCACGCCATACTTCCAGAAAACTTGTAATAAGAATACCGTAGTTTTTTTATATTTATAAACTTAACCCAGCAGTAATAGTTAGGTTACGATATACCTAATATAAACACAACGAAAGTCTGTTTCTCTATATGATATGTTTGTCGTTAGCATATTATTCAGACGGTAAGTAATCACAAAGTAAATAATCTTATTTTACACGTAGCGCAGTGGTTGTAAACATACCTTAATTAAACTAAAAGCAGTAATATTTCGGCTACGGCTGCGGCTTCGAGATCATGTCACTAAGTCCAAGTATCACCTGCACCAGTCACCACACGACATTTAATAAATAAACTAAAACTTTAATAGCGATATAATTGAGCAACGTAAATTATTCACTTTCCCCAGTTTCCCCTCGCAGCCCAGCCTCCCTACCACACTGAAACGTCACAAACCCAACCAACAGCCAACCAATCAAATCACATCAAATTAAACCAAACCAATCAATCAAGCTGAATGACTTCATAGACCTCAATTTCGCTAAAGAATATGAAACATTACCAATAAACAAGTGTGAAAAGGGACGGTAACCCATTATCATAAAGTCCATTGTCGTTTCACTTAGCTCCTCGTATGTCTTGTCACAGACTCTATGCTCAAAATTTGGATATCGTATTGTTTTTTTGTTTCTGATATTTTTAGACAATAATGTAATGTATCATAATTCGAAGAGATAAGAACTTGTTTTTATTCACAACCTACATACGAGGGGTTAAAACTGAGGCCCTACTTTAAAATCGAATTTCGAAGTTATGTTAGCTCTATCCTTTTCTCTCAATCTAATCTCGAATAAGGAGTGACAGAGATAGAACTAAACTTCGAATTACGATTTTCAAAGTAGGGCCTCCATAAAACTGGTTAAAACAAATCCCGGGTTTTTTTTTCTTATTATGCTGCACCACTTGCTTGGTGTTTGGACTTTGGGTAAAGTGAACAAACGAATAGGAATGAATTTTCACAGACAAAAAATCTTGAAAAAAATATATTGTTATTTTTTTGTCGAACTAATTTTTTATTTCATATATTAAATACTAACTATAAATAAATTAACCCCTGCAGTTCAAAAAACATTGATTGCTGTGAACCCTATCGGGAGAAAGTAAAATATCTCGCCTCATTGAGGTCTATTGAGATTCAATAAATGTTTTTTTTATCCCAGAGCATTTTTTGTGTCGTACAAGATACAAATGAAATGAAAATTTTAAAAATACGCCAAAGAAACAACATGTGTTTATTTTTTGTAAATTGCTAATAACTTTTCAAATTACTTAAACATAATGCCCATATTACCTTAATGTTATTATTAGCTATAATTATTGTCTTTAATAAAAAATAAAAAAAAGCAAATTATTTTGGATTGTGTCCATTTTATATTCAATGAACGAATTGTAGTCTAACACCCATATTTATAGTCAAGAAAAGTAATTACTTGAGTAAAAGTAATGACTTAAGCAACAATTTTCATATGACTTTTGATACTAGGATACCTACTACTAATACAGGACTAAACTAATAGGTAAGCAAGTAATAACTTTTCTTCACTATAAACACGGGTGTAGTTCTCTTCGCCTAAGTTTTGACATTTGGCATAGATATAGCACGGATATAGCTGTTCTGGCTTTCATTATCATATCTGTGGAAGTATTGATTGATAATTTTTATTTTGTTGCGCAATACAATAACCAGCCATCCATCTAACAAAACAAACAGTTCAATAGCAGAAATTTTCCAAGTGAAGTCCGTCATGTCTGCTGACCGACCATTCATGGATAAGCTACGATCGTTTCTTGGATTCCACAAAGAAACTTCGAGAAATGAGTTTCGGAACCCAATTTGGGACGACCACGACGACGACGATGATGACGAACTGTATACGCGAGACCGCTTTGATGCCAGCCCGCACGACTTGCACGACGAATTTGCCAGACAAATGCATGGTATGTTCCAGTCGTTCGGCAGTATTTTCGGGGACATGAAAACGTTCTTCCACGATTTGGATAGTGCGCATCTCGAATCGTTTACGAACACTCCGCTCGCTCCCATCGCGCCTGCTGAGCCCGAAAACTTCGACAGCAACCGCATTAGAGACTACTACTTGAAGCCTGGCTACCACAACAATAAACAAAATAGAGAGGATGTGGATTTAGATGGCAAAATCTCCTCTAATGACATAGCTGGCTTGTTGAAACAGAAGGACGATGATAACAAGCCTAATCCTGCTCCATTCAATGGCCACTTAGTTCCCGGAAGATCATTCTGTCGAACGATCATCACAACTACCATCACTAAACCAGATGGCACTAGGGAGACAAAGAGGATAGTCAAGAATGGGCATGACGTGGTTGAAGAGTCAATCACTTCTGTAGAGCCAGACCCTAAGGGTGTGAGTTCATCAATGGAATCATTTTCCAACCCCATCAATATCATGATGTACAGCAATGTTATGACGGAACTTGGCTCACTGTTGAAAAACTTTTACTAGATTACTTATTATGTAGCTCCATAAGAATTGAGTTGTGACACTTACATGTTCAAAATAATACCTAATTTAAATAAATTGTAAACATAAACATTAGAATGAAGCAACATTGAATTTTGTGTATTGGTGCAAAGTTGTATAAGTGCTTCTAATACACGGTGGGAACGAGTAACCCGCCAAATTTAAACCATCTATTCTAGAGGCTATTTGGAGTATATAATGTGGTAACATGAAGTCCAATAGAACATAATTTCCTAGATTTTTGTTATTTAAAAAAGAATTCCATAGTTAATTTATTTTGAACTTTGTCACCTTTACCTAAAGCATTATTTACTAAGAAATTGATTAAACTAATTTTCATCACACTTGCTCGTAAATAGTGTCCTAACATGCTAGAAAAATCGACCGTAAATCCAAAATAATACCCGCGGGCCTTTTTTTACCATTACGCTTCTAACGTACGTAATAGCTTTTTTTTTAAATATTACACGTGGACTCAAACTATCACAATACGTCAGGACCCCAATTCTTGTGCCATTCGATATGAAGTTTCATTCGAGATGAAATGTCAGTAGCATACAATTTCCTAAAAATCTCGCATATAAACTATTGATCTCGACTGTCACTAGAATCGGACTCCGAACCCGTTTGACATTAGCTGTGGTAAGTCACAGACAATGATATTGTAGTCTGCCGAGACATATCCTATAATCTGTGGTCTGCCGCTAATAAGTTAAAAATATGATCTTTTGCCTGATTTTATTTCATTTCCTCGCAATTGTGATGAAAAACATTGTATGTTACACGGGTGGTAAAATAAATACAAATCTCGAGTCATTAAAGCCCTCAGCCTTCGGCTTCGGGCTTCTAACAGACTCTCGTTTGTAATTCTTTCTTTACCACCCTTAATACACAATGTACTATTATGTTGTATGTTGATGATATTGCTACTTACAACATAAATCTTTCTTAGTAATTAATGCTTTAGGTTAAGGTAACAGAGTTCAAATTAAATTAACTATGGAATTGTTTTTTAAATAATAAAAATTTCGGAAATTATGCATTATTGGAATTCATGTTATACCACATTATATACTCCAAATAGGTTCTAGAATCGATGGTTAAAATTTGACGGGTTACTCGTTCCCACCGTGTATAGAGCCAGTTTTAATTTAATCATTTAGTTGTTACTTAGCTCAAAATCATTAAAAATGGAATAATATTAAGTTTGTGTGATAATGATTGAATACCACACACATTTTGTTTTTCAGTTTACCATTATAATACCGCCTAGGTAGTTTCTTGTGTTTAAATATTGAAATTTCTGGCTGTGAAGGAAACGCCTATGAACCGCACCATTTGAGAAATTTTTAGTGATATTAAAAACCTATGTAACTTAATAAATTAATAAAAAAGTAAATTATTTTTATTTTACCTCGGACCTGTCAATAAAAATCAATATAACAATTCCATCATTTAATTCTTATCAATAAATATACACATACCTAATAAGATTTATCTGGATCAATGAAAGTGGAAAGAAGTTGTCTCTGCCTACCCCTCCGGGAAACAGGCGTGATTTAACCTAATAAGATTATAGAAGCTGAGAACAATATTTGTTTGTAACCATTACTAGAACAAATCACATGTTACATCTTGTTGAATTAGTTCATTCAAAAATTCCTTCAAGTTAAATATGTAGTAATTTTTTTATACTTAGTATTATTACTTGTTCTGTTAGGGCCCATTGTTTGATCAGTAGTTAACGGATCGGTAAAATTCGAAAAAGGAATCGTAAATTCTACACTTCCATTAGTTATGATTCAACAACAGGCCCTTGGAGTTAAACTATGATAACATGTCCCATCCCTCAAAAATAGTTGAATGTATTTGTAAAAGTAACTATTTATGAAGTTCCACGTAGATTCTCAACACATACATGCACATGTGTGCTGAGTTATCGAGATCGGATTACTGCCGTCCTAAGCAAAAGCGCAGTAACTAAGTTAAACCTCTCGTAGTAATATCAACATTGGCTTAGGGCCTGTTGTTTGATCAATAGTGAAACTAACTAATTGGACTGCGCCGAGCGTACGCCGGATGTACAGTGGCGCCCTCATTACTAATATTGTGTTTTCTAATAAACTAAAGTATTTCCTTAAAATTAGTCGGTAGGTTTTTGTACACCAAAAGAAAACACAATTTATAGGGTATATCACATAGTTAAATAACAATTCACCTTCGAATTAACAACTTAACGGAAAAAAGTGGCCACCTTTTCCCGTTAAGCTGACTACTCAAAGGGTAATTGTTATATAAGTTTGCTACGTATCCCGTAAATTGTGTTTTTACCTGCGCTACAAAAACGTATCGCCTGATTGCAAGGAAATTCTTTAGTTAATTAGATAACACAATAATAGTAATGAGGGCGCCACTGGACGCTCGACGTTTGCTCGGTGCAGTCTTAAAATTTGAAGGAATCTCAAGGAAATGTGTCAAATTTTCAATTCCTTTTTTGAATTTTAACAATAAGTTAGTTTAACTACTGATCAAACAAGAGCCCCTTAGGAGGGCAGATTAGTTGTTCGACTTGTGTCACTAATAATCTCATTATTAGCAGCATGACGCGCGGGAAATGTTATCGTAGTTTATCTCTAGTGGCAATATGTTTTTAATTAATTAACACTTACATTGCTTCTACTTGTAACTAACTGACTGTCTTAACTAACAATAAACAAATATATGTACCCAATCTGTATGTATCAACTTATACAGTCATCAGATTGACTTTAAATTTTGCATGCTTATTTTGGTTCCATGACATAATAAGATAGAAAAAGATTATAAGTATTCCAGCAGTTCTTAGCTAAAAACTACATCCAATGGGGTCAGGATTTATATTTATGCCAGGGACCGCGCGTAGGCCGAATCCCGTAGTAGGGCTGCTGGCTGCAGACCATTTATCTGGAAACACATCCCCTCTTTAGGTGAAGACCTCACCTCCTTCCTTAGGTCATTTGGTTCTGGCAGAATATCAGCGTTGCGAAGTAATTCGTGACATGTTGCTGAGTCAGGTAAGTATATATTTGTTGTTTTCAATTTATTTAAGTATGTGGTGGCTGAATAATCTTGAGTTAGCCTAGGTCGGAAGGCGGTGCACACCCCCTGGGCCCCCCGGAATCTGAAGATGGGTTAGTCGCAGTAGCAGGCGTCCCGGGTATTGCTCCGTAGCCACGTCGCGTAGCGGTTCACGCGCGTGTACACGCCGGGCCGGTCTGGTCGCGCGCAACCTTCGCCCCACGAGACAATGCCTGCGGGAAATAGCCACATTTAATCAGTCTGTAAACTACTTTCAGTGTAGGTACATGGTGGAAAGTTATGATGGGCCAGTAAGGGCGACTTAAGGAACCCTTGCCGCCCCGCTAAAATGACATTAACCTAACCTAACTTTTTAAGAAGATGCTGCCGATTGTTTAAAAATGAGCTTAAACTGAACACTTTAGGTGTGTACTATCAGCCCAATTTAACCATAGACCTGTGTCACAGTGTCGTTACGATTCAAGCCGTAAGAAATGACTCGTTGTTTTATAATGTCACTGTGACACCATTATTATGGTGGGTCTAAGGTTCAGGGTTCCGGGCTGATAGTAGGCCCGGTACAGTCATGAAAATTGATTCTTAGACTATTTTTGACCATGTCAAAGTGACACTGTAAATAAAATCATAAGAAGTCTCTTATGCTTTGATTCAGTACGTCACTATTACATAGTCCAAAATTGTCTAGGAATTCATTTCCTTTACTGTACCTACCTATATTAAAGAAAATAAGTCTTGGTACGAGCACATGAAGTATCAAACCGAAGTAACATTACATGACGCAGGCCTCTAATCGAACTGTCTTCCTTACTCTACGTTTCCCTGTAATCAGCTGCGTAGGTAATAATTAAATACTTTACTTATAATTTTCCTAATTACTAAACACTTGTTAAGTGAACTAAAACAATACCTGTTTAAACCAGAAATGCTAAAGTTGCAGTTGTAAGGATATTAAGATTACCTAAATAACCCCCAACACAAAAAGAGGGGTGTTATAAGTAGCGTGTGAATGTGTGTTTGTCTGTGGCATCGTAGCTCCCAAACGTAGGTATGAACCGATTCGGACGTGGTTATTCTGCGCTATAGTCTGTGCCAATTGAAATTAACAAATATGTAAACACAACCAAACAAACCAATTTACCATTACTACTTGAAAATCAAGTGCTTTTCAAGATCAAGTATGGTCTTAGCAATGATTTATACACTTGATCTTTACTTTCACATTATATAAGTATAACATTAAATAACTATTAATTATACTTTATTTGAAATAAAAACACGCTTGATGAATATTTGAGGTTATGTGTCAATCAGTACTAATTTGTGTACATCTTTGGCAATTTTGATTGACACAGATATAGCCTCTATATAAAAATAGCTTCTGCCCGCGACTTCGTTCGCATAGATTTCGATTATTGTTATTCCTTAAATTTTCTAGGATAAAAAGTAGCCTATGTGTTCATCCAGTGTATAAGGCTGTCTCCATTCCAATTTTTTGACTAAGAAACACACACTCACACACACACACTCGCACACACACACAAACACACACACACACACACACACACACACAAACTTACGCATTTAAAATATTAGTAGGATAGGATAATGGCCCCCCTAGTTGTACTGACCAACTTCTTGATACTGCCTGGTGTCGTTGTTGACGATGTGCAGCGGGCCGCCCGAGTCGCCCTGGCAGGCGTCCTTGCCGCCCTCAGGCTCCCCGGCGCACAGCATGTTGTCCGTGATGCGCTGCTTGTACGCCGTCTTGCGGCAGTCCGCGTTCGAGATTATTGGCACGTGTACCTGGAATTGTGTAGCGTTGCAGAAAAGACTTGAACCTGTACACTCAAGGTCTGCCCCCTGGGTCTTTTAGATTAAGGTATAATTTAAACCTGTATGGCTAGCACAAGTTATACCCTCTCGCTTGTCTCCACAGACTAGATAGAAAGGGAGATCCGATCAGAGTGACAAAAAAGTCGCGGACCGCTTGTGGTACCCCTCCTCCTTAGCTTGGGTGGTTGTCGTTTATTGCCTACCAGTGATTGGAATGGACCGAGCTTTTGCTCTGTCCTAAACGTGATCATTCACGGTCGTTCATTTGTCCACGCTAATCGTACTTAGTAAATCCAACGGATGGACATCAACAATATTGGTCACTCACTACGTCAGTCCAGTGGCTTCAATTTCTTGGTCTATGTACTTGCAAATGGATGTAGGTTTGTACAATCACGAACTGCGCGTAATAATTATGATCCTACGGCCAACAGTTCAAGGTTTGCACTCACGATCAATCGAATGGAAAGAGGGAAAAATGGATGGTCATTGGTTATCAGTTAAAAAAAACGATCACGAGGACCACTGCTGCGATGGACGAACTGAGAATGACCACCTACTTCAATCAATGACTACTTATGACAGATGCCTTCCACCATCATCCACCCGACGAGATGGCTGTCAGTTTACACAATAATATTCTGGCATACATCCTAGTTACGTTTGACACCGCTTACCTCCTGCAAGGTGTTGGACACGGCACCGCCCTCATCGGTGGTACCCCAGCCTGCTACCATGCCGTTGTAGTCGGAATACGACAGCTTAGCGGTGGGCATGCACACTGGTCGCAGCCCCACCTCTTCCTCGTCGTTGCCCTCTTCTCCCGAACTCGCGCCGTCGTCACTGCGCACTCGTTTTAGCGCGTTGCTTAGATCCACCTAGGAGTTGAGCATTTTAGAAACTTTTATTGAACTTCACGTTTATGTGTTTGGGTTACATCATGCAAATTAATTTTAATCCAGTTCTTCATGTGTTTTATCTCACCCTTTGGTCCATCTTGAGCAGCGCGATGTCATTGTCGTAGGTGCCGGGGTTGTACAACATGTGGCGGATGATGGCCTGCACTTTCCGGTCGATGGTCTTCGTCTCGTTTGGCTTGGAGCGGTCGTGCTCCAGAAAACGCACTGTCATCTTCTCTTTTCGAAAACTGATGAGAAAATAGCGTATTAAGCAGAAGAAGAAGAAATACATTAGAAGAGCGTTGCACAGAAACACCGTCATCTTAACAGCTCTAGCTTAACCAACAAGTTGAAAGACTGAGGGTTGTGTGTGCAGTGAACCTCGGTGAGCAAGTAGAAGTCATTGATGAGGGAGCCTCTACAGTAGCAGCCCCCGTTGTACAGGAGCATCGGTATCTGATGAGTTCTAGCTTCTGCTTTACCATGAGCGGTGATAGAGTTGGGGTGGAATAGTCCATGCAGTAATTTTCCAGCGAAGTAGACGCCAATGAAGGATCTTCTCGACTAGAAGTGCCCGTTGTTCAGGTAGTGGATAGACTGAGGGTTGATCAGAGCATTACCCGGCCGTGCAGTGAGCCGCGGTGAGCACGTAGAAGTCATTGATGAGGGAGCCTCCGCAGTAGAAGCGACCATTGTACATGAGCACCGCCATCCACGGCAGCTCCAGTTCCTTCGTCTCGTAGCCGCCCACGATGCGCCTACGCGTGCGTGCAATGCCACATTCTAGAACCACGGAATGGACCAGGCATCAGATCCGAGTCATACAAGATGAAGTTTCCGTCTAAATGAAAAACTGCATACTTAATACTTTGTTGAATGAGAGATGCCATTATGATAACGTGATGAGCGGATTAAAACAAGAAATACTCCTAGTTCTTCTCTACGATATGTCTACCGCTGCCGCTTATTGTAGTTTGTCGGTATTAACAGAATTTTCTCCACAGCAATAAAAAAAAATGAACATACGTTTTTACGTATGAGTTAGACATCAATTAAATTCAAATTAACGTCAAAAGAAGAATGGCTGCTTTTAGTATGGTTCAGAGCCAACACAACAAGATTTAAATCACAAATAACTATTAAATAGATTTTAAAAAACCTGCCATTACGGCGACCCCTTCTTTTAGAGCTAATAAATCTGATAACTCCTAAACAACTTAAGGATTTTTTTCAAACATAACTGTATTCATGTTGCCACAAACTGATGAAGAAGATGATGGGTAGGGACGCCCTGTCAAGCAGGCGAGCGTTCGCTCAGTCGTCCGATCAGGGGCCCGGCGTTTCACAAAAAGTATTAGTCTAATAATATTAGTGTTTTATCTCATAAATACAACTAAAAAATGAGACAAAACACTAATATTATTAGACTAATACTTTTTGTGAAACGGGCCCATACATACGCAGATAACTTATAACACCCCTCTATTTGTGTCGGGGGTTGAAACTGCTTAGCTTAATCTTACGGCAAGAAGGGCAGTCATCCGGCGGGTCCTGGGTGGGGCGCAGTGTGGTGGTGGTGGTGGACCCGCCGCCCAGCAGTTCGGTGACCCAGCTGATGAAATTCTTGTCCTTGGGAGCCTCGGCGGGCAGGCAGCGCGCGGCGCCGAGCAGGCAGACCAACAGGAACCAGCGCATCTTGAGCCCTGGAACAAATTGATAGTCCAGTCAGTACCTAATAAACTAGTGGTAGGTTTCTTATTTCTATCAATAGGGCTGACAAATCTGACAATATCTAGTGGAAAAAGGACCAAGTAATGCCGTTTGGCAGTTTTGGCACCCAATGTCGTCATCAAAACTTGCGTCGAAAACTACTTACAGCATAATAAATACGATAAAGTTTAATTCAATTTAATAATTTTAATAATTCAGGCCAGGGGACCATCATTTCAGGAGAGCAGCTGGCCTATTGCCTAACGCGCTCGCAATCGCAATTGTCTTCAAAATCGCAAATGTAGAAATTTTGTGTGCAGTCTTGCCTTCGACTTACAAAATGAAAACGATAGCAATTGCGAGTGCATTAGGCAAAAGCCCCCTAGAGGCTTTTTTGGTGATCTATGGCCAGTGGTAGAACGAATACAAGCTGATGATGAGTGTGTTTTTGAGATAGTTTTTTGTGTTTGTCGTAACGGCTTCGGAACCCTACACTGGGGTGTTATTCTCTCAAAAACAACGGACGGGCGGACGAACAAGCGAAATCGCAGCGGCGAGTTTAGGTAGTCCCGTCAGAGCGGACAAAACACATTTTAGCGCGTGCATTTTCAATGTTCAGAGAATCACTACCCAGAGCATGGTCCGACATGCTCTTGCCCGTTTTTTTTTCACAGTTTGTAGGTAACTTTTTATTGGCTCAACTAATTATTTAAATCAAATCAAATCAAATCAAATTTATTCACTTGAGATGCGGTTACAATGGTTTTTTAACATAGAAAAGTGCAGCGCACTAGCTGGCGACACCAGCATGCAAATATGTATAAGTAGCAAAAAATACTTAAAAATTACTTCTACTAATAATTTAAAAAATCATTAATATAAGTGCACATTATTTGTTATTAGTATGTTTTAAGGAAAATTATTCTTTAATACAATAAAATATCTTTCCCAGCAACCATTTACATAGCGCACTCGCACAAATCTATTATAGGGAAATATTTTAATTTCTTCAGGAATATTATTGTATATCTTTAAAGCCATGCAACAACAATTTCTTTGGCGTCATTTTGATACAGTTTTCTGGTGTACTAGGTTTTGAAATACCTTGTGTTGAATTTACCAACATTTTTGGTAGATAAATTGAAGTTCGATTTCACAAATTTGCACATTTCCCATATATCTCGTGACGGACTAACTGACCCAAATAGGTATATTGATTCAATATGTATGGCGACAACGTACTCTTATTGCTTTAATATTTAAGAAATCTCGATTTATATGCATTATTCAATAGGTAATGTCTTATCACGCATGTTGCAATTGCAAAATCGAATTGTCTGAAAGGCAAATTAAACGTGTTTCTTTTACTCGATTCCTTATTGATATTATTTATGATCAAGGGCCCGAGGTCAAAAACCCCCGTTTCGGCGGTACCGCTACCATCCGCGGAATTTGCATACCCACCGCGATTGACGGACCTAACCTGTTTCACGTTTGCACTTTTTAGGGTTCCGTAGTTCCGTACCTTTAGGTGCCAAAGGGACCCTACTACTAAGCCTCCGCTGTCCGTCTGTCTATCAGCGGGCTGCATCTCATGAATCATAACATAATAGGTATAATAGATAGTTGGAGTATTCTATTTTTTTTGGCGGGTTTGTTCTACTTAAAAAATCAATCGCTGTAACCCACTATAACCATAATAGATAGACACGCAAGAAATCTTTAAAGTATTAACAAATTACAATCAAATTAAAGAGAACACAAGATACAACAAGAACAATAATGGTAACAATGTCTCTACGAGACTAGCCTAGCCTAGTGTCTGTGGCACACGAAAAACTATATGTATACTTCTTGGAAAAATTGTGGAGTCTATTCTTAACTACTTACTAACTGCTTATTATATGCTACGGAACCCTTCGTGTGCGAGTTCGACTCGGACTTGGCCGATATTTAATTTAAAATTAAGTATCTACCTAAAGCAATACGGAGTCGAAATTCGTGCAAAGTAATTATTACGGATACCGATACTCCACGTAGAAACCGTATCAAAGGATGATCGTAAAATTGCCGTTATCATATCACACACAGAGGACAGCACGCGTCTCTTTAGCTCTTTAATACTAGGTACCATGAAATTATTACCACTGTAGAACCATGTCGCAGAAAATTATCGAGTATTTTTCTATTTTTTTTATTGTAAGTTAGTCTGCCTCAGGTGTTAATTGCTGGAGTAGACCGAGGAGAATGGTGTGATACGAAGAGGGCCGCTTCCTATCGCGCTATACTCCTCTGTCCACTACTGGGCGCCGGCAGAAGGGTGCAAGAGGAAGTATATTATTCTTATTAAGTCACCATGACACTAAACGCGTGCAGATTGTGCACTTGAAATTATTCCTGCCGCCCATGGAAGATGGAAGAGACCCATCAATGCGAGTCATGTAAAAGTTTTTTTATCATGTAGGTATAGATATTGATAAAGCCTGCCTCTGTTAAAGCAATAGGGTCGAGGTACGATTTTACAAAAAAATCAATAAATATTGAAATTAAGATCAATGTCAGATTTTTTAAATGTGATGATTTCGACACCTATTCCTATTATGAACCAGAGGACAAAGCGCAAAGTTGCAAATATTAACTATGAACCACAGACCACCCTATGACGAAACAAACGATATATCGGCGTAATTTTTACACTAAATATAGTCCCGAAATTCGACAGTACACTTTTATATCGGAAACCTTTCCAAAATCTTTTCCAAAAAACACCTAGGAAATCCAAATAAATATTTTATGTAGGTAACTTTAACAATAACTTCATTCGTTATTAAATAGTGTTACGAAACCGATACTTAATTCTAATCTTTAAAATGGATCATTTGTCAACGTTAGGAACAGAATAGATATCGATCGATCGGCAAAGTGATCCCGATTGGTATGCGCGGGCGCAACCTCGTAGAGAGCTGCATTTTCCTGTTCCCCTATAATACGTTTATTGGAAAAGAAAGTTGCACGTTAAGGTTTGTGAGAAGTGGGACGATTAGAGCAGCGTAGGTCTAGATCTTTAGGTCTAGGTTTTATACATCAACACTAGGTAGATTATTTAAATGTCGGTCAAGGAAGATTATTTTAGGCTTACAATGTACACTTGCACCAATTACTCAAAGCAGTTTTATCAACAAGAGGTTTGATTCGTTTCGTCTGTAGGTTTTTCAAATCATGAGAAATTACGCCAAAAGTGACCTGGATCAAGGACAAGACTTGGACTGTGACAAGGTTCTTTCTGTGACAGTGCCTTAAAACCGAATAAAAGGTACTCGTATATAAATGTAGACGTAAGTAAATTATTTAGGTACCGAGTAGGATTTTTTTTTATTCAAATTCAACCCTTGAAGAATGAACCTTGACTTAAAAATCAGAATTGAGTCGTTAAATTTCAAGGTGAGTAGTTATATAAACCCAAAAAAACATGAGAGTTTCATTGTAATACACAAAACATAAAACAGGAAAGTCTTGGGTGCAAAATTAGCATTTAAGTACATATTTTAAATGCCAATTAAAATAAACTATATTTGTCACTATTCTGACGCACAAAACTTTTTTCAGGTCATACTTTTTTTATAAATATTAAAAACTGCCTCAAATCACGATCTAACACTCACGCCACGCATTTAAACACAAAAAAAATACTCACACTGGTAAGCTAACGGTTTGAAAAACGAACGATTGGAATTAACGGTTTAAAAAAGGAACGCAATGGCGCAACTCGCACCTCGCGAATCCGTGGCCACACTGATCGGACGAGGAAAGACTGTCCACTTTCACTGACCAGCCTGATCCTGGCAACACTCCCAAATGTGCCGCAGAACCACCCGCACGCAGTTATATTGCACCTCTATTACCGCCGTGCATTCCATAGCAGATACACCGCAATTTAAATAGAATTATTATCTTTTTAATGGTATAATTGTTGCATTCATGAGGGATTCAAATGGGTTTTAGCGACATGCAAGAGTTTTGTTGATTGCGCAAGTAATGGAAGTAGGTGGATGGGTAATGGATGCTAAGTAGAAGCGGAATCGTACGTTTAACCTACGGTTAAACGTATGGCCATTAGCATAAAGAAATGCAGACACTGTTAGTACGTGACCGTACATTTTGAGCATGAAAATAATAAAGAAATATCAGCTGTTGTTGCGAACTGTATTTTTTTGTACCTACAGTCGTCATCTGCTTCAGGCTCAATGATTACTAATTTGGTGGGTCTACGATAGAGAAGACACAGCGGGAACGGCGTCACCAAATTTCTACAAAATTGTCAGATCAGCCCTTTGATACCATAATATACGAGTATATTGCATTGTCCAGCTCATCACGATATCGGGAATTGAGTTGATTTAAATTAACCTGCAAGATGACACATGCTAACGACTGGTCCGTTCGTTTAATAAAACCTTTTGATAAAAACAGTTTAGTTGTCACAAAATGGTTAGATGATTCCACAAGTTCTAGGCAACTAAAAGGTTGAGACTTTTCTTGCCTTGATCTGGATGTACCAGGTTCAACTGCAACTGTATCGTGGATCGAGCGTATCGTGGTGAAATATTGTTAGATACTGTATCGATTTTTGGTAAACTAGTAATTGTATAGTATCTAAATACTATGTTTTAGAACTTAGTACTTAGTTTTAAATCACTTATCCTTCATCTTCCTTCTGTCTAATATTCATTTACACTGTAAACTGAAGAAGTGCGCATATATATAGGTTAATGAGATGCCCATAATAAAATATTTTCGGAGGCAAAGTGTGGTTTTCCGTGGCAGTAAATTTGTACTCTTCCCCCTTATTTATAAACGTGGAATAAGCTTAGAATAGTTTATGCCATGCTTTGTCCTTATCTGTATTGTGACATTTGCATCTGACAGAAAGTGACAAAGCATGGCATAAACTATTCCAAGCCTATTCCAGGTTTATAAGTAAAAGAGGTAAAAGTGTTCTCTAGCTAGAAAATATTAGAGCTTTTGAAAACTCTTTGTTAGTAGGTACTCAGTTCAAACAACCTAACTTATACTTCGCCGCAGATGATTATCATCTGTAACAGTACGTACTGCTACAGATAATCATTTGCGGCGTTTTATTGATGCTGACAGTAGGTAATTTTTTTTCTGTGATAGATTGGATGTTCCTTTTTTTTCATTAGAAACACTCTAAATCTACTTTTACCACAGTTTTTTTTATAGTCATAAGTAATGTTACATTTCATGAGAGTGAAATCCGGTGCCGTGACCAGGATTTTGAATTATTTTTTGCAATTACTTTATGATTGCTATGAAAATATGAACATAATTCACAACAGAACTCGACAAAAAAGATATATTGCACTCAGTATGCTTGGAATAAAAATAAAGTAAACCCAAAACTCTCCACCAATTTTATTTTAAACCTTGTAACTCCGTACAGATAGATTTTTTTGCCTTAAGTGATAGTAGCCACAATTAAGTTTAGCACAATTCGAAACAGACAGACTAGGCAACAGACAGATCAGGGTACCTACAATTAGATATTCAAAACTATTTTTGTGTTTAACTATCCGTAAATGAAGTACGTAAGTTCTCGTTGCACCATTATCAGAAAAATAAGTCATAATTAAAATCTTTTTACAACAATCTGTTTTTTCCATGCAAAAAGCTGATTGATCACAATTGTTTGTCCGCCTGATAATAAATATTCGTTAGCTTCACGTTTCGTGTTATTGCTAAATAATTTTACTAGGCGCTTCACTTAGATAAGTTCATCGTCTGATTTTGACGGCGAGTTTAAGTCTATTCGTTGTCTATAATCGTACGTAAGACGTACCTCGACCTTGGTCGTATAATTATAAGCCAGCGATATTAAGGAATCTAAAGTACACTGGTCAAGTTATAATTGTTGGGAAGGATTAGAACCGCTGTGAGCGTAGAGCATTTTAGAAAACATTCCTTAGAATTAATTTATTTACTTACCTGGGGATTGATAATTTAATATGACTGTTCGTAGTAAGCTAAATCTAAAAATCCATGATAGGCTTTATTGATTGAATACTCTAAAACAATTATCAGTGGAATGAAAACTTCCAATGCCCAATATATTGAACAGTCAAAGTAGAATAAAAATCCTTTAAAGTCAATTTCTGTTCTAACTATAATATTGTTGTATTGTAACCCAGTGAGATTCGGGCTCACAACCGTTAACAAAGAACGCAGTTGTACCGCTGAATTATGAAGTTCGTCCAGCGTCGCCTTATGGGCCAGGCCACGATTTTATGCGACAGCGGTAGTGGCAGGAACGGATTACGAGCGACATCAAACAAATAGACACAAATGTTTGGAGTATGCTACAAGCCGCCGCCGTGGCAATAGGGCGATTTCTATTCTTTTGTTTCAGCCCGTTGCCAACGCCGATGCTACCGCATCAAGTCATAGCCAGACTCCTTCCTGAACTTACAGTCTTATTAACGTGTCCACAGTATAGTACGTGCTTAACGAACATCGCATTAGCCAGTTGGTAGTGAGCCTACCTCCGAAGCTAGCGGTCCCGTAGCTCGAGTACAAACATTTCAATCATTATCCTCCCGAAATAATCGTCACTACAATTTCCATACCTTTCCATGTGATTATAGTACGAATACGTAATCAAAATAAATAAATATTGTACCTACATACGAATAATGACAACAAACTATACGCACGTTAGATTTGTGATCGGAAAGTACTGCACATGGTCGAACCTCCATGCACGCAAATGTGACCCAATTGTGACTGGGTCACTGGTGCATTCCATTTCAATATTCCGAGGAATACATAAATAACCACTAACATGAATTACCATTGGAAACGCAACGTGGTTCGGTGTAACGAGAAACTGTGTAAGTAGAGAAAGAAGTTATCTGGGCAAAACAGCGTTTGGTACATACTGTTAAAAAACACGATAATGTCACGGTCAGAATAATCTTACTGCACCTTACTGTTTTCTTCTTGACGGTGTTACTTTAACTAGATACTTATTATTACTGAGTGCCTGTTCTGTCCTAAATGCTATTTATTTAACTTTAAACGTACACTGGATATACGAGTACAATATGATATGGTTTGGTCGCGTTGAAGTACATACTACTTTACACATTACAAGCGAATGATTTGCAAACAGTCGGTTTCTATATTACTTTGATTTATTATCCCTTGCTTCAATTTCAGAAAACATATATGACCAACTTTTGCAATGGACTGGCAAACTCCTCGCCTCCCCCAACGTCTTTCATCCCGCAGGACGTCGTACACGAAGTGGTTTGACCATTGTTCGACTATAAGTACCTACTAAATGTCAAATAAGATCAGGCTTCCAATTCTCGGACCACCCGAGATGTTGGTAATTTAATTGCAAACTCCGTTTGGCTAGCATAACATTGATAAGAGCGAGTGAGAGAGAAGTACAAACCTAAAAGGCATTTTGCCGAATGGCTTTTGCACTGTATCTTTTAGCTTGTGCGAGATGTGACCAGTCCAAAACTCGCGAAAATCTCGAACTCGAAAGCAACTCGCCTAATCACAGCGTCCAATAGTGGTGCATCGAAGGCTGCAGCGTTATCATATCAACATACGGGCGGCACCTTGGCCCCGTTTGCCGTCTTCGCCTCCTACTCGGAGACACGCCCTCGCGGCGCAAGGGCAGACGAACGGATCTTTCCAAGCCCCCATGTTTACCAATTTTCCATTCACAATAAGATTACTCATTAGCGGTGGTTTAAGGTTAGGTACTTCAGGGTCTTTGATTTCCATACAAAATAAGCCCGGTATTGTTTTTAGCGATGAATGCGGTTAAAGAAGAATCTGCGTTTGCAATCAACTCTCTTTGAAATATATTGCAATCTTGATGTGATAACTGTAGACACGAGAATATTTGTTACTTCATAGGGATATATCATAGGGTCTGTGTTCAATAATTAAATGTTTACAGTGTTTTTTTATTAACACATCCTTTCTCTTTAAGTATATAAGATCATTGACAGATCATTAAAAAAAACCGTTAAATCGTATTCATGTTTATGTATCTACTAGCTACTGGGGAGCCCGTTGTATCCCAAAATTATTTCAGTCATAATGTCTTTGTTTACATAATTATTGAAACTCTTTATTTCTACATCGCTGGAATGGAAACGTAAACTATTCAGATTTTTTAAAGTGTCTAACGTATAATATAAGGCTAAGTTAGGTTTGATTTATAAAAATCCTGAAAAAATTGCATTTCCTTGAATCATTATGACTCGCGATAATTATGAAAAATAATTATGGCAGATAGAGACTTATCTGTTTTCAGTGTATAAAAATGCGCCCACTGCCAATTTTCATAATGGCAATAATGTAAATGTAGGTTAATTTAAGCAGTTTTCTACATAACAGTACCTATCTGTTCGAGCCGCACATCAACGAATTATTTTCAGAGACGTGAACGGACTCTAATGACAAAATATTTCATTAGAGTCCGTTCACGTCGTTGTGTCCGTTGAAGTCTTTTGATAGATACCAAAACCTTGAAGCTTCACCAAATCCCAAAAAGAAAAACCACTTTTCAAAAAAGTCATGTATACCTGGAAAGGGATTCCCTTTCCAAAAAAAATACAAACCTAACTGGGTGAACGGCTATCATCAAACAGACGGTGATTAGTCTGATTAGTAGTGTACGCTTTATTTTAAATACGCTTAGGTACCGTTCAAAAGCCTGATGAGTGATCCTTTCGGCCAGGCCATGACTTTGCGTGACAGCGGTAGCGGCGGTGACAAGTGGCGAGCGGCAACGAACACATAGGTAGGTATATACAGTAATGTATGAAGAATGTCACAAAGCAATTGATTTCTTCCGCCGCTCGCCTCAGTCGTCGTCGCTCAAAGCCGTGGCCATGCCATCACTATCACTATCACTACATATTATAAAACAAAGTCGCTTCCCGCTGTCTGTCCCTATGTATGGTTTTTTTTAATAGATAGAGTGAGTCAGGAGGAAGGTTTTTGTGTATATCTAATAAACTTTGTTTTATGTACGGGTTTTACGTATAAATACTAGCGACCCGCCCTCGCTTCGCTTCGGTTAATGTGAGTTTTCTGTAACACCCGTACATAAAACTGAATTTATTATACATAAAAACATTCCTCTTGAATCACTCTATCTATTAAAAAAAACGGCATCAAAATCCGTTGCGTAGTTTTAAAGACTTAAGCACACATAGGGACAGACATCGGGAAGCGACTTTGTTTTATAATATGTAGTGATAAAAACATTCCTCTTGAATCACTCTATCTATTAAAAAAAACGGCATCAAAATCCGTTGCGTAGTTTTAAAGACCTAAGCATACATAGGGACAGACAGCGGGAAGCGACTTTGTTTTATAATACTCGTATGTAGTGATTAGGTTATGATGTTACGAGCCCTTATGTGTTAAAGACCAACATCACTACGCATTGGAAATGTTTCCGTCGTAACGAGACCTACCCTAAGGCCAACTGTGTTTACTCTTAACAGGAAGTGATGTTACGACGCAATTTTTAAAACAACATAGCCACAACATGACGACATTGCCCTTTAAAATTGTAGATAGTAGAGTTTGTTCAGGAAATAGTTCCGTTTTTATCGTCTGTTTGCTAAGGGCTAAAGGCTTGCTTAATCATGGTTTACATGTAATTTCGTTTTCTTGTGTAAAATTACATCAGCTTAACAAACATTGGTATCCTTGCAGATAAATTTTAGAGGTCAACTAAATAAGTAACTAGGTAGGTATGTAGTAGTAGGTGAATTAAATAAGTTACTTCCTATTTCAGATATTAATACATATTCGTATTTTTTCTAGGCAGCTATGCGCATGGGTTCATATTAGTCCAACATCATATGAAATTTAAATACCTATGTAGCTAAATACGGACACTAACGACCGGTCCAAAAATTAATCATCACTTCATCAGCCATGCAGCTTCCGACCTACAAAAGCATCGAAAGTGCGGTGCAAAGCAAATACCTACACTTTGTTCTCAATAAATCACAATTAACAGGTATATAATAAATAAGAAAGTAGTATGGCGCCTCGCCACTGTGACTGCACTGGCCAGGGGTGTTAGTCTCAAAAACAACGGACGGTCTGACGAACAAGCGAAATCGCAGCGGCGAGTTTAAGTAGTTCCGTCAGAGCGAACAAAACACATTTTAGCGCGTGCATTTTCAATTAAGCAGCCTTTTACGTTCGATCCATTGGCAGAAACCATGGTGCTAAATTGAAAATGCACGCGCTAAAATATGTTTTGTTCGCACTTGGACTACTTAAACTCGCCGCTTGGACATTCACTCGTTCGTCCGTCCAACCGTCGTTGTTGAGAGAATCACTACCCAGGATTGCGTGCCGATTCGACATGCGAAATAAAGTAGAGGCGAATTAAATGAGTGCAGATAATCCTGGAATTGCGCAACACGTTGGGTAAGAATGTGCGAAAATAAACGTTACGGATTCGGTTCATCCGGCGGCGAAACAGTGTTGCGTAAAAAAAGCTCAGCTTAATGCAGCTGCAGCGACTGCACCGGTAGCGCGCGAACTTATTTACATTCATACGACGATGTTATGACCCCAGTTGGTAGTGACCCTGCCTACGCAACTAGCGGGCCTGGGTTCAATTCCCGGTATGGATGAATATTTGTTCCTGAGTGATGTTTCTTTATGTATTTAATTCAGTCCGACGACCCATTCCCCAATAAAAGCCTTTATAAGACTTACCTCTCGAAGTAACCCACTAAGGCCCACTTGCGCGGACCAGAGTTAGCCCTTAACCCAGAGTTAAGCGTCTACTTTTGTACGTGGTTTGCCGCCTAACCTCGGGTTAAGACCCTAACTCTGGTCCACGCAAATGGGCCTAAAAGAATATCCCTTTTGGAAGAAATACGTAAGGGAAACAGAGCTAAAGCTCAGATCGTCAGCAATAAATTGATCCCTCTCTTATTGCATAACTAAGGGTAACTTTTTTTTGTTAAAGGTATATTGGTATAACCCCCGGTAAGGGTAACCCTTATATTTATGTAAATAGCGCTTTAAAAAGCAAAACGAACGGTTTTCAAGCGATACGCTTTTTCTAAATGAATCCTTGTAAAACCCATTCGAAACCGCTTGAATGGGATAGCGGGCCGGTCCCTGTTTGATTTTAGTAATTATTTTTCTTTACAAGTAGGCTTATCGTGGTCTAGTACCCACAGTACAAACTTTGAGCTTGGTTTGGGACTAGTTCATTTTGCGTGAGCTTGTCCCCTAATATTTATTAATTGTATTTTTTTCATTATTTCTAATGGGTTTACGATTCAGTATAAACGAAGCGGTTAGCCTTTGTAGAAGCTTGGTTGGTTGGTAGGTTGTGTCTCAGGCTCGGTTACCGGTATTTGTTCCTGAGTCCTAGATGTTTTCAATATATTTCAACTATGTTTATCGATACTTAGGTCCCAAAGATAGTACGAGTAGCTACATGCCTAGAGCTCAGTTCTGGACTAGGTTAACTTGTCCCCCTGATATTAGATTATTATTTATAGACATGTGTACCTAAGTGATGACGAGTTCGATGTTGCAAAGTTCGCTACTCAATACAGATTTAGTTATAAGTACTGGAAAAAGGAGCGCATTGGAACCCTGGTAAGTAGTATAACTACTTAGAAATGGCGCACTAAAGGCAACGGACCGACTACCCTGCCCTGCTGATGTTCATGGCAAGGTTGTGATTACGAAGTTGGTAGCGATATAATTCCCAGCAGTTATAACGTGCATGATTGATTGTCTCACTTTCATAACCACACTGATAAATAAAAGTCAATTCGTCTCTCTTATTACTTTTGACTTTTTAAGGACGAGCTTACAACAGAACTACACAATTGCAGACCCTCTCCACCCTAAAGCATTTATCATTAGCACGAAATATGAAAGTAATTGCAAGATAAGTGAACTTACATAATGAATCAGTTATGCTTGTAAGGCATCTGTAATGAGATAGGTCGCGGTTTCACGAAATCGTGCCCCTCATTAACTCCAGCTATGGTACAGAAGCACAAGGTTGCCTTTGTCAATTGTGAATGGACAGCTTTCTTTCGGCCGCATTTTAATGCATCCGTGAGTAGCTAATATGTATGATAATCGATACGATAAACGAGAACGTCGTAGTTCGTAACTTAATCGTTAAGTTTGTTCTCGTATTTTGGATATTTACGGCGTAGAAAGAGGAAAAAGTTGATGTAACCTACAATGCAACGTAACCTTCTCCTGTCAAGGTCTCTGGGTGCTGCTGCGAGTGGGGTGCGTGCGCACGCGTGTCGTTTGTTTCATTAGGCACGCGGTCGTGCAGCCGTGAACTTCACTTCCCTGGCCCTGAGCTTATCGGAGACGCTGCCGGCGGCCTATAATAGCTGCGCCGGCGTCTCCCCTCGGCTCCAGACCGGCCCGAGCCTCCGACAGTCATGCTCCGCGCCTTGAGTTGCCTCGCCGTCCTGACCGCGGCCGCCGCCTGCAAACCCTGCAGTGAGTGTCTACCTTTATTATGGTGTTACAGTGATTTGTGTACGATGGTGAAATTAGTGCCCGGTTTGTACTAACCCATGTTTTCTGCAATAATCAGCAATGAATACAGGTAGGAAAAATCGGATTCATTGGGAATTGAGATCAGATTTGTTTTAGAGTAGGTAATGACCAGTGGCAAAACACATAATTGAAATAGCTGGATAACTTAAATTTAATATTTTTCTCTAGTCATTTTCAAAAATAATTATACATGGTAAAAGAATATTGTTTAAATAATTTTCAGCATTATTAAACTGATCATTTACCTAAGAACTATAGTTAATAGGATTAAATAACGATACTTATCAAAGAGCTTTTGAAACGTGCCGCGTGCCTTTGGTATATACTTAATAGGAAAAGTTAGCGTCAAAATGATGAATATAAACTGAACGCAGGGTTAAACAAAAAAAATATATAGGTACCTACGTTTTGGATCTGAAACACCATAAACTAACCCTCGTAAGCCATTACGGACACAATATTATAATCAGGAACTCGTCATCATCACCATGAACACTGCAGGGAATAGACGTAGCTAATTAAGAAAGAGCCGCGAAAAATGAGATATATCCGCAATTTCCGTATTATTTCTACTTATAACAATTTCCGTATCGCTTCGCTTCGGTTTATGTGAGTTTTCTGTAACACCCGTACATAAAACAGAACTTATTATACATAAAAACCTTCCTCTTGAATCACTCTATTTAGTACAAAAACACATCAAAATCCGTAGCGTAGTTTTAAAGCTCTACGTGGGTCACTAGGAAAGTTTTGAGATACTCAAAATTTATAAAAAGAACGCAACGAGACTGAACCTTTTTTAAAAGATAAATTATTTGTAATTCGAACATAGAAAACCATTTGATCAAATATTTAAAAATAAAAAAATTACGGTTGTTTTTTGTTTCAATTCCGCGGGCTTTTATCGTCAACTATGGATTTTAAGCGAGAGCATTTCCGTGCGATGATTTTGTACGATTATAAATTTGGATTAAATGAATTTGAGTGCAGAGAGCGATTAGTTTCGGCGTTTGAGGACTATGCACCATCGCGTGCATCAGTTTTCAGATGGTTTGCTCAATTTAAACGAGGGATTTTTTCCTTAAATGATGATGAAAGAAATGGCCGACCCGCGACTTCAGTTACAGAAGAAAACGTCCTAGCTGTGAATTTTTTTATTAAGGAAGACCCAAAAGTGACTTACAAACAAATAGAAGAGGTTGTGAAGATTTCATCGCCAGCTATTAATGAAATTTTACACAACCGGCTTGGAGTCAGGAAATTATGTTCACGATGGGTGCCTCACTCGCTGACTGCAGAACAAAACGAAGCTCGCGTGACATGGTGCAAAGATATGCTCAGAAAATTTGATCAGGGAGAAGGACGGTAAATTTTTAACATTATTACTGGAGACGAGAGTTGGATTTACCAATATGATCCACCGACTAAACGGCAATCGACAATTTGGGTGTTTCCCGATGATGAACCTCCAACGAAGGTGAAACGCGGGCGAAGTGTTGGGAAAAAAATGGTGGCCACATTTTTTTCTGCAAGTGGTCATGTAACCACAATTTCCTTGGACGACCAAAAAACTGTGAATGCTAAGTGGTATATTGAAGTGTGTTTACCTACTGTATTTAATAATTTAAAACAAAAACGACCTAAAACTGGTTTGAGGGGGCTCTTTTTGCATCATGACAATGCCTCGCCGCACAAGGCCATTGTCACCAAGGATTTTTTGAAGAGTACAGAGATTGAAGAATTGTGTCATCCTCCGTATAGCCCCGATTTAGCTCCTTGCGATTTCTTCCTCTTTCCGAAAATCAAACTCGGACTTCGTGACACGCGATTTAACAGTCCTGAGGACGCACGGAATGCCTACTTGCAGGCCGTAGAAGACCTCCCTAAAGAAGAGTACCGGGAATGCTATAAATCATGGTTTAGGCGGATGAATCGATGCATAGAAGCTAATGGAGAGTACTTTGAGAAGCTGTAATAAAAAAATATTGAATAACTTTTATACTTTTGTTGTATCTCAAAACTTTCGTAGTGACCTAAGGTAAGCATACATAGGGACAGACAGACCGACAGCGTGAAGCGACTTTGTTTTATACTATGTAGTGATAACCAAAATCAACCTTGCTACAGCAGAATGTAAATAATCACAACAAAAAACAATTAACGTACTAAAAACATCCGTATTAAAATTCAACCGCGTTAAACCTGCTTTCGTGTCAACATGTTTGTTAACAAAGTTTCACAACTAACCGATTGCGCTCAGTAAATCCATTCAAAATAATTTCTATAAACAACATACAAGAGCTTGCATTGTTATGTCACCTGCTAATGGCCAGCTCCAAACCACTTACACATGTTAATCCTTAGTTACTGATGAAATATTGTCTGCTAAAATCTTCAGAAATCTAGCGCTGTATTAGACATCCGTATAAGAAAGACTCATAAGGATAGTACACACACATATTGCAAGTATCTAAGTACTTAAGACTGTTCTTATGCAGGTACTTACGAAGATGTGTAATAGCATATCTATGTAGATGTCATGGTAATTTGATCCTTTCGGATGTTATGATGACACTAAGAAGATGGCCTTAATGATCATTGAACCCCTAATTAGAGACTTTTGAGGAGCATGTTTGTTTTACATGAAGATTTTGCTCCTGGAAATGGTAGTTTCGGTTTCTTGAAATTATTTATATAAATTTGGAGTTAAATAGAGAAATGTATTCATAACAAACGTTGCAAACCACTTCGTTTCATTTATCCTATCAATCGGCTTGGAAAATTTATCTTGGAATTTATGCATATTGGTGCATATTTAGAACGATGGTCGTCAATTACACGAAGTCATAGAGTACAATTCAAAAAACTTAACTAAGTATTAACAAAGTCAAAAATCTAGGTCATTCATAATTAGGTCACCATTGATATCCTATCAATCGTATGGTGAATGGATATTCGGAGTGCCTTAAATGACGTTATCAGGCAATGCCACAACTTAACCCACTTTTTTGTCGATAAATTATGAAATTGCACGACTCAACATAACTCATCGCAAAATGTAGGTCGGCGACGATTTATAGCTCTTCGTCAAGGTAGGGTTCAGCCTGATGGTGCGGGAACGAGAACGGCATGTTAGGGTTCAACAAAAGAACCCCTTTGTACGAGCAATGTCAAGGACTTTCAGGAAACCACAACAGTGTAGGCTCATGTAAGAGATCAAAGGTTGCTCGGGTGGAAGGCAAATTTTCCCGAGCTGTACATTTAACGGAGCGATATCAGCCAAAATACCTAGGTACTACTTATTAAATTAATAGTTCAATAGCTACTAGCATCTAGCACTATCTTCATGCTGGATAATGTCTACATTATACTAGCATAATTACTTATGTGTAATAAATATGTGCATATTTTAACAGTTCTATCACCTAAACATCTGTCTCGGTGAATAAAGCATCCATCATCCTTGTACTTACATAGTGGTTAGAAGGTGACAAACTCGTATATATTTTAATCTACGATTATCCAAATCGATAAACCCTGCCTTAATAGACCCGCAGCTTCGCACGTTTATCGCAGGACATAAGTATCTTCAAATACACATATTATCATCTTGATTTTGTAAAGTCCGTCTTTTACCACAACGTGTTACGTTGGTAAATGTTTCAGGATTTTGCGTAAACAATAATTCTCGTTCAAAATAAATTTATGAAAATCATCGGGCAAATATGTACCTAAGTTATTGTAACAAATGCATGGAAGTAATAAAGTTACATGTACTCGTACATATATCTTCATTATATGAGAAACTATTATTAACTTTGCTAATATGGCTGCGTTTATCGCGCGTGACAAAATGTGGATATACATTCGTCACTTTTTGATACGGATATAAGTACGAGAGTGACGAATGCTTTATCCACCTTTTGTCCCGCTATAAACGCAACCATAGACCCCCTGTTTGTTAACTCAACAAGTGAGCAAAGAAGAAACTACCCTTGATCAGTGTATAAAACTTATCTTATTTTCATAATAAGTACGAACTGTTAAAACCAAGTTTCAGGCATTGAAAGGGGGAATACTTTAGTATTCGCTGCATAAAGGTAGGCTTTAAGAATGATACGACCCCTAACTGAGTATCTATTGAGTTTCTGTCTGTTTTAAATAAGAATTCATAATAAAACCATTGAGTACCAGAGGGCCCAGACAAGCTGGCTAGCGTTTCTCTGCGTTAAGTTTTTAAACCAATCGCGTCACTGGTAGATGACGTGATACGAAAAGTCACGTGATGTGCCAGTGATGCGATTGGTTTAAAAACTAAACGAATAGAAACGATAGTTAGCGTAATGCATCTTGTCTGGACCCTCTGTTAACCACTTGAGTGCCCGCGATTCGAAAAAGGTGCTCTAGAAGTGCCCAGGGCTTTAGTGAGTTTCTGTGTTCCAGCGTGCGGGGTGGCGCGAGGCGCGCGTGTCATCGGAGGCACGCCGACGACGCCGGGAGAGTTCCCGTGGCTGGCGGCGCTGCAGCGGGACGGCAAGTTCATCTGCGGGGCCACCGTCGTCGCCAAGGATCATCTGATCACCGCCTCGCATTGCGTACAGGGGTAAGGGGTTTCTCTCGTGGACAGTAGCTTTCTAGCCGAAAACGAACACATAAGTTACGGCTACCTGGGTAGTGATTCTGTAAACAACGCCGGTTGTGCGGACTGTCGAGGTTAGCAGCACGATGGGTCGAACGTATAAGGCTGCTTAATTGAAAATGCACGCGCTACAATGTGTTGTGTTCGCACTGACGGGACTACTTAATCTCGCCGCTTGGTATCACTGGACAGTCCGCACGACCGGCGTTGTTTACAGAATCACTACCCTGATGCTAAGGTGGAATCTATAGCCAATAGTTGCATTTGCACTTCAATCTAAAGCTGCAATCCTACAGTTCCTGCAGCTGTCTTATCCCAACACCGGGACACAACAATCTACCACCTTTAGAGCTAGCTGTGTCTAGAGGTTAGAGAGGAATATGTAGCACCAGTCGTGGTCAGAGATCCTCTTATTCCGCCTTGATCCGCCTTGCCCTGCCTGCGTACAGGCGTAAGGCCGTAAGATAGTTACTTACGTCAAATACACGTCAAGTCATAGCAAACCATTTTTCTGACCCGTCTTAAGACGAGCATCTAGTGATAGGTATGTGAATATTGAATCTTATTAACAGATCATAACAGTGGTATTGTTTTTTTTTTAAATTGATTAAATCTATTTATTTTTCGCTCATTTTTGAGTCACGAAAAAAGGTTAATTTTCAATGACATTTTAACTTGATATCACTTAGATAATAAACCTACAATCCACATACTTGGAAATTCGGTCGTTTGCGATATTGTGGATTTCAAAATAAATTTAGTTAGACGAGCTGCACTCTAAAAATAATAATTATCGTTGCTTTTCCATACGATATGTTCAATGTTCTTTGATTACTTATTATTAATCACTATGTTTTTTTAATACATTCCTACTTCCGAAGCCTAATGTTTAATGTGTACCTACGTGTCAAATCTGAATATTTATAAGCCCAAAGTGTTGTTCATTAGCGGCGCTTCGATGCCTCGGAGGCAAACAATGGAGCATCGGAGAAAGCACATAATTATTTACGGAGAACATGACGATGTCAAATCACTGCTATCGTCTATGTCAGGTACCTACTCTCAAACTGTGCTCCGCGAAACTCTGAGGCACCGTAAGGCTCAAGGCCCGCCGCTATAACGTTAATGTTAAAGAACAATGTTATCATGTGAATAATGTTTTTTTAACTGCACTAAGATTGTAAAAAAAAATTACTTTGGTTTCTAATAAATAAAATCTAAAGGGCGCCTAATCGAGATGCATAAATACCGCTATACAGGCAAGCAATTTTCGAAAATCTACAAAATTATTTGTGTCAAAATTAATACATTTTGAGTCGATATAAAACAGATACGTTAGCAATGTTTCTTGCAGTGTTTCTTGTGTCACTGGACTGATTTAAAAAAATCTTTTATCAGTATAATGCTATTATATTACCTATCAAAGGCTATTTTTTTTTTAACGCGGACATAGTCGCGGGCAATGTAACAGCTAGTTTTCAAAGGACCTGGGGCTCTATTAAATATTTACTGTTTCAAAAAAGAGAGGTCGCATAAAAAGTTTGAGCACCGCTAGTCTATGCTTATTGTTTCTGGTTTATTAGATGACTCATGTGTGAAAGAGATGTTAAATTTGAATGTGAAGTCGTGATGAGATGTTCAATTAAATCTTACGATGCGTGACTTACTAGAAAAATCTAATGTTGTAAATAAGGAAAGAGATTTTAAACATTATTTTATTATTTTACTGGTTGGCGTAAAATGAGTAACTACATTGGTTTTGAAAGCTTGAACCATTCTTAATATTTTGTATTATAAATGCGAAATTTGACATTTTACAGCTTAAACCAGTGAACTGTTTTAAACAAAATTTGATAGAGAGATAACCCTCTGGGCCAAAAAATTTAATTTGTGGGCCAGAAAAGACAGAGTAATTTTTACACCGGAATATTGGATAGTTCTCGAAAGAATAGCTATTCTTACGTATATATATAGAATAGCTATAAACGCGGACAGACTCCCGGGCGACAGCTAGTATTTAATATTCGCTTAGTTATGAAAGCACAAACAAACCGGAGTTACTGCTCGTTAACATTATCATTTCTTGAGACAACCAATAACAATGAAACTTTTTAATGAAAGCCTTTATGTATAGTAAATTATCGGTTTATTAGGCCCGATGATTTTTACGATCCTTAAGCCGAAGTCAATCTGTATATTTCACGATAACGTTCATTTTCACACTCGAGTTAACAACGGTTTAATGTTTAAGTGACTTTTTATTATGTCCACCTACTTTCTGTCTGGATACTTGAGCGTAAAACGGATATCTTAGAGAAGTGCTTGGTTTCCGGTATTCTGTTGTTTTAAATGTTGTAGTTATGTTATACGTTTGGAGAATAGGACGTATACGAACACCAAAGAGCAAAGCATCTGTCTGTCCGTCTGTCATACGGCTGTATTTTTTAGAACGTTACATCTAGAAACTTGGAATGTTTACAGAACTACAAATAATTATGAAAAAAGTTAAACATTATTAAGGTGGTCGCTATACAAGGGGTGGCATAAAAAGCAATCGGCTAGCTAATGTCCGAGAGCTACGTAGAGCATAATAGGGTCTCGTCAGATCTTAAACGTAACTATGCAGGAAATAGAAAATATCAGGGGACGATCTCACGCAAATTAAGCAAGCTCCAAATTAAGCCCAAGGCTTTACAATGAGTACGAGACAACGCTAATTCAAATACATAGAAAATATCCAATACTTAGGAGCAAATAGTGGCACTTAGATCTTCTATAATTATAAAAATGAATCGCAAAATGTGTTTGTAAGCGCATAACTCGAGAACGGCTGAACCGATTTGGCTAATTTGTTTTTTGGTGTGTTCGTTATTATCAGGGTAAGGTTTATATGTAAGAAAAAATAGAAAATCCAACGGGAAGGTCGGGAATTTGCCGCGGGGCGAAGCCGCTGGCGGGCAGCTAGTATCAAATAAATATTAACCCATACCGTAAAACGGGATGAGTAGGAATTAAGGGGTGAGTGGGGAAACCACCTAAAATAAGTCATAACTTGTTACAAATAAGAACAATTATTAACGACAATAACTTCACGTCTATTGGAAATAATTTCAGCCTTATAATTAGTAGCATATGCTTTATTTTAAGTTGTGTCCCTACTCACCCCCTTTTACGGTACCGGGAATTTCACCAGGGATCGCTGCTAGCTTCGAAGGCAGCGTCATTAATACTGCCCTGCTACGCTAAATAGCAGTATCTTAAACTAAACTCCTGTAGCAATCCCAATCTAATTACTAAAGGGGAGGATTGAATCTATTTTGGCAATTGAATCTGAGATACTGTTTATTAGCTCAGGGGGGTTATTATGACATAGCTATGCAGTTCTGTTTACGCTGAGAGAAAAGGACAGACCTATGTAACTGCTATAGCTGTCCTTGTCCTTAATAACCCCCCAGGAGGGCAGAATACCTAGGTTAATCGCGCCATCGAGTGTTATTGTGTTGTTTTCTTACTAAGGAATGCCAGCAAGTCATCGTTGAGATATTATAATCCAACTCCTGACAGAGGAATAGTTGAGTCGCAGAAATTGAAGAATATATAAATCTGGTTTGGCAAAATTTGAAGTTTTAGGATTGGAGTCTTGAGAATACAAATGTCTATGGGTTTCAAATCCTCACCTACTATCAGATGGTCTTGCCATAAACAATGCAGAGCTAGAATTGAAATTGGTATTCCGTCGATAGAACAGCTGTCGAAAAAATATGAAGCCCTGGTACAGCAACAACCGTTTTACGCAACTAAGGAGATCTCTCGTCGAAAATATTAGCATGACAATGATTTGTGGTCAATATTGGAGCCCTGTAGGGCGCCCCACTTGGCACACTTTCGTGTTGCGCAAACGACGTCACAGCTACATCTGCAATACTGCATTGTCCGATCCCTTTACAAATGCTTTGTTTAAATACGTCAATGCGCGAAAAATATCATGAATAAAAATGAAACGTTTTAATAAACAATGAAGCGCCTTTATGTCGTTGAGAAGTTCAGTTGGCCATCTGTGGTCTTCATCATCAGTTCCTTTCACCAAATGATATGTTTGAATGCCAATGCTGGACTACCTATTTGCTATGCCTTTAATATTTGAGAAGTTCCGTGAATTCCTCAAGGATCGTCGAGACTAGGTATACCTCACTCTTACCCATACTTGCCCAAAACCCATAGCAATAACTTGCAAGTGGAAATGCAGCCTAATGATTGTAAATATCGACTTATCTAAGCTTTCAGGGTTGTCATGTTCGATACAATACACTTACAGTAATATCATACTGGATTCCTTGCGCTCGTTTTCAAGGTAGATCGAAGGGGGTCAAGATCGGTCGTTCTATTGGACGGTCGCGAATCGATTCTCTAAGCTCACACGAACTGAATGTTAATGTCTTCTCTTGTTTAGAGAGATAATGGTGCTAGGAGTATAATGGCCGAATGCTTTAAAAAAATGGGATTAATTGCCGGAACATTGTATTGTAATATATTTATTTAGGTAACGCAATGAGCTGGTTACTATCGGGGCTTGCAATGTTTTTGTAATAAAGTTGAAAGAGCATAATGACTTAAATACTTTAGCGTTTTGAGGACGAACAATGTTACCTATTGTAGAAAAACTTATTTGTTTACAAGGGTTGATTAACTGTACACAGTCAGTAGCAGAAGTAGGTCTACGCACGCTGTTAAATAGTATGTTGACAATAGAATCTTACTGAAAATAATACAGAAACAATAAGACAAAGATAATATGTGTATGTACTTAGGTACTTTAGATTTAATAGGGTTGGAATTGCCAATAAATAATAACACGACCTTATTTCTAATGCATTAAGCTTTCAAAACAACACTGCAGATTTGATGACCCTATGATACATTGGGTATATCTGAGCCCAATAACTATATAAAAGAATGAGAGAAGAAAGAGATATATGTATACCCACTGAGGGCCGAGCTGAGATGCAAACGCTGCTAACGTTTTTGTCCATATAAGGGAGTTGACATAATAAGTTGACGCGATCTGTCATCAGCTTGTTCTTCAAGTTTCTCTCCAACTAGTGAAGGTCGGCTACTAACTTCTGGAATTGTTGTCTGTCCTTAGCGAGTCGAAACAATTCAGGGGTGTGATTCTCTCAAGAAGCAAAGGTGAACGAATGAACGAGTGATGTCCAAGCGGCGAGATTAAGTGGTCCCGTCAGTGCGAACAAAACACATTGTAGCGCGTGCATTCTCAATTTAGCAGCATGGTTCCTGCCGATGGGTCGAACGTATAAGGCTGCTTAATTGAAAATGCACGCGTTAAAATGTGTTATGTTCGCTCTGACGGGACTACTTAAACTCGCTGCTTGGACATCACTCGTCCGTCCGTTCGACCGTCGTTGTTTAGAGAATCAGTACCCAGATGCGCTCGCTATTCCAGTCCACTCTCGGATGTCATCAGCTTACGTCAATCCTATAACAATTGGTCGATTTTCGATAATCGCTAACTTAGCTTTACGCATCCTGACAAGACCTTCAAAACCTGTAGGTTAGGATAAGTTTGTTTATTACAATCCAAGTTAAACTGTTACAGAAAATAACGCCTAAATTATGAAAATTCGGACAAACGAAACATAACGGACATAATGTATTATTATAATTATAACTGAAATTATTGTGATAGTTAAAACCGATAAAGTGACCTACCGCAAACAAAAAGTTACATTAACATGTTTAGTAATAAAACATTTTTATTCGGACATAATAACTACAATTAAATGGATCACCTCATAAATTGGTCAATTGGGGCCTCGGAATTATCGTTCGCAATAAAGTAACACCTACAGTCTTTTACGACAAGCCCTAAAAAGGGTCAAGAGATGGAAAGTGAAGAGTTAAGACCGTTTCCGTTAGTAATTTACATGTTGAAATATTTGAGTGAAATCACTCGGTCGGGCCTCACTCATATTTTATATATTTCCGAAAGCTGGAAAAACTTTCGTTATTGCATAGGTAGGAACAGTCGATCTTGTAAGTAGTTGCACACTTTAGTGCCTTGTCGCTTGAACGCCTAGTTTTGACAGATAAGTGCAGCATCAGCAATTATGATTAAATGATTTTCAGCGTGATTGAAGAAGACTGACAATCGAGGAATCTAAATACATAGATACCCACCTGTTTTTACTACCACATAACTTAGAACGACTCTGTTAGCATAGGTGGCAGTAACTTTAGGAAGATAGCAGTCCCAATTGTTTATTCCTGAAATCTATTACGTATTCTATGTATATAAATTCTCCTCGTATAAGTATGTTAACGTTGTTTAGTATCTTCTCATCCTTAGAGCTTAGGTTGGAACTAAGCCAATTTGTGCAAGCTTGTCCCTTGACATTTACTAATATTCCCTTCTAGAGTGGAGTCCTCCCGTCTGTCGGTCCTGGTGGGAGAGTACGACGTGGGCTCCTCGCAGGCCGAAGGGTTCCTCGTGCAGCAGGTGGTGCAGCACCCGGAGTTCAACGGGTACACCTACGACAACGACATCGCCGTGCTGCGGCTGGCTGAGCCGCTTCCTGACAGCTTGTTCCGGCCAGCGTGTCTGCCTGGTAAGAACACTAACGATAGCGATTATCGACAACTGTCAAAATGTATGGAATTTATATACGTGGGTTACGTGGCCGACGCGGCAGGTCAGAACCCATATCTAGACAAGATGCTTCATGCTATCGCAAACTATTTTCGAAAACTGTCAATGTGTAGAGAATTGACATAAGCGCTTGACTCGACCATCTGACGTTGATTTTATACAATTTCGTTAACGATAAAAAATTCGCCCGGTATCTTGTCTAGGGCCACAGACTGCCAAGGTACGTCAATCCTATTCATATTTTAAGTTTTCGAAAATCGCTATCCATAGCGTTATTTATTTTGTCTATACTTCGTTTTTTAAAGAGAAGAATTAGTGACCGTTATTTTGCACACGTTTTCGCCTCTTATGAAGTCAACATTATAAATTGAAAACAATTATCTCTTATGTAAGTAAGGGAATAATAACAAGAATTAAAATATTTCGCACTGCTAGATCAAAATAGTATCAACTCACAAATCCAACCCTTAATCCAACTCCAATCCTTACTAGTTTTGTTTCAAGTTCATAGAAGTTGGCCTTGTCCAATCTCACGTAATAATACGGTCATGTCCGAAGTGTAGATGTGAGGGACAAAGATCACAGAATATAGTTCTGTGATAAAGATAACACTTAATTACGGTAACAGTGGTTATTTTGTTTGTTTATTTACACTTTCGGCAAAACGGAAATAAACCTTGTATAGACTTTATCAGTTACGAAATAAGATAACGACGCATGTTAAACATAAAAACCCGTAATCGAATACTTTACTTAAGTAGATACGTAGTCGATTTCACATGTTTAGCGAAAGCCATTTGTGAGAGTATATAAGAACAAGTAAAATAGTATGTAAATATGTGCGCAAATACTTTATTTAACAAAACTCAAAATCCACATAAAATATTTACAAAACAGGAATGTACAAACTTACAAAGGTGAACATTTGTGGTAACTCTTTCAAGTAGCCTCTGAGGAAAATAAGAACAAATGTGTAAGTAAGGTCACGGGCGTTAATTTGGGACCCATTTTAAGAAAATTATGCTTAAAGTCGTCAATGTCATTAGAGATGTCAAGTCATTTCTAACTGTAAGGAAACTCAACCTTGTTGTTGTAGAATGTCAATCGACTTTGGACCTAAGGTGGTTACCAAATTTAATCTCGTGACTGTACAAAAACAAAGTTTACTTACAGAAACTATGAGAACTGAATGTTTGACCTACAATAATTAATATTAATATTAATTATTCATTAAATAATAATAATTAATTACTAAACTAGCGAACCGCCCTCGCTTCGCTTCGGTTTATTTGAGTTTTCTGTAACACTTACATAATCAATTTTTTATGCATAAAAACCTTCGTCTTGAATCACTCTCTATTGATGAAAACCGCATTAAAATCCGTTGCGTAATTTGAAAGATCTAAGCGTAAAGATAGGGGAAACGACTTTGTTCATACCATGTAAAGATAGCTTGTTTTTATTTCTCGCAAAAATCTACTTTGACGATAGTTGTCAATTGAATAGAGTCGCCATTCGGCTAATTTTATTTTATTTTTCTCAGAAAAAGACGATGGAGAATTCTTCAATGGTGTCGATGCAATTGTGACCGGATGGGGCAGCACAGAGGAAAAAGGCCCTGCGTCCAATATTCCCATGAAAGTAAGACGATCCTGTGCCGCTTGTGATAAATCATACGACACGATGTCATAGCCCTTTAACTTTTTCGCGGGCTTCAGGTTGGTGAGTGATTAAATTAAACGTGTTGGATAATTTATCACAGGAGGTACAGATTATGATAGGGTTTAAAAATAAGGATACTATACCTGACTAATAAGATATACGTCTAAGGTAATAACTAGTAATAAGTGACACTTAGGCGAATGTTTCGCTTATTGCTATGCCTTTGGGATGAAAATCCGTGCAATTTTATACGCTTCATAGTGCATTATACACCGAATTTACTCGTAAATTTACCGAAATCATTTTTTAGCTAGGTTACACTTGTGATACATTGTATTTATAATTAATATCCATGATGGAAAATACTTCTTGATAAAATAACATACATACACATACCTACATACCTTCACGCGTGTCTCCCAATGGGGTAGGCAGAGATTATGGAACGCCAGGTGCACCGATCTAAACACACAATTTTCGCTTCCTCTACATTCATTAATCTCTTCATGCACGTACGTCGATTTCGGGTGCTTTTGATTTGGCCCTTACTCAGTACATCGCGAATCTGATCACCGTACGTCCGCCTAGGACGTCCACTACCGACATCTCCACTAAAAAAATATTTATCCACATATTGATATATCCTATGATTAAGTTGGGATAAGGGCAGGAGAATGATGATGATAATTATAAGTATCCTATGAATTGAGTGTCGATGTTACAAGGTTAAACCGAGTCCACCTGATAGTAACTTATGTAGGTACCTAAATTTCGAAAATATTTAATTTCCTGCTTACTAGAAAACGGTCGTGACTTCTTCACATAGAATTAGTTTATCCCACTACCCCCTCTAGGAGTAGTATTTCTTCCCGTCTCCTCTGGTCATTTCTTCACGCCTGAAAATCGTGATTCCAGGACGTTCTAAGTTTTTGGAAAGAACGACTTCCATCGGCTTCTGTTAGTGGCCAATGGCCATCCGCACCACATCACAAAGCTTATGCTCGTCCTTCAATTGGTCAGTCTATCCCATCCCATTACCTTTCCCAGATTTATTTTCGTAGGAGATCGATTTTCAAAAATCCTTGCCTTGTGCACCTAGGTTACCCAAGGAATATCCCCTCTAAATTTTAAGTCTCTACGTCCAGTGGTAAATGATATACGTGGTCAGTTAAATAATGCGGGTGGTAGGACCTTGTGCAGGGTCCGTCCGGATCGCTACCACCATCTTATCCATTAACCTACCGCCAAACAGCGGTGTTCGCACTTTTGTGTTCCGGTTTGGGGATAAGACAGCCGGTGAAATCACTAGCATAGAGGCATTCCATCTTAGTCCTTAGGGTTGGCAACGCATTTGCAGTCTTAGGATTGCATTGCAGTCTTGTGAATGCGAATGTCTATGGGTCACAGTTTCCACTTACCATCAGGTGGCCTGTGTGCTCGTTTGTCTTCTCTATGCCATAAAAAAAAAGGAAAGGATTTATATGTAAAGAGCGTTCGGCAGGTATCAGTGAAGATCTGGGAGCAGGAGGAGTGCGCGGGCGCGGGGTACGGGCGGCGCAAGGTCACGCCGCGCATGCTCTGCGCAAACGCACCCGACCGGGACTCCTGCAGCGGCGACTCCGGTGGGCCGCTGCTGCTGCCAAGACCGCACCACACGATTGTGGGTCAGTATTTTTTATTTCAATGTAAACTAGTGACCGCGGCCCCCTATTTTACTGGGTTAATCTATATTGTCTTTGACGTGTTATCGTATTTACTTGACAATAATAGCAGTAGAGTCAAAAACAAAACCATAGCACGTCAAAGGCGACATGGTTTTTACCCAGTAGAATAGAGGCCCTGGAATATCTATGTTATAGAACTAAAGCTATATCAAATTTGACTGATAGATGAACAGACACAAACTTATTTTTGAAAGTATAATATTTAGTTCGAGTCGGGTCAGGTAGTACTCATTTATCGTTATTTTATGGAAAATTACCGAATTTCCTGAACCAAAAAGCATTGTTTTTTTAAATAAATAATGCGCAATTAAGATAATGAAAAAAATTTTACTTATACCTCTATCTAATCTATAATCAACATCCTCACAAACTTTTAATCTTTTAATATTGGTAGAATAGGATTGCTTGAATAGGAGTCTCATCTGGTACTCGTAAATGATGACTTTATAACCTGAGGACCCAGATGTCAGCGCTACAACCAGTGTTGTCACATCTACCAACTTTTTGGTAGATCTACCTAATTTGCCTCCTGTCCATCTATCTACCAGATGTGACAACACTGGCTACAACAGTTATTTGAGATGTCAGTGGACAATGAAAGTCCTAGAGCATCACAATATGCTAGTTGATCAGTAAGGTACAGTAAAAAACAGACCAGCTCCTCTATTCCAGATTTTGAGCTCAAGTTTATTCTTATGTTACAGGGATAGTGTCCTGGGGCCGCGGCTGCGCCCGGCCCGGGTATCCAGGAGTGTACACGCGCGTGAACCGTTTCCTACCGTGGCTGAAACTCGCGCTGCGTCACGCGTGTGTCTGCGAGCCGCCATCTTACTCCTAGTTGAGAGAGTACCTCGTCTCGTATAAGTCATAAGTCTAAGAACCTTTAACCTTTTACCGGCGTTGACAAATGTCCAGCTCACACAGTTTAGCAAGTATTAGGCTTTAGAGATTAGCGCTCTCCGCCATCCAAACTGAGACTGCTCGAGTGTAGTGGTGTACCACTTCTACTACTTCATGGATTGAATAAGTAGGTGGAACACGCATATGCTTTATAAAGAATCCCGTCAAGTTTAAACTCAGGATTTACATTTTGGAATAGGGATTCGCGTCTCCTATTACACGACAACTTAACAACTCATTTCGGTTTTTAAACAAATATCTGTCCCTGCTATTAGGCTCGTTTTCTAACGACTTCATTATGATACCTATATTGTCTTGCGTAATATATCTATATAAATAATTGGCCTTTCCTGCGCCGAGAACAGACAGACATCCCCCAATCGAAACTTTTACAATCAACCAACTTTATTTCGGCTGAGATACGCCCTTGTCACAGATAGTTAAATACAACCTTATTATCATGGCCAAAGTGAGTTCGATATGGTGAAAGCTGAAACTACATTATACTGTTGTTTGATTTGTGGCGGAAAATTGGATCATAATACCAATTTGGCTCCGAATAGCCCTTATTTTTCCCAATACCTCTTCTGCAAAGCTTTGATGTTAAATGTTTTTTAGATACCAGCGCCATCTACACAGAAATATGATGAGATTTATCAAAGGGCAACTTTATTTTTTATGACAGGGATTTATGAATTTGTTGTAAACCTAAATGTTAAAAAATTATGAGTAGTAAAAGCTTATTCTAAATAATGTACCTAGTGGAAAAATTGTCGCCACTTAATCAACAAGTTACCAACTCTCCTTGAAAGTTACCGTTCAATCAAATTTTAAGTTTAGGTATAGGTTAATAGGTACTTACATTTGTCATATGAGTCAGTATTAATTCTATTTTTTTTGTACCTAACACTGTTAACTAGTGTAGTATCTACTTTAGTATAGTTACCTACTTTATTTAGTATTTAATTCAAGGCTGTGATTTTAAATAAATTAAGAAATATACATTATAGGTACTTAAGTACTTAGAAAAAAAAAAAAATATTATCTTTTTAGTATTTAATTGTTACCGTGATTTGATAAAATTAAATAAATGGCATTTATGACGTTTAAAAACTGGTTATATTTTTATTTTCCTATTTACATTAAATATACTCACCATTTTACTCTTGAAGAACTGAGAAAGTTCTTCAAATTAACCGCATATACTTAGAACTAAAAGGTACCTACTGGTACTGGGGGGGGTACCTACAAAGGTACCTACAATAATCGCAGTTTGAAGTTACGATCTCTGTCTCAAAATACCTAGGTACCTAAGTACTCTGGATGTAGCATTGAGTGACAGGTGAGAAAAATGAATGAAGGAAGGAAGGAAGGAAGGCGTCCAGCAGCTTTTTTTAAAACTTTTTCTCTTTCCTCTATTGTTTATGATAGTAGTTGCTATCTGGACAGCATTTAAATAAAAACTGCAGAGTACCTACCTACACAATACAATAGGAGTAAAAATAAAAATGCAGTGGCATAAATGCTTTTTCACTTCTCATGCTCGTAAAGTCCTTCTTTATGCTGGGTATAGGCTGCATAAAATCGCATTTTATGCACTAGTGCATAAATGGTTGTCGTCATCTAGACTAAGACAATTAAGCCCTACAGCCAGACAGACGAGGTGACTACATTAAATAAACTTGTTATTTGAATAAATTTACTTTAATTTTATTTATATTTGCATCGTAGTTGCATCTAACAAAGAAGAAATTTAAAACTATTAAAAACAAGCATTATTAACAAGAACATTAAAAAATCAACGTAGGTATAAACTTGGCAGTATTGCGTTCGACCTAAGTCAAAAATCGCAAACAGAAAAAAAAAAAATTTTACAGAAATACAGTGGCGGGAAAGAGGTTTTGGACTATTAATTAGTTATTTTCTTTGCAAAACTTGTTGTGTTATGGAATTTAATTAAAATGTCGTCTAGTGAAGAGGAAAATAATGCTCACACCTAACACACTCATGGAAAAAAATGCAAAAGAACTTATCAAAGTTTTTTACATTATCACATGGAAAAAAATGCAAAAGAACTTATTAAAGTTTTTTTACATTATCACTGTTTTATTTCCTCGTAATCGAAGTGAAAAGCAGAGTGTATAACTCGGTCTTAAAACCCATTTTATCCTCGACTTAATTATCCAACCTCGCCTGCCGGCTCGGTTGGATACCATAAGTCTCGGAAAAAATGGTTTGTTTTATGCCCTTGTTGTACAATCTACTATAGGTATTCTAGTCGGTCGGTTAATCGGTTACTCCGAAGGAACGAAACTTCTCAACTTTTACTCTTATCACTCAGCAGTTATAATAACGCAATCAAGAGAAAGTAGTAGGGTTAACTTAACCTCAAACCTAGATTATGGAGGTAGAGTCGCCATGTACATATCCTATAATATGTGATGATATTAACAAGCTTTCAGCTTCGCAAAAGAAAGTTTGTTATGGTGACAGCATTGATTTAGTATATACAAGATACACAATCCCGCACAAAACTTTATTATAAACTGTCCCAAATGACATTGATAGCTGCATTCAGATACATGCTAACATCGCTATTTTTTACCTTAAACATTCATGCAAAAAAAAACTCAATAAACTAGCAGTCAAGTGTCAAATTAGCAAACTGATGTTTTAAAATATTTAAAACTCTTTAGTGAAATCGCCATTATCATACTATTTATGACAAAAGTGGACATCGAATGAATGGAGACGAATTTCTCTATTTATATTGTATTAGTTTTAACGAAATTACAAATTACACAAAAAAACTTTTGACATGTTTTATAAATGCTGTCATTGTATTACACAACTTAAGCTATATATATACAATAATAATAATGAATAAATTAATGTAAAGCAAGGTTTAAAAACCCGTCCCGTCGATGTCTATGTTTTCGCGTTTATTTAAAATTGACATGAGATTCTTTAAACTGGAACATTTTTTTTTTAATCTCTTGTTTTGTTTTATTAAATTGTTGATTGTTTTATTTTTATCTTTAATCACTTTACGGCAAAAGCGGACTTCATTCTTCAGAATTGTTTTTCTAGGGCTGTCTAAAACGGAACCGATACTCAACGATGTTGATGGTGTTGGGCTCTTTATTGGAAATGGTGGGATACTTGTTTCCCTTGATCCGGAGGCAATAGAAGCAGTCTATGAAAGAAAAAATATTATTCTTGATAAAAAAATATAGCTCTGGGACCTTCTACGTTTATAGGAATATTTATTTTTATACGTACTTGTGAAATTTGGGTGTCATTTATAGTTTCACTATTTGATGTTTGAACCTCATGCACCTGCGACATCTATTAAGCAAAGATGAGAAAAAAAGTTAAACGACGGATCAACTTAGCAATTCATCTCTAAAATATCTCTCTTATTGTCGTTAGATTTCGCCCTTTTCTTTACATAACAAACAGAAAGAGCTCACTTTAACTGACAGATACTTTTATCCGATGATTGTAAAATCAAGCTTTAATGGTCGTTTGTATTTTTTGAGATTAATATGACAACTATTGTGTGACATTTAAGTAGGTAGGTACTTACATTCAAGACAGGTATTGCAGATTTAGTCAGTCTACTAAAGCCTTTATTTGTGGTATATACGTCTGTGGTACGAAAATGGGTCAAGCACACAACAGACGACTTATTTGCCTTGAATAGTTGATCACCCCTATCTCGTGCTAATATTGCGACCCATTTTGCACGTCGTAGAGGATTTCGTGGAAAGCTTAAATGTAAATATAAAAAATATTAAAATTTAAAAAAGTAATAGTTACTCCATAATAATTTTGTTCCTTGGTAAGTCATAATTTGTGTGCACAAAATAAATTCCTAAAAATCATGAAAACATTATAATTTTAGCTAGAAACGTTTATAAATAAATAGAACTTACGTAAAATAAGACATTCCATCCTGTTTATTTGTTTTTTTGTTATTATTTTTGCAGTTTTTCACCACACATTTTGTCATGATTGACAACTGCCACTGTCTGTGGTCGGAACAAGACTAATAGCAAAACTACTGCCCACGTCGATTCGTCAGTAGTTTAGACTTGCCATTTTTTCGTGCTGATGTTGTATCTAGTATATAGTAAATCAATGGGTGACAAGAGTAACTACAATATTTTCAGCATCAATGGTGGCAAAAAAAATGGATCACGTTGCCAATTTAATTTCGAACAGCGGAATATTTTTTCCCAAACCCCTTTTTTGCCAAATATACGCTGAACTAACATAATTGTATATGTTAGTTCATCGCATTTTTATGTAAATAACAAGACAAAATAAAGTAATTTTTTTTTAGATAAACAGTTAAAGTACGAACTCCGTAAAACGAATCCCGTAAACGCTACTTCAAAAACCGTCTCCCGCGAAATTTTGACGTTTGACGTTTAGGACGCCGTGGTCGACCATCAGCTGATGGATTTTATATTCTAAAGTAGTATAAAATTGTAGTTAATATTATTAAATTATATTGTATATTTAAGGTATATAGTAGTGACCAATTAGGATGAATTTATCAGAAAATGAAGCTGTGAGTACTGTGTTTTTTGTTGGAATATGACAATGCATAACCAAACAATGAGTTCATGCAAGGGCAACGACTTTTAGCTATACAGTTGTATGTTTGTAGGACGATACGTCCAGCGTGGATAGCACATCGAATACAGATAATACGTCCCGTAGTGAGACACCGACAAACTCCCGAGGGAAGAAAAGGAGACGCGGGAAAAAGAAGAATGTGGTTAAGCCTATTAAACCGCCCTATAAGTTCAAGTAAGTGGCTTTGGCTCTGTGTGGAGCCGTTTTGAGTTCCAGCTTCACGTATGTAATATGAAAAGTGAATGCAGTTTACTTGTTTCATTGTATGTACTGGTAGAGTTAAATGATTGGTATGCATTTTTTTCCTTATTGGAAGTGGGTTGGTGAATCCCAGGTTATTTTACAGCACTTGCTGTTTATCGTCAACTTACAATATTCAGCACCAGCATGGCAGGTCTAGTTGTTATATGTAGGAACCTCTGACTAATTTAGTATGTTACATACATACATACATTAAATCACGCCTGTTTCCCAGAGGGGTAGGCAGGGACCACTTCTTTCCACTTGCTACGATCTTGACAAATTAGTATGTTAAAATCATAAAATGCTGCTGTTTGACATAGGTCCATTGGTTATTGTTAACAAAATGTACAGCCAGTAAACCTTTAATTGATTAACTATAATTGGCACTGAATGTGATAAGACTGAACTCTTTAACGATGCCAAGGAGAAGAAAATAAGAGTAGTTTTTGATGAGTTATTAACAAAGGGATTAAATGGTCTTATCTGCCATCTGCCATATTTGAAAGTTTATTTTTTCTTTGATAGTTTAGCACAAAAGCAATTACACATACATACATAAACTCACACCTTTATTCCCAGAGAGGCAGAGCTACAGAATTTCCAACAACTCTAAAAACCTGGTGACAATTCGGTAACCACATTTTGCACACTTAGGCTAAGATTGTCTAAAAACTGACTAAATTTGGCCATAATTGGGTATCACCGTGTCATGGCTCATAAAGCAGCATTTTTTTTATAATGATATTATAGCTTATTGTCAACCAAGTAAATAAATAAATAATATTTATTTTAATAGTGTTTTATACATTTAGTTATGCTACTTTAAGTATTATGATTGCCATAAGCACTATTAAAAAATATTGACTGACTATTCAGTTTTTTGCGGCGTCCCTTCTTAGCAGTGGTTTCCTCTTGAGAAGTGTTGGTAGAATTTAGATTTTTGTAAAAGTGCCCGTGCGGCATACTTACTTAAAATATATAATAAAAAAATATAAACACCTGCCATGCTGCCGTGGCCGTGTGGAAGAAGGGAAAAAGAGTTTTCAGGATCGTAGCAAGTGGGAAGAAGTGGTCTCAAGTGATTTAATTTATGCAAAAAAATAAAATTTTATTTTATTTGAGTTATAAAATGAGAAGTTTCTGCTTGCAATTAAAAGTATTTTTTATCTTTGCAAGTTGATCAGTGAAGGATGATCACCAGTGATCGGAGTAGGTAGAGCTAATTTGCCTAAACTTGATGCACCTTCATTCAATAATGTATTCCCATTTCACTCACGCATGAATTCACATCAAGTTTAGGCACATTAGCTCACCTATTTCCGATCACTGATGATCACTGTGTGTGTGCAGAATTTCATATTTTAATCACTGTGGGCTATTCCCAGTTGTCCTCACCCTTTTTGTCCCTGTGTGGACAACTGGGAAAAAAAATCTCAGTTGTCCACACCCTTGAAATTATGTGAACATTTCACACTCTTTAATTTGACTCAACTGTGTTAGTTTTTATTAATGTACTTTAGTAGATATTAAACTGAAATGTCCACATAATTTTGAGGGTGTAGACATCTGAGATTTTTTTTCCCAGTTGTACACACAGTGGGCAAAAGGGGTGTGGACAACTGGGAATAGCCCACCCACAGACATGACAAACAAAAACGACTAATCATTTAAACTTCTTAACATTGTCGTAAGGTTTGTCTCCGTAGGAGTTGGTTGTTAATAGACATGTTCATCATCCTACTTGTCCTAATAATTGAAAAATCCAATTATTGTTTAATCCAGTTGCAGCGCCAAAGAAGACCACGGGCAGCCATTATTCGGTTGCCAATTCAACCACCATCTGGGGGAGGGGGAGCCCCAGGTGTTTGCAGTGGTGGGGAGCAACCGGGTCTCCATCTATCAGTGCCCGGAAGCTGGCGGGTTCAAGTTCCTGCAGTGCTATGCTGATCCGGACGTAAGAATAAGCTAGTATTTTATCATCTGTGGTATAAGCAAAGCATAGACTATAGAGGCTTATATCTTAGTCCTCAAATGCCTATGGGGCTCAGAGCCCCTTACCATCAGGTGGCCCTGTGTGCTTCTTTACCTTCTTCATGTAATAAAGATAAAACATTCGTTTAACTTACATCTCTCTGGTAATAAGGGCCTTTTAGCTGTCACAAGGCTTGACGCGCGCGTTCGTATCTGGCCCCCAACCCAAGCGCAAAAACCAGACATGATCATTGCAGGTGATATTGTATATGTTACCCTCACACTGGTAACACCACTGGCAACAGCTGTTTCTTTTTATCACGCTTTTTACCACTGGTAACAAATTAGTGGTAAAAGGTGGTTAATCCGGATGATAGAAAAAAGGCTAGAATGTAGATGCTAGATGCGGATAGAACTGCACTTGAACCTTCTTTTCATCATACTTTGAACTACTTTGTCAAGTAACAATACCAGATAATTGAAACCATCTAACAGGCGGACGAGACATTCTACACATGCGCGTGGTCGTACGAGGAAGAGTCAGGACTTCCTCTGCTGGCGGTAGCTGGTTCCCGCGGCGTCGTTCGTGTGTTCAAGCCCTCCACCCACTCCTGCATCAAGCACTACGTAGGCCACGGGCATGCCATCAACGAGGTCAAGTTCCATCCAAGAGATCCTAACCTACTCCTCTCAGCCAGCAAGGACCATGCTCTAAGACTTTGGAACATCCTGACTGACGTCTGCATAGCTATATTTGGTGGCGTAGAAGGTCATAGAGATGAGGTCCTGAGTGCTGACTTTGACCTAAAAGGAGAGAGGATCATGTCCTGCGGCATGGATCACTCCCTCAAGCTGTGGCGCCTTGACAAACCTTCCATGCACGAAGCCATCAAACGGAGCTACAGCTTTAACCCTCACAGAGCTCTTAGACCGTTTAATTCCCTGAAAGAACACTTCCCGGATTTCTCGACGAGGGACATACATAGGAATTATGTGGATTGTGTGAGGTGGATGGGGGATCTTATCCTATCAAAGGTATGTTGACAACATTTTCGAGACTACTTATTATGAAACTTAGCTTAGCAACATTCAATAGAAAAAATGTGTCTCAAACTGATTGACTGAAACCTTTTTATTACGGGAACAATAAAATCAATGTACCTTTGCATATTTTTACGACTGCAAAGTTGAGTGCGTGCGTTGAGTTGAGTCACTCCGTTTTGAGCTTACTTTGGAACTAGGTCAAATTGTGTCAAATGTCCCCTGAAATGTATTTATATCAGATAAAAAAAGATAAAAGACATTTATTCAGTAAGTAGGCCGTACGGGCACTTTTACACGTCAAGAATCTACCAGCGCTTCCCAAGAGGAGACACTGCTGAGAAGAAACGTCGCAAGAAACTCAGCAGTCAGTAATTTTTTAAACATATTACAATGTTACTACTTAATCTAGCATTATATAAAGCAATAAATATTAAATTCAATATAATATCAAATAACATACGTAGATCAGCAGGAAAACATGCCAAAAATCTTACGTGAGAGATAAAGGAAGAAAAGGGGAAAAAAAACTAAAATCCACCTACTCATATTTGTTTATAACTTCTAACACGGTGCAAGATGACCACATAAAAATTTCGATATGTTTTCTTTTCCTACATCAACGGTGTCCCCTAGACAAGATAAAGCTTTTGCAATTGATCAAATTATTATTGACTATGTTTCGGGTTTCATAATTAGCTTTATTTCATCAGTCGTGCGAGAACGCGATAATCTGCTGGAAGCCGGGGCGGCTGGAGGACGCGGAGGTGCGGCCCGGGGACAGCTCCGTGACCGTGGTGCACCGGTTCGACTACAAGGAGTGCGAGATCTGGTTCATCCGGTTCGCGGTCGACTACAGCCAGCGGGTGAGCTAAGCATCTGCCCTTTTTTTTTTATGGCATAGGGATGGCAAACGAGCACACAGGCCACCTGATGGTAAGTGGAAACTGTGGCCCATAGACATTCGCATTCACAAGACTGCAATGCAATCCTAAGACTGCAAATGCGTTGCCAACCCTGAGGACTAAGATGGAATGCCTCTATGCTAGTCATTTCACCGGCTATCTTATCCCCAAACCGGACCACAACAATGCGAACACTGCTGTTTGGCGGTAGGTTAATGGATAAGATGGTGGTAGCGATCCGGACGGGCCCTGCACAAGGTCTTACCACCCTAAGAGTGTCGGGGACTTAGACCTGTATTAATAAACTCATCTTGGCTGAGATGCGCGTCACAAGATACGTCAAAATAAACGTTAAACAATGGAAAGCTGCCATTTTTGACGCATCTCGAGACGAGCATTAGTTTATTAATACGGCCCTTAGTGGCTTAGGGTGTCGACTCGTAATCGTAAGGTAGCGAGTTCGCACCCCCAATGAGTTTTTTTAACCACCCGCCCTTGTATCAAAGGAGCTAATTGCATTTTAAATTTTATGTAACAATAGACTAAAATGCTTTGACTGCTACATTGTAGTTAGCGTTATTTGGTATTAAAGCAGATTTACACCTAATAAAAAAAATGTAGTAGTAGTAAATAGTAGGTGGCACGGTGCGGCGCGTTCCCAGACTAAAACCGCTTACGCCTCGCTTTCAAAACGCTTTTTAGTTTATCACCGCGCCTACTCCGCGCTCAGTTCGTTTGCAGTTTAATCGCCTCAGCCAAATCTGAAATCTGGTACCGACACAGTTTATAGCATGGAGACGGACCAAGCCACTTGATAGTTTAGTTCGCAAATAAATACAGGAGAGTAATTAGGAATTCGTTATCTTAGACTTAGAGCTTTATGGATAACATCAATATACCACTGTTGGTTGGTTGGTGCATTTGAAAACGCACGCAACGGTCTTCTCGTTGAGACCTCAGTCCAGGGGGGTTATTATGAGCAAGGGGCGGAATTTTCATAGCAAAAACAAACATCAAGAGGGATTAACCATTGTGTTTTGTCGACTATCGATGATTAATTGTCACTTAGTACGACTTTTTTTTGATGTTCTCTATAGAGTACCAAAAAGAATTACGTGTGTATAAAGGTTAACAAAAAAAAAATTAATAGAACAGTTACTTGTTTTTTTTTTACAATTTAAATATAAAACCAAAACGGAAATGTTAAACAGCATAACTGACAGTAGACTAACCTTCTTTCATAATAACAGCATCGAAATCTATATCTACTACTTATTATATTTTCTTCATCTTGTCTGTAGTATTAAGAATCGTCATTATTTCTCTAAATTGTCATCATTAAAAATGGCCCTGTTTTCGTTGTAGATGCATTTCATTTATACACAGGAGTAATTTTTTGCATAAAATCGGAATTACCACGAATTTTGTCATAGTCCGGAATCCTATCTAGTAAAATCGATAACTGGAATAGTCGATAAAACATAATGGTCAATCCCTCTTGACATTTGATTTTTGCTATGAAAATTCCGCCCCTTGATTATGAGATACCTATGCAGTTCAGTTTACGCTGAGAGAAAAGGACAGAGCTATAGAACTGCTATAGCTCTGTCTTTTACACTCACAGTAAAATGAACTGCATAGCTGTCATAATAACCCCGCAGGGGACTCTGAGCTCCTTTTCTAGTGACCTGTGTACCTTTTCTAGGGCTTTGAGTTGTTCTCAGGTGATAGCCCTGGGCAACCAGTGCGGCAAGACGATGGTGTGGGAGCTGGGCAGCGTGGCGGGCGGCTCGCGCGCCTCGCAGCTCCACCACCCGCGCTGCGTGGCCGCCGTCCGGCAGGTGGGCAAGGGTTACACAAAGTTGTAATGTTTAACCTTTTGTTAAACCAGGAGGTTACCAGCTACTATGATAGTCTCTTTCGTTTCACACTAGGTAGAGGGGGATTACCGGACGACAAGTTTAGATTGAGAGAAAGGGACAGCTATAGCAGTTATACAGCTCTGTCCCTTTCTCGCAGCGTAAACTGAACTGCTTTAGCCATGGTAACCCCTCAGAGCTAATGTCAACCTTGCCTCATAGACCCTGGTCTATTTTGCGCTGACAACCATGACGGAAATACCCATCCTTGGCTTTGTACCGGTGGTGGTCAAATAAACCAACTGTACAGGGTGTATCACAAAAGCTGCCATGAATGGATCGGATTAAATTACATAATTATTCATGTGACTGATGCATAATGAGATGCAAACCGAATGTTTTAATGCCTAATTATGCGTACAGTCCGCATACATAATTTTACCTACATGCATATCATAAATTACATATACTTTAAAGTGAACATTAAGATGCAACTACAGTGATAACCGTTACTTTAATGACATGTAATACTTTAATGCTAACATTAAAGTACAACCATAATATTATATGAAAAAAGCATTTATTTCTTAACAAGATCTAAAAGTACAAAATTTTATCCACAACACAGGTTTTGTCATGTACATATTATATTGAAGTTATGATATGGATGTAGATAAAATAATATTGTATACACCATGTGCAATACAGTGATCGTACTTTTTCCAGCATTCTTGGTGCGATGACGTCAAATGACACACGACAGGGACCTAGGGTTGTCGACTTGTATAATATGATTGACGTTTAAAATTATGTAATATTATAAAATATGTATTGTCATTGAAAATGAAACACTATTTTTTTTACTTAATCAGTTATTGTAATTGTGTTTGAATCTTAAGTACCTACCCGCGACCGACGTGCGTGCAAGACTTGATGTATGAATGTGGAAGAAGCGAAAAAAAATTGTCAGGATCTCAGCAAGTGGAGAGAAGTGGTCCCCGCCTACCCCTCTGGGAAACAGGCGTGTGATTTAATGTATGTATATCATTTATTACTGTAACCGAAAATTCCTCAATTTTTTCGGTTTTTTTATGTTAGTAGATATATCAATTCCTAATCATAAATATGAACTTTAACCTCAGATAAGGATTTATTGCAACTGTGTTACATTTTCTCATATAAGTAGATACTCGTAGTAAATTAACCCTTCATTTCATAATGCATATTGGGTTAGGCTTTACATGTTCTGAGAATAATTCCTATATTTTCGATTCGTTAAATACGCTATTTTATTTTTTATTTAATTTGATTCTTGGTTCAAACAATTTAATATTGGGCACTACTGACAACCCTAGCACTGCACCAAAAATGCTGGAAAAAGTACGATCACTGCCAATAACTGTATTCTGCGAACAAAATTATTTGGATGAGTGAATTAACGTATGAGTGTAAAAAATAAGTGACATTAGTTATAGGCAAAATATAAAAACCAAGGGTGACCATAAATCAGTAACCAAATAGATATTTTTCCAACAAACCTTACTATGGGAATGGAGAAATAATATTAGAAATTTGAAAATGTATGTTCGTTCCACCTTCACTTTCAATGCCCAACTTCGTTGTCAAAGCGGTATAGCGAAGCTTTATACCCCGCAAAAGGACAAAGAGTACTTTTACCCCAGAAAATTAGATATCGGTCGCGGACAAAAGCTAGTATCATCACATTTCTGATCCGTAATAATAATTAATATCATGTTATCAGGACCTATCTGTCTTTCAGGTAACGCTATCACGCAACGGCAAGGTGTTGCTAGCCTGCTGCGACGACGGCACCATCTGGCGGTGGGACCGGGTCAATAACAACACGAACGGCAATAATTGACCGTTTCGAACACGAAGAATGTGATGGGTAGAACAGCTGGGCTGTAAGGAACTGACAGTGATAGTTGATTCAGTATACATTGCGGAGTCGAAGAGTTCCTGCATCAGTAGGCTTAATCTAAGCTGCGCAATGTATACCGAATTGTTACCTGATAGCTTTGTAAAATGTGGGCTAAACAGTAATAATGCAAATACAGGATGGTACTAAAGTTCGTATAGCCTCATAAAGCCCTACGTTACTAAATTTAATAAAGGGTGATAATGATTAAGTAAGATGCCTGTCTCAACACAGTTTTCTATGATGAAATATTAATTTCGACCGTGATGCCGATCTCAGGACGCGTCAAAGTAAACATCATTCCATAGAAAACGATGATATGGGTATCTCACCCAAGATCAGTTTATTAGTATTATTACGGCCCTCATTGACCGATGTAAGCATGTTGGATGTTTTAGTGCATTCTTAGCGGATGACTCGTGGTCACACCAGTTTGTCACCCGTGCTATTCGCTTTAGTCGGTTATTCGTCAGAAATAATTTTTATTCCGCAAAAGTAGGTAGGTTAGGGTCGTTAGGTATCTTAAGATGCCCGAAGGGCAAATCGCTCAGAAATAGGAGCCCTGCCTATGGCAGGGCTCCGTCGAAAGGCACTGGGGTGACAAACTGGGATGACCACGAGTCTGCACCCGCATTCTTAGACTGAGTAGGCATTGAAATTGACATTAAATGATGAATGCCAGAGCGGAGTATCTGGACATGTATGTACGTATAAATCATTCAAAGACTTATTGACATTCTGATTAGTTATTTTGTGATATTATAACCAATAAAGATAAGACTGTTGTAGTCAAATCAAAACCTTTTTTTACTCAGAAATAAAACAACAATCTTCTATGACAAATTTTATTTTTCATGGCTAACAAATCCTACATGTAACAAAATGAATCACAGGGGCCAAGGTGTTATCTCGTGTCTTCTACTCGTTAACGTACAATGTTGCTTCTAATTCTAACACGTGTCCTAACGTACGTAATCACTTCGTCTAAACTAACACCGATATAATGAACTCTATTGTCCACTAAGTAAGACTTACTCATCGAGCTCTAGTATTGTTCGGAGAGGAGAAAACAAGTGAATTCAGGTACAAGTGCGTATTCTTCGTGGCCTCTTATCTTATTTAATGGGGTCTTCGACATATGGAATCTTGTGTAATTAATTACGTTTAGTGCTTAGTCTAATGCTGCCTCCACCCCTTTCAGAATGCGGATAGTGGAGTGCAATGGCAGTGCCTTGAAATGGTTTGGTTCTATACGATTTTCATTCTTACTCTGGCGAGGGCATCACATTCATATAGAATGTGTTTCATCGTCGCCGCCTCTTGCACACTTTTTTGCATGATTATGATTATATTACTCCGTTCGCAATATGCTATTGGGGAATCGTACGGTAGGTGACGTCGGACAGACTTCGTTAGCGACATATTCGACGCTAGCCTAATTAATAGTAACCCTGCCTACGAAGCTAGCGTTCCCGGTTAGGGCGAATATTTGTGGGTGCGAGTGGGTTATTCCCACATGTTACCACTGTGCTAGCAGCTGGGATTTTTTTTTCACCTTTTCCCATTAAAGTACTCGGTGGTAACAACTGGGAATATTTTCCCCATTTATTACCACTAAAATATTTGGTGATAACTACTGGGCAAAATAAATCCCAGTAGTTAGGGGTAACAGTTCGGAAATTTTATTCCCATTAGTTACCACTGGTAAAAGGTAAGAAAAAAAATCCCAGCTGTTACCAGTGAGTCTTGGATGTTTTCTATGTATTTAAGTATGTATTTCTCTGTAAAAGTAAGTTTATCGTTGTCACCCATGGTACAATCGTAAAGCTTAGTTTGGGACAAGGTCAATTTGTGTGACATTGTCACATGATAATATTACTATTACCGATCGCCGTATCAGGTCAACGATGTGAACATGGAGACAGTTGACCTTGTAAAGCGATCGTACAGTGAATCGGAAGTGTAAATCATACAGTCACAACCCGGGAATGTTAAGCCGTTTGCCACTCTTCTTAATTTAACTGTGTAATGCATTTTGGGTTGACAGAAGACTTGACATATTGCCCGAGTGTAGTACACGCCTAAATTAAGAAGAGGCAAGTGGCGTACCCTACATACATACCGTCACGAATTCATCCCAGAGTGGGGTAGGCAGAGCTACATAATTACTTACTGGCAACTCTGACAACTAGTTGTTAATTCTATAACCACATTTTGCACAAACAGGCTAACAGTGTAAATCAATTTGCATATAATGTAAAATCCTTGTTAAATTACAAATATAAGTATTCTGCAACCTCCGAACCATAGTAGAACTCGATACTACTTATCATTCACGACAGCATAATTGTTTTTAATTTCCTTTTAATTCAGTCTTTAATTATTATTTTAATAAAACGAACAATAAAGACTGCCTTCAGAAACCATAACCAATGTACAAAACTTTTAAACACTTTAAATATCAATGTAACTAAATTACAACTTTTAATAACGTTTCATTTCAATGAAGTCACTTTTAAACAACTGGGTATTTATTAATAACGCTTTTCTGTATATAGTAAGTAAACATCACAAAAGAGATAAGAATTTAGCGTTACTTATATAAACACTGCAGTGATGGCAGTTGCCGACCAAAATACCCTGTGTGTACTGATAAACTATTCCGGCCTCTTGTTAACCTTTTCCACGCCATTGACGGATATATCCGCACCACTGGTTCAACGCCAACGACGGATATTTCCGTCATGGTTGACAGCGCAAATTAACCTTTCGTATGCGGTAGGCAGAACATTTTGTTGACGGCTCAGTGCGGCAACGCGGTCACGTGACATCAAACCAACAAAAATAGCGGCCATACTGAATATTTTTATGTAAGGAGCAATTTTTGGTAAATTTGATTACTTTATTGGCTAACCTACAATAAACTCTAACCCTTAGGAAGCTTCACAATAAGGTTCAAATTAAATTCGGGAGGCACGCAAAGCATAGTGCAGATCTGCTCTCTAGCAGTTTGCGTATATGGAGCAGATCTGCTACTACGCATACGAAAGGTTAAACCTGATTGGCTATGAGGTAAAGTTGACATTATCTTTGGTGTTTAGCTGTCCTTGGCGTGTGAGCGACGACTTTATTTTTGACATAGCGTTGAAAAGGTTAAAACAGCAGAGCATTATCAATAAATGCCTGTCGGTGTATTAAATACCTCTATTAAGGCCACCACAGACTAAGAGTTTACCTGCAGTCCCAAAATCTGCTAAGAAATGGAATGAAACCCTAATAGAAACTTTATAAGATTCTCCTTTTTAGGGTTCCGTAGCCAAATGGCAAAATACGGAACCCTTATGGATTCGTCATGCATGTCTGTCTGTCTGTCCGTCCGTACGTATGTCACAGCCACTTTTTTCGAACTATAAGAACTATACCTATCGTCGAAACTTGGTAAGTAGATGTATTATGTGAACCGCATTAAGATTTTCACACAAAAATAGAAAAAAAAATGGGGGGTTCACCATACTTAGAACTGAAAACTCGTTTTTTTTTTTCATCAAACCCATTATACGTGTGGCGTGTCTATGGATAGGTCTTCAAAAATGATATTGAGGTTTGTAACATCATTTTTTTCTAAACTCTAGTAAGTAGTTTTTTTTTTAATACTTCATATACCGGCCGGCATATATTATGTTACTTGCTGTTACGGAACCCTTCATGGGCGAGTTCGACTCTTACTTGGCCGCCTTTTTGCTTATACGATAGTAATAGACCAATATCGGCCACGGACTCTTAGTCTATGTTGCCCTTAAGACACAATCATACAATGGAATTCATACGGAACACCAAGGTCACAACAAAGACATTGAGCTTGACGATACAAAACAACACAAACACATAAAATGATAACTATTGCACACTTAGCATGTTTGAAAATGTTTATGTCGATGTTTGCGCCCTATCGCGTCAGCCGCCTCGTTAAAATGCGAAAATCATTGATTATTGGTTCAAAAGATCATTTAAGGCCTGTTAGTAAATATGTCAGATCAAATTTTAGTAACTTCATACAAGTTTTGACATTCGTGACCGTGATCTAACGGATCTTGATAAAACCCAGCCTTAGGTTTGCAATAACTTACTCAGGTGCTCGCTTCAATCGTCGTTGCAATCCTCCTTTGGCTATTCTTTGGTATCACCAAAGATTGTAAGTGCCATTATTATTATAAGGATATTAATACCAAATATTCCAAAGTATATGACGCGATAAAGCGCTAACATACAAATAAAATTAATTACTTATTAAATAAACATTTAAAAAGAGATTATATTAATAGAGATCAACGATTTACTGGTGGGAATGTGAAATAACTATAATAATACTCGTATATCGTAACACGGTGTAGATGCATAATAAATTGCCTACTTTATTTTAATTGGGACTAAATAACATTTGCTGTAAATAAGGTTATATACTTATAATTTTAAAGTGAGATCAACAAGGTAAGGTTCACTATCGTTAAAAAGGCACGCAACAAACAAACCATCCAAAACAATGGTTGATATAAACGGTTTACGTTCAGTTTAGATTTGGTTATTTTAACTTATACATTCCGTACACTGTCAGACGCTGCTGGCACCTAATTCGAGTGAACGGACGATAGGCAAAAATGTCCCCACCCACCAACAGAAATGAAACACGTCTCGGTCAATCTTGGCAACATGATGTATTTTTACTATGACGACGACGATCGCCCTATGTATGGGGTTTTATTGGAAAATCATAATGGTATCGCATAGATTTTGTTTAAAAATGAACACATTCTTGTCTGGCTTACTCTTGAAAAGGTTTTTTATTTAAAAAAAAGCCAGATGTTGCAACTAAAATAGATATTTTGTCCTTTTTAGGATCCTAATGAACATATTGACATGCATCCCGTGACTTTTGGAGGGTGGGGACACCATCACTTATTGCATGATATCTGGCATCATGCTGTAGTAGTTTGTTTAGCTTTAACCATACGGGATACGCCAACTATATTTTGTCTGAATCCAGGGTGTTCCAGCAACGTGACAGTGTAATTTCCAGTTCCTTCGTTAACGTTAACAATTCAGTCGTTAAATATCTAAACTATGTCTACATAGGTTACGCACTATAACAACTACGGAGCGAGATGAGTGCAAATTTTGAGAAGGTAACGCGATGGTACCGACTCGTGTACTAATAGGTGATATACCTTCAAGCTAAGGACATACTTCGTTTTATTTAATCAACTGTTTTAAGTTTTAGAGGGGCGCGGCGGGCCATGCTATCGTAGTTATATCTCTACCTCTTTTTTATATTAGTAACTTCAATTTCAAGCATGTCCATAGCATGAAGTTACGAGATTCTTATAATAATATCTACGTTTTGGGGCCGTAATAGGAAAAATGCGCATATAATGTTAAACTTATAAACAAATTGTTCTTAAAAATAATAGATTCATAATTCATAAACCAACCAAAATAAATACTACAGTAAATAATCTTTGGATAAGTTAACGTATAAAAAAGCAAGATAATTCGTGTATAACGTACATTTATACCCTGACTAGACATTCGACTAGGTAAAAAAATTCGACTATCTATATTTTTTTGACTTATTCGGAAGCTATCTGAATGTACGAGGTACTCACAAATCCGTACATTTAAATGGTCCAGAAACTGCTACCCGGTGATCAGTTGATCACATCAAGACGACGGTAGCTTTCATATATAATATAAGGCTGACGATAATTGGAATCAGGTGCAAGTGATGTGATTCAAATCAATGATAGTTTTTAAACAGTATTAGGATTATTTAGGGCTGAATTCTAGATTCTAGACAGCAGGCAGTTATCTTTCTAAGTCGAAAGGACGGACGGTAGTATAGTCTACGAAATGATACAAGCTCTACGTTAAAAAGCGAACGTATAAACTTTTTGAGAATTCATTAGTGAATGAAATTTGAAGATTGTTAATTTTTTTCACCCGATGTGGTTTTTTTTTCTTTTTTCTAAATATATTTATGTAGACTATGTAAAAACGATTTGTAAATTTTGGCCTACGTCTGAGGTCTAAGTGATAATTGAATCATAAGGATAGTGAGCAGAAGTACTACAGTTCTATTTAATCATAATATACGGTTAGGTAACGTTAGGTTCGATAGGAAAGGGTCGATAGAGAAGCCTCGCCTGTTACAGAAGGGTATAAAATACAGTTATCAATTGACTTTATTTTTTAGTAGGACTTGCCCACGATTTTTGTCGCTTAAGCTGCAAGCATACAAAGAGCGGAGGCGGCAAGTTTAGGGAATGCAATTTAACCGGTTATTACCCATTTGTTGTATGTAAATAACCGGTTATAACCGGCACATCCCCTAGGCACGGTGCGGCGCGTATCCATACAAAAAAACGCCTTTTTAGCACGTTTTTTGTATGGGAATGCGCTGCACCACGCCGGCTCCGTCCTAAGTGCGTTTGCGGTTATAGTGCGTCCTTATCCCTTTATACAGAAAGAGACGCACTGAGTAAACGAGTCTTACCGAGTAGTGCTAGCCATCTTGATAGCTAGGAGAGTTCAGTAAAGAGTAGGAACTTCATATCACAAGAGCTGAGATCAAAGCACGTTGATCAATATGCATATTATTGACGAATTTCTAGAATATTGAACGTAGTTAAGGACTTAATTGAGACAACGTCAACTTTATTTCTTTCGAAAATTAGTCATACAATACTATGGTAATAGGCAGATAAGTCAATCCTGACACATTACACGACCAGTACTACAATCTGCAGCCTTGCGATGGGAAGTAGAAGTCATAAGTTAAAGCAGTTTAGTCGGTTTTCAAATGCAGATTAAATTAGCAATAAAAAATGCAGAAGTCGACTGCTATTCTAAATTCTGTGATAGCAGTCCAAGTTTCCCACGCATCTTCGCGCCATGCAACAGTGCGGGGTCCATCGACATTCTGACACTTATCCCGTGATAAAAAACTCCTATAGTCGCGCTGTTCTCAAGAGGCCCGATTTGACATCTGTCAACGCGGTACAAAATATAACCTCAAACAAGTTTGTAGTGAGTTTACTGCTGTCAAATCGGGCTTCTTAGAATGGTATAGTACATCCGAAGCAATCCGTTCCGTCCGTTTCAACTTTTAATCGCGTTATAACCACGCATCGTCTTTATTCTAGTTTAAAAATAATAGATAATTCACCTTCTGCAATTTTGATTGCTATATTTGCTTCGCTCTAAAAGGCCCGATTTGACAGCCAAAAACTCAGTACAAATGTTCAAGAGGACGCCAGCGAAATCCTACCCGTAGACTTGGTTTCGCGCTACTTCCCCTGTTTAAACCTCTTACGGGATGATTTTCCAAAAATCTCCTCTGTACCTATATCCAAGGAATATTCCCTCCAAAATGAGTCTCTAGGTTGATCGACCAGTCAGCCAGTCAGCTTCTTCCATATATAGACTACGTTGCCAGCTGTCAAATCGGGCCTCTTACAACGGCGCAACTAATCAATCTACGACAAATGTAACCCACGTTTGAAAGCCAAGAGCAAGTTCCCTGCAAGTGAGAAGTGTTAGAATTCAGAAGCCATGGGTTGGTTGCCCTGGCGGCGAGTGTGAAGTCAGAAGCCAGTCGTTTGGGTGGCGGGCTCGGGCGGTCACCGCACGCGGCCGGAGGGCGAGCGCAGGTGCGAGCGGATGTAGCCGGTGCGGAAGTCCATGGCGTCGCGGCTGCGCCCCGAGCCGTTGTTGCCGCGCTGCCGCCGGCTCCATCTGACCACGGCATACCGTTAAAGCCTACCCAACTACCTATACAACCTTATAACATCAAGCTCATATGGCCTAAACCTTGGTAATTGGGTGAATCAACTTTTAAAGTACTCCTTTTCTATTGCGGTATTAAAACTTTCCTGATGACTTATAGTTAATAGTGATGTATGGATTGGATATTCAAATCAAACCAACTTAAAAACCCCAAATATTTTTTAATCTTCGCAAAAAACCTGGTAACTCAGTTGAAAATGCTCCTCCCCTACGTCACCAACTATATTATTGTTCAAAACTGTATTATTTTAAATTAAATAAAAGCCTACATGTCTGATTTAATAAACGTGTAAGCCATGTCGTTAGCTAATGTATAGATTTTCTAAAAACGTGTAACATGTGAAACGTGCCAAAAAATAGGGAGTACCTTAAAAGTTGATTCACCCAATTGTTTTATAAAAGCATAAGTTGTTCCAATATCCTAAGAGATTTTAGCTAATACAGCTTTTATTCTTATAATTTAGGTTGGATAAAGGTTAATGTTGCCCAGTATGACCACAATACAAATTCCCCTTGTAATAGTTGTTTATAAGAGATTTTAGCTTTCACATCTGGCTCAGTAAAAAATCCCCTTAAATAGCCTTCATTATGTACATTCTATTGCACACTGGGCCTTACGAGGCAGGATGCTACTCTGGTTAGTTTACACTGTGGCTAGATTTAGACTGTACCTGAGTAATCGCATGATGTAGTTGGGCCAGTTGTCGGGGAACATGACGAGCGAGAAGCCGACGGCGATCAGAATGATGCCGGCCAGCTTCATGCCCTCGAACTCGACGCCGTACAACGCGACGTCCAGACCTATAAAAGGAGAGTTTATTTCAAGGAGCACAGCTGTTTCTTTGCTGAACATAGCTTGGAAAAAAATATATTGCAAAGTGATAGGTAGACCAATCGTTCATTGAATACAAAACGGACACATTCCAAAATGAGTCAGTGTTGCATTTTAAAATTAGAAGTTATTCGTATAAGATTATTAATGCAAGAGCAAATTATTATGGAATGTGTCCGTTTTGCATTCAATGAGCGCAATATTTCTCAACTTGCACCATGGTCGGATCCAGAATTGGGACTTTTTATGGTACAGGTCAAAAAGGTAATAATCGAGAAGGATGCATTATATTACTGGCAAGATTTTTGGTGATTACGGACAGGGATCGGAATGGATAGTGCTTATTCACCCAAATTTGACGGATCTTCATTCATGCGTGAGGGAGATGGGAATACGTTATTTAATGGACATGCAACAAGTTTGGGTAAATAAGCACCTATTAAGAAAACTGGGGCATAATGCATATAAAATAATAGCTCACATTATAAGCAGAAATCTCTTTCCAACAGAATGTATTAAAAAGAGACATTCACTTGTATACGGGCCCCCATTATGGTGCCATTTCACTTCGAACAGCCCAGTGGCAATAGACAAGATGCGAGGCCGGTCGAGTCAATGTCAATTCCATAAATTTTGACAGTTTCGAGAAATCTTTTACGTAATCGTTAAGCGTCCTGTCTATAGCCACCGTTCTCTATCTAACTCTATCAGCTAAACTATACGTAGGCATAGATTTCTACGCCCGTACCACCCCACAACTTATTTTTTCGTTGGGTTTAATACATGAAAAATTAAAAAGTGTGCCACACGAATTTACCTACAGTGTATCCTGGTCGTTGCTGTTATTTTTGAACACTAAACTTGCCTGCGGAGACAGGTACAGATGTTATGAGGGCGAGCGAGACGAAGATGTTGTAGGTCACAATGTTACCAAACTGGAACACGAGGTGGAAAACTGAAACAATGATGTAACCATTATAAGTAAGCTTATTTCGTACATTACAAACGCAATAAATAAAATATGCGATATATTCTATAACCTAACTCCCTTACTTATAAACGTGGAATAAGCTTGGAATAGTTTATGCCATGTTTTGTCCTTATCTGTAATTGTGACATTTGCATGTGACAGAAAGTGACAAAGCATGGCATAAACTATTCGACGCTTATTCCGCGTTTATAAGTAAGGGGGTAAAAGTGACAACATGCCAATTATATTCGACCGATTGAACCGAAACAGGTCCACTGCTGGGCATAGGCCTTCCCCAAAGATCTCCACCATGATCTATTCTGTGCTTACCTCCAACTTCCTTCGACCCTTATCAGATCGTCGGTCTACCTTGTGGGAGGCCTGCCAACATTGAGCCTTAGGGTACGTGGTCTCCACTCTTGAACCTTTCCACCCTCTGTCGGTTTGTCGATTTTCCCCGCTATAATTTATGTCAGCACTAAATAAATATCACATAGGTACTCAAGTTCATAATACACTAAATAAATCAAACTTACTAACCTGTACGAAACCTACTTTACAGTACACTTTTGTACCTCAATCCAATCAAATAAGGTGCAAAAGTATATACCTACATATTTTTGTATTCTAATATACAGTGCTATACTTCATAAAAACAACGTTAAAATTTACATTAATTACAAAGTTAACTTATCCCTAAATGGGATTTCTCTAACAACTCTATCAGCTAACCCTTAAGTTCATGAGTAAGAACAATGCATTGGGTTGGACACATACAAGTTTTGCATAAAGAAATCTTTGGGGTATTCATAATACATCAAGATATTTATAAGATCAGGGTGTTCTTACTCAACAAGGCGAAGCTAGCAACGAGCAGCTGCACCCAGGGCATTTGGTGCGAGGGGGAGGGCAGCATCTCGGAGCCGGTGAGGTAGAGCGCGAGGCACACGGGCCACAGCAGCGACGCGCTCACGATGCCCAGGATCGAGAAGAACAGCGCCCGCTGGCCCGTGTTCACCTCGCCCATCACTTTGCGGAAGAGCACCTGGTGAAGGGGAATTGGCAGGTATTAAGACTACGCCGAGCGTACGCCGGATGTACAGTGGCGCCCTCATTACTTTTATTGGGTTTTCTAATTAACTAAAGAATTTCCTTGGACCCAAACAAAATGTGTTTGTAGCGCAAGTATAAACACAATTTATGGGATACGTAACAAACTTTAATAACAATTCCCCTTCGAGTTACGAGGGCTGCTACTTAGGTAACCGGAATCCAGGATTCCAACATTTTTAAACGCTATATCTGACCTCCATGGTAAAATTTGAACTTTTTTTAATACTGGCCGCTATATATTTTTTTTCTTATGTACGCTAGTCTTTTGTTTTTGGCGGGTTTAAATTTTAATCTCGCTGCAAGAATGGAACTCACTCGTGAAAATATTCGTGCTATGATTTATTACGATTTTCGGCGTGGTTTAACGCAACAACAGTGCATAGATCAACTAACTTCGACTTTTGGTGATGAAGCTCCATCCAAAACTACTGTGTATCACTGGTTTAGTGAGTTCAATCGTGGACGTAGTATGCTCAGGGACGAAGTTAAGGATGGTCGCCCGAAATCGGGCGTTGTACCACAAAATATTGAAGCTGTGCGAAAACTTATAATGCATGACCGTCATGTTACGTATCGCGAGATAGAGGCGACTATAGGCATATGTATGACGAGCATTAATAAGATATTACATGAACACTTAGCTGTGAAAAAAATTTGTTCGCGTTGGATCCCGCACAACTTAACTAAGGATCAAAAAGAGGCTCGCGTCGAATGGTGCAAGGAAATGTTGAAAAAATATAACCGTGGTGACTCAAAAGCTGTTTATAATATCTACACAGGTGACGAATCCTGGATCTATGCGTATGATCCCGAAACTAAACAACAATCAACGGTGTGGGTGTTTCAAAATGAGCCGAACCCTACGAAAGTAACTCGTGCAAAAAGCACCTTGAAGCAAATGGTGGCCTGCTTTTTTGGTATTAATGGCCATGTGGCTACAGTGCCCCTAGAGAATCGTAAAACGGTTAATTCGGAGTGGTACACGACCATTTGTTTGCCGGAAGTATTTGAAAAAATACGGAAAAACAACCAGCGACGGAGAATCATTCTGCACCATGATAACGCCAGCTGTCATACATCACGTGAAACGACTCGATTTTTGGAAGGTCAAAATATAGAATTAACGGGTCATCCACCTTACAGCCCTGATTTGGCACCCAATGATTTCTATTTATTTCCAAATGTAAAGAATAAATTACGTGGTCAACGATTTTCGACCCGTGAAGATGCCGTCGACGCGTTCAGACAGCACGTTTTGGAGATACCTCAGTCAGAGTGGAAAAAGTGCTTTATAAATTGGTTTCAACGTATGCAAAAGTGCATCGATTATCACGGAGAATACTTCGAAAAACAATAAAACCATATTTAGCCATGTACGTTTGTTTATTTTTTCTATTCCGGTTACATAAGTAGCAGCCCTCGTATTAACTTAACGAAAAAAAGTGGCCACCTTTTCCCGTTAAGCTGACTACTCAAAGGGTAATTGTTATTAAAGTTTGTTACAAACACATTTTGTTTGGTTCCAAGGAAATTATTTAGTTAATTAGAAAACCCAATAAAAGTAATGAGGGCGCCACTGGACGCTCGGCGTTTGCTCGGCGCAGTCTTAAGCAGGGTTTCCACTGCGAGCGGAGCGGGCCCCATACGGACTCCGTTTAGCATACAACGGTGCATTCAAAAGGTTTGCTTCAAAGATATTACTAAAATATATCATAACTAGCTGTTGCCCGCGACTCCGTACGCACAGATAAATAAAACATAGCGTATAGATGAATTAGCGAGAGCGTGGAATGGCATTTGTTGTGGGGGAAAAGTAGAAAAACGTAAGTATTTCTCTTAATTTAATGAAATTAAAATTACATACTCTCTCTTATCATATTTCTCATCTTAACAAGTAAAACAATACTCAGTTTTTTTTTATTTTCATTCGCTATTATTTAATTCTTCATCTGAGCTGTGACAAGTATTGATAATAATATTATGATCTGTTATTCGATCCATTTCCCCTTCTTGACATCTATATTTAATTTTCTTCACGTTCGACATGGTGACAAACATTTTCCCAGTCCTCAGCAGTAATAGTATTAATTCATTCAGTTGCTAAATTCAATACAACAAAAACAGCCTAATGATATTTAGAATGGATCCCTTATCCTTTCCCAAGTTGGTGCGCAGCAGGGGGATCCGCTTGGACCTCTGGCGTTCAGTCTGGCCATACATAAAACTATTTCAGAGCTTCTCTCCCCACTTAATGTATGGTACTTGGACGACGGTACCCTTGGGAGAAAGCCGGAGGTGGTGGAGCAAGACTTGCGTACTCTCCTAGCACGTTTTAAGGATCTGGGACTAGAGGTCAATACCAGTAAGTGCGAATTTTTCCCTTGCAGCGCTGAATCCCGGACTTCCTTTTCCTCTTTCTGTAATCTGCTTTCTGGTCTCAGAGAGTTGTCTCCCCATTCCTTCAATCTATTGGGGTCTCCTATTTTTCCAGCCGCTATTCCGGAGGCTTTTGAAATGAGAAGGCAGCTTCTCCTGGCTGCTAGAGACAGACTTAAAAGCCTTCCGGCTCAGGTTGCTCTGGTTTTACTTCGGATATGTTTTGCGGTCCCCAAAATAACATATTTTATGCACACCGTTCCTACGTGGCTGTATCCCGATCACGTCGACTCGTTTGACCTCAGGCTGAGGGAGACCGTTGAGTGTTTGTTGAATGTCTCGCTTAGCCCGGATCAATGGAGTCTGGCTTCTTTACCCATTCGGAGTGGGGGCCTGGGTTTACGTTGCGCGCGGGACGTGGGACTGCCGGCCTTCTTGGCGTCAGTGGGGGGTCGTGGGCCTGGTTACTGATATCCTGTGTAACAATGGTAACAGGGCAACTATCCCCTACGCTTCTGATGCCGTGGCGGCCTGGTTGGCCCTCAACCCGGGTGTGCAGTTGCCTGAGAGACCGGACCGACAGCGCCTGTGGGATGACGTCGGTGTTAAGAGGGTGTTTGAGGGCCTGGTGGGGGGGGCGGTGGGTGTGGACAGGGCTAGGCTATTGGCGGTGTCGAGGCCAGAAGCCGGTGCGTGGTTACGGGCGCTGCCCTCTCCGCACCTGGGCACTCTTCTCGACGACGATTCGATGCGGGTGGCTGTGGCTCTCCGCCTGGGTTGCGATGTTTGTGAACGTCATTTATGCATTATGCGGCACCATGGTGGAGAGTAACGGTCATCATGCCTTGAGTTGTGGTCGATGTGCTGGCCGTTTCCCCCGTCACCACGCTCTCAATGATATTGTCCGGAGCGCTAGTATCGGCAAATGTTCCGTGTGTGCTGGAACCTTCGGGCCTTAGCCGCACGGACGGTAAAAGACCCGATGGTTTGACCCTGGTACCTTGGCATAGAGGGAGGTGCCTTCTATGGGACGCTACGTGCGTCAGCACTTTCGCGGCTTCACACCTCGGTCGCACCACATGCACGGCTGGCGCGGCTGCTGAGACGGCGGCTCTTAGGAAGCGGGACAAATATTCAGAGCTGGGGAATTATTTATTTGTCCCGCTCGCGGTTGAAACGACCGGTTGTTGGGGTTCGGAGGCCAAAACATTTGTGAAGGAGATTGGGCGCCGTCTGGTGGAGAGGGGTCATGACCCCCGGTCCGGGTCATTCCTGGCGCAACGGCTGTCCATCGCGATTCAGCGCGGCAACGCGGCGAGCGTGATGGGCACCTTTCCGCCGGGAGTGGCGCGGGGCGGGCTTTTTGATTAAGTTATGTTTTAATTGTTATTATTTTATATATATTTAGGTGTACGTTTTAGTATTTAGTAATAGTCATGTTTTTATTATCTTTGTGTTTTGTGTTTAAATAAATTCTGACATTACTTTCGAATTTTCTTCTTAAATATCATTATTTTATTACAAACATCTTTTTATGCTGATAGTACGGGAAGAGGGATATTTCAAATATAGAATGCCTATAAATACACAATACCACTACATATGCAATTCCACGCTCTCGCTAATTCATCTATACATACATAGCATACTCAGGGATAATGTATGTATGTAACAATTTTTGAAATGGCTCTAGTAGTTTCTAACTTTGTTTGTTACAAACAGAAAAAATACAAATCTTTTCTCTTTACAATATATAGCTGACCCATGCCTACTTAAAACCTTACTATTCGCAAGTCTTCTGCTAAATTTTCGCCGAGTATTCTGTACGCGAACCATTCCGAACTATTTATCATTTATTCAAATAATATGAGAGCAAAACCAGTAATACACAATAGTTTTTACGATCTATTTTTGTTTCTAGAAAATTTTACACTTCGCAAAAAAAATATTATAAATGGGTTATACGCGGACGGACGGCAAACACTAGTATTTTTCTAGAGGAACTAAATAGTTTCAACACCTGTAACCAATATCCTAACTAACTTGAATGAATTTTATAAAACAATCAGCTAAATAAGTTCGTTCACGCGATGACTTGTAATTATTATTAATTAGGAAATATGATTTGTCGTGTCGCACGCAAGCATTTTAACCGAAAGGTCGAACCACTTCTCAGGGAAAGTGACCTAAATAATGTAGTTCAGTAAAAAAAAAAATCTTAAGTTTAAATTGTATTTAAACACTTCATTGTACAAAAGAAAATCCAAAAAAATACAACGGACATGAAGGGAGGATGTCTAAATGCCAATTTATCGATTTAAGGGATTTCGCCATCGATATTATATTATATTTCGATTTTCGATGGATTTCTCCCTTTAGAGATTGAGAAAAGAGAAAAGTTGTGCATCAAGTAGGCAAGTGTACAAATTGATCTAGGAGAAAAAAGTACAAAATTAAACAATCTAGTAAAACCTTCAGAAAATGCATTCAAATATCCATATAAATAGAATGCAATAATAAAAAAAACATCCGTTTTATTTATTTTAAATTTAAAAACGTATTACAGGACAATCTTACACAAATCAACTAAGTCCGAAACTAAACTATATAAGACTAGCGACCCGCCCTCGCTTCGTTTCGGTTTATGTGAGTATGATATTATATAGCCTATAGCCTTCCTCGAGAAATGGGCTATCTAACACTGAAATAATTTTTCAAATCGGATCAGTAGTTCCTGAGATTAGCGCGGTCAAGCAAACAAACAAACAAACAAACTCTTCAGCTTTATAAAATTAGTATAGATAGTATAGATGTCCAATCCATACTTAATATTATAAATAAGTGTGTCTATCTGTCTGTTAGCTCTTCACACTTAAACCGCTGAACTGATTTCGGTGAAATTTGGTGTAAAGATAGTTTGAATCCTGGGAAAGGACATAGGATAGTTTTTTTTCCAGAAATTCATCCCCTAAGTGGGTGAAATAGGGGTTGAAAATTTGTATGGAGCTACGATATAAACGAGTGCCACGCAGACGGAGTCGCAGGCAGAAGTTAGTATGTCCATATAATAAAACGTTCAAAACTAAGTAACCAAATATTCATGCTCATCACTCGCCCTCGGGAATTGAACCCGGAACCGCGACCGTCGTATGCAGGGTCATTACCGACTAGGTTATGTAGTTCGTCGAGTGCAGAGCATAAGCGATAAATCTTGTTAGCCCCGGCCTCGCTGGTTATGTGACCATCAGCCGCCCTTACATGTAATAAAAACTTATTTGTTCAATTGTGCGTTTCATTTATTGTGATAGCACAAATCAAATCAAATCAAATCAAATCATTTATTTGTGAACAATAGGTACACACATAATGTAAATTATGTTAGATGGTGAGTAAACATACAGGTTGGTTCAGCTATGTTCTGCCTCAGGGCATACAAATTTGGATCTTATAACTAAAAGTCATTATTATGTATTACAGCTATTATTTAAGTATTCGTTGACTGAGTAATAAGCTTTTTCACAGAAACAGTGTATTAGAGCATTATGTAATGTAGACGTCTTGACCTCTTGCAGACCACTATACAGGGATTTAAATTTATTAACTGTACCCTCAATTAGCATTGTACCGAAAAGCAACTTCTCAAAATGTGAAAGTTTCTTATGAGAAATTCTCGGAAATTTCCAAGAATATTCTTAAACTTTGTATGGAAAGAGAACATTCTCAATGCTCTCAAATGTTTCCGATAATATTCTTGGTAATCTCAAAAGACGAAATTGTACAGCAGAGGCACATTTTGTATGTCTGTCAAAATTTTCAACAGACTGCAAAGTGACATTAAAAACTTGCCTCTAAAAAATTTCAAACGGAGACTCAAAAGCTGGTTAACACAAAACTGTTTTTATTTCGTTAACGAGTTTTTTTCCTATTACAAGTAAAACTATTATAACATATAAAAATAATAATTGTAGTATATTAATAAATAATGACATTAAATTAGTAGAATAGGACAAACGAAATTATTTCGAAGATTAGTTTTGAGACGGCACATTGCTAATTTATGGTTATGGAACTGTTAATAACTTATTACTAGGGTTCGGAAATTCGGAGACATATTTACCTAAACTTGGCAAAATCCCGGAAAAGGCAAAGGAAATATGGAGGCGGCTTCTTATAATATTATTTTAATAATATGAGTTTCGGGAATTCGGGAATCTATAAAAAGCGTGGAGATTGTAATACCTCGTTAATATACCGTTAGCTCACCGTTTTATACCGTTGTTTTTGTAAGCATATAACATTTTATATAAATGTGACGATGTATGTGGTTAATGTATAAAGCGATCTAAGTATGCATTGAGCAAATAATTACTCTATATATCTAACTAGCGACCCGCCCTCGCTTCGCTTCGGTTTATGTGAGTTTTCTGTAACACCCGTACATAAACCAGAATCTATTATACACATAAACCTTCCTCTTGAATCACTCTATCTATTAAAAAAACCCGCATCAAAATCCGTTGCGTTGTTTTAAAGATCTAAGCATACATAGGGACAGACAGCGAGAAGCGACTTTGTTTTATACTATATAGTGATAATATTGATAAGTTCAAGATAGGTAATTAATAAAAAAACCTTTTTTTAATAACATATATTTACGTAAACATTATATCTCTGGCTTGTATTCGTTTATGGCCCCAGAGCTCAGATGATAACGTCCGAGGTATAGTTTGTAATTATAAATAATATTTTACATTTAGGATAACACTTTACGTCAATTTGCTCCTTCAACTTCGTTAGTTAAATTACAAAAGGAAAATTATATAACACGTAGTAAATGTAATTTTTTATTCAGATATCCCGGGATTTTTACTAATAAATTAAAATTGAGCCCGCCTCCATACAACTGAACAACAACGCCGCCGCCAAAGTTTCCTACGCTGATATCGTATCGATCTGTCTCCTACACTCTATTATTCCGCGATGATACTCTAAATAAGATCCACCAACTTCATATTCATAAGTCAAAAAGGTTACAATACAATACAAATACTCTTTATTGAACACCAAAAGAAAACAAAACACGGAACAGTACATTTTAACCATAGGTCAGGTAGGTAGGTAGGTTTTAACAGGCGGTCTTACCGCTAAATAGCGATCTCTTCCAGACAACCTTGAAGGTTAAATATCATAGGTTGAGTAACAAGGAAAGTACCTTAAAAATAGCGAAGCCAGCAGCGGCGAACGCGGCCAGCGCGACGCCGCCCAGCGTGGAGCTCCCCGTGATACCGTCCATGTACGCCAGGAGAGCTATGCCAGTGTCGCATAGAATCGCTGCCACAATCTGGTATACATTCAAATTAAACAATAATCTACATATTAGCAAACTGCTGTGTAAACGCTCTATGTTCTAACCTACTCGTTAAAAAAAAACCATACATACATACATACATACCGTCACGCCTTTATCCCAGAGTGGGGTAGGCAGAGCTACAGAATTACCAACAACTTTAACAGCCAGTTGTTAAAAAAAAACCATATGACTTGTTATTGTTTTGTTTTGAACAAGGTCATACCAGATGGAGACCTACATTACGACTGTAATAATGTAGTCATATAAATAAAGTAAATACTGACCCGGACGCCGACAAACTGCTCGTGCAGAATAACCCAGGAGAGCAGATAGATGCAAGAGACGTTAGTGGCAAAGAGCGCCATGACATCAGTAGAGAGTAGGATCTTGAGCGAGTAAGTGTACATGTAGATGGTCACCACCCACAGGAGGCAGAATAGCCCGCAGCGGCTGATGAATCGAGCTGGGGAAATTATGAAAAGTTCTCAACTTCAACCATAGGGTGGTAGACCACATTTTTGGCCGACTGTACAGCAGGCGTTAATGCAAACGCATAGGAAAATATTATAAATTAAATGTAAGGTGGCGTACAAGGCAAGACCTGGCAGAGGCGTTTCTAAAATAGTAACGCACTGCATCGTCTCCGCTCTGTGTGTTTAGAGTTTAGATAGTAAAGGAAAAGATCCCATTAAAAAAATATATTGGAAGCTAATAGACCTCATGCAGGTCTGCTTGGAGAATTTTGAGAGTGAATGCTTTTTTTAGACATAAAAGCCAATGTAAATAAAATAAAATTACCGAAAGTGAACCCCTTCTCTCTGAAGTCCCTGAAGGCATCGTATACTATGTCATTGGCAGATTTGCACTTGTTGTGAATGAGCATCACAATCATGTAGATGGGGTAGAAGAAGATCAGCCAGTTGGTGCAGAACCATGCCGTGAAGAACGGCGCGTTGTACAAGTTCTGGAACAAAACTTGCAATCAATATGAAGTGAAGGAGGCAAATTTATTTTTAAAATAATCTGACTAACGTTATATTATTTAAAAACTGGGATTTCATTGCGGCGTTCGCAACTCACAGGAATTCATTGCAGCTTTAAGTAAAATATGTTACGAATTCAGGGTTAAACAAATAAAATAACACTACACTAGCTGGCTGGCAAAGCCTTAAGAAGTATGACAGTAAAGTCGAGTGATTAACCAAAAAGTTATAAGTTTCTCATTCATACATGAGTATGAAGTTTAGTAGTGTTGACAGGCAGCGAGGAGGATTCGGTGCTGGTGGCATGGATGGTGGGAGGGTACTCCTCTAAGTACATGTGTTTGATGCAGTGGGTTGATGTCACCCAGGACGCAGTGAGCACCAGAGTCACGCAGATCCCATAGTAGATCTGAAAGAGCAAATTTATATGATAATAGATGTGCTTAGTTTAAACTTTCTCATCTCAGTCAATCGGTCAAAGGAACTAGTTTGGTCTTTTAGTTCCTTTAGGTCCTTTAGCTTCAGAGAAACTTTTGAGATCTGAGCAGGACACACTTCGAAACAGGTACTATTTGTTTCTTTCACAACAGGTAAAGGCACAACACGCAAACCTTTTTAGCGAATTTTGAGCAGCAAGATCTGGGGCATTTCTTCTCTCGCAGCTGTCGCTCCTCATCCTGGCTACTGGCCGCGGACTCGCTGAAGGCCTGCTGCAGCGACGGCTGCGTCGTGAGCGGCGGAGCCGACGAAACCGACGTCTGCGGAGTCAGAGGCGCTCGCGGGCTCAGCGGCGTCGGCGGACCGTTCGGCACGTCCCGGACGTCCTGGTCCCCATCTCCCCCACGCTCCGTCTCCACCTCCTCGCTCGTTATTATCACAGAAGGAGCACGGACCCGTTTCGGGTTGAAAATAGTAGGCAGGTCACCATCCCTTGCCATGTTGCTAGCCAACACTACGAAGACATTTTAACACTTCCGAACACACCCTTCGTCGTGTAAATATTTACAAAAGAGGCAGGTAATTAAAATTATTCCCAATAAAAAGCCATCATAAAATCAAATCACTGATGGCCATGATAATATTGTCGTTACATTGTTTACATCTTATTTTTTCGGATTGTATAACATTATCACATTTAAGCCGATTGCTTTACTTCTCTTAGGGATTTGTAATCATGTTTACATTGTTTTTTATAATATTATTTTTGATTTATTTCGTTTAGATAATTTTGACAAACGCTTTACGTATTTTCCGCCGCCATTCTAATTCATTTTCTCATATGGCAATGAAATCGAATAAAACGCGTGTATACTTGTTGTAAGAACAACACGTATCCGGATTCGGGCGATTTTTGTTTGAAGCTGGCAATGTATCTTATACATCGAAGCCTACACAACGCACCCTATTACGTATTACATGTTTTACGCATCAATGTATACTGCTAAGGTCATGTTGAAAACAATTTCTAGTTATAAAAGTATTTAAATTCATTTTACAATGAAGAAACTTAAAATCAAGGTATTGAAGCAATTGAATTAATCAATTTATAGAAAAATCAAGCGTTATGAATGATGTATATACATTATTCATTTTCATAAAAAGTGTGAACATTGTTTAATCGTTTGAGATTTATACGATATTTTTTATTTTTGTAGTTAAATAATACAATGGCGTTGATAAATAATCCTCTTTAATAATATAAGTATCAAATACTAAATTACTTTCTTTAATATAAAGCTGAAAATCTGAAATAAAAACTATTTTAAGAAGGTTACACATATTTTCTCGTAGAGGGCGGCACTAAAAAGTTTGGGATTTCTCCGCAAGAGGGAGATAATTGCTAGCCTACTTGAAGCATCCGGGAGGAACTCGCCATAGTAGTAGACATGGCGGGTATCAACCTGGCTAAATGACGAAATAAATTTTGTTTGCTAATATAAGAACGCGTAGAAAAAGTGTTGATACTGAAAGACTAATTAAGTTATATTGGATTAGGACAAAAATGCAGAATGTTGGACAGTCTGAAAACCGTAATATCGATAAGGTGAATGTGCAACTTGATGTGGTAAAATCGTCCACTCCTCAGAGTTCGGCTTCGAGTCCGGCCAAATCTGAAACCGAAACGTATTCAGGTGCGCCTGCCAAATACATGACGGACTCTTCTGAAAGCGAGGATGACTCTGTATCCGAGGTAAAACGTGTTTTGTTTTCGGTAGAGGCGGTGGCAGTAGGGAATGTGACTATCTGTACCGCTCTAAACTGCAAGCAAGGGACATCTTGTACATGTCTGACCATACAATTTCTTTTCTCTACGGATTCACTTATCTCACAATAATATTTGTTTGCAATTACGTTACATTGAGATAATCCTTTTCTTATTCCCAATCGCTTGCCAAATATTCCGTAAAACGTCAGAAAGTTCTAAGTACATACGTACTACTGAGTAATGCATGAAATTATTTATGCCAGCCGCTCCTAGACACTATTCAATTGATTCTGTGTAAATCTTCAATATTAGCGAACTATTTCGCCGTAAGGTTTCATCCATTGTCTATTTGTGTTTTGGAGGTTTGAAGTACGGTGGCCATGTTTCTCGAATCACATGCATTTATTCATTGTGAACGACTAAATTTTGTGTTTTTGTGACGTTATTTCGCCACGATTAGGCGAATTATATAATTTAGGGATGAACTGAATACAAACATCAATAATGATGGTGTGTTTTGTGTCGACACGCGCATTCGTCGCGATCGGAACGCCTACTGGTATTCGCGCAAAATAATGGTTATTGGTGAATTGCAAGGACCATCCACAGTAAATTAGGTGTAAGCTCGTCCCTAAGCACCACATTGTCAGTATATCTCGTATTTTTCTCGTTGGTGTTATAGATCTTGCTGGCTTGTTTGTGCCTTAGCAGGCCAGACCTGTTGGTAAGTTGAAGACAACCTTACTGAGTGCAGGAGGCTTCACCACACAATCGCTGTTGCCGTGCGGTCTGACTTACTCTTAACCTGCATAATGTGTGTGCGATGGACACTTACATATCTGATACCTAATGTTTTTGTTTTCTTCATGTTGAATGGTCCTTGTGATTCTAACATTATATCTGTGATTTGCATCAGCCCTAACGTCGCCAGTAGCTGTTGTGTTAACATTACTAACCACTCACCTGTGTCTGTCCCTCTGTGCTATAATTAGCGGGTCAGCTGTATTATGAATGAACCAACTCTAATGACTCAATCAAAACTAACCTATAATTTTTACTTTGCTTTTGACATGTGAACAATGAGGATAAATGTTATTATTGTTAATTTATCACTTAAATGATTGTACTAAACTAAATTGATAAATAAATGCAACAAATTTTACAATATGGTTAAATCGTAGTTGTCTATTGGTTCAAGGTTACTTGATAATTTTAACTTTCAGTTATATATTTTCATATGCTATAACTGGTTTCTGTATGTATGATAGTTTTGTCAAGTACTTACAGTTATGAATCAAAATAAACTTTTAAAATAATTGAAAGCATGGTACTTGTTGATAAACACTAAAATAACAACTAAAACTAAGTTTTTGTCAAATAAACATACATATTCAGAAACTCTAGGAATCACCAAGGTTTTAGAAGTGATAATAATAAAATACACTGCAATAAACTAAGTTTGTTTGAAATGGTTGTTTGGTGGCAAGTCTGGGCCTGAAAGGTCGTTGACTCATATTTGACTACTGCTTTGTTCTGACTACTTTTGAAGAATTAATTGGGTTATCATAAAATGGCTGAATATGTTAATGCCCAGTGTGAAAAAGACAAGTTTTCATCTAAATAAAACTCTTCTAGATGTGATCGGGAGAAGTGTTAAGGTAACATTTTGTTCAAAGTTGGATTTAGATTACTGCTAGAGTCGATACTTCTGTGCATACTGAGACACACATGACCTTGTGTTGTTTTCAAAAAGTGCTTTAGAACCAAACTTGTTAAAAATATATTTAATACTGTGCAAAAAACCATTTGATTCTTTGACTCTTAGTTTGATTTGTATGCCTAAGTAGAATGTAATAATAATACATTTGTGTTCGCAGGCGGAGATGGAAGAAGAAGGTGGCGGTCCGGAGTCATCCAAGTTCCTTCTATCACATGACGACCCTGAGAGGGCCGTTGACCCCGAGATGCAGGCGAGGCTGGAAGCACTCCTCGAGGCAGCTGGTGAATACTTTTATTTATTATTCACTGTTTTTAATGATTTACGGAATAACATTTGATGATTAGACATATTATCATTATAACCCCTTGTATGCGGGACGTGAAAAAATACCAAGTTCTAGTCTCTTTATATTATGGTCTAGCTAGTCTTAAAATAAGTTAAAAATATATTGACAGTGATAATGATAATAATTTATTTATAAGGCTGGTTTAATATGATAATTTTCAAATACCCTGTCGATTATATTTTGTTCAAAACAGGTGCGAGACGATGCTTTACTAAAACCAAGCCCCTATAAAAAGGCCCCTTTTCCTTGTGGCTGTGAACTTATTTAAGTAAAGAGAACCATTAGGAATTTAATAGATTAGATTATCTATTAAATTCCTATAATGGCTTGAGACAGAACCACACTTCCCACAGTTCCCACATTGATTACATTCCCAAAAGTAGGCAAATACACGCAGGAGGAAAACTAACAGGTCAGAGTGCGTTTTAACAAAGTTGTGGGAAGTGAGTAGCGGTAGGTTAAATGGGTTTTCCAGTAAACTTGTTGATGTAAAAGTAAAAACTCAAGTCACATCTTTACAGATAGTTTTTTTAGCTCTCACACACAAACGTACACTGCAAACTGATAAAGAAGAACCTAGTCCACTGAGCCGCAAATATAACGGGTCAGAGTAAGTTTTTCATACAAACGAGACTATTTCGAAACCATAGTTCCTCGCCAGGGGATGCTTGTAGTGAAATCTGATGGGGGATATCCCGAGCATCGATACAGGACTTCCAGAGTGCCTAGGATAATAATAATAATAATAATATATTTTATTTCAGACCAATGATCCATATTTTGTTAGTAAAGTTTGTGCAACTTAAAACTAGTATTAGTGTAATACAATAAAACATTAAAACGAGACAAAACATTACAAGCACAAGAACAAGAACAAATATTATTTAAGGGTGTGGATACCCAAATGATTGAATCTGCGGTTAACGCCGAAATTGTGCATGTTCAGGAAAACATCTACAATAACAATCAATTGTAAGGAAATCCAAATGCTGACCCAAACTCTCTCGCTGTGGTGTTAACTGATTGTGCGATCAGTTAGGTTGTTTTAAGATCTTTTGACCTCCTCTATTAAACCTCAGAGTATCCACCATTAAACCTCACACAAAACAACCCCTGGCTAGGAACCAAGGCTTCAAAATAGCCTCGTTTGTATGAAAAACGCACTCTGACCCGTTATATTTGCTGCTGAGTGTATTAATAAAATTTTAGTTTTATGGGTGAATTGCAAAAATATTGTACATAGTTAAAGGCTCAATTAAAAAATCCTTAACAATCTTTAACTTTTTCCTTTGTGTAGCGAAGATTAGTCATATAATCATATGGATAACTTTCATTACACAAAGGAAAAACAATGGAAGAAAGTTAACATTCTCTCAATTAAGTCCTTAACTATGTACAATATTTTTGCAATTCACCCTTATAGCAATCCGATCTTCGCAGTCAAATTTTTCCTTTAATAATTATTAATTAATTAAGGTCTCATATATGTATGAAAAAATACAATACTATTAAATTTCTAATTGTGACTGTATGTTTTGTGTGTGAGGGCTAAAAAAACTATCTGTAAAGATGTGACGTGAGTTTGGACTTTTACATCAACAACACATACATACATACATACATAAACTCACGCCTTTATTCCCAGAGTGGGGTAGGCTGAGCTACAGAATTTCCAACAACTATAAAAACTTTTTTATAATTCTGTTTTGTTGTTACATCAACAAGTCTACTGGAAAACCCATTTAACCTACTGCTACTCACTTCCCACGTTTAAGGTCAAAATGTGTGAAAAATAATGGTATTTTATTAATCTAAACAAAATGTTTTGTCTAGTGAATTGAATTGCTAGGTTTACTAAAAGGAAAACAAAATATCCATTAAAGTCTTTTTAGTCTGGTTTGTAAGTCAGTAGGTACGGTATTGCAATGGATTTACTCAACAGTACTTAGTATGGAACAAGACAAAAAACATTGTGCAAAGTTTGGATTTACAGTTGCGTTAGTAACAGTAGTACATAGTAATAGTAGTACTTAGTAGTAGTCGTACTTCATACATTTTTTCTTTTCATTTTCCCTCTTGAGCTCTTTAAACCGTCTTTCATATAATGGTTTCAATTTAGTCAGTAAAATGTAAAGATAGGTAACAAACCTTAATATTTTTTTTAAATCAAATAAAGCTTTTTATATTTAAATTCTCCCTATTTAGTTGTGAACCAATTTGATTTGAAATTATTTACTGTTGCATTTTTCTTTTTCTTTAAAATATTTCGTGTTTTTATAACACAAAACATTAGCGGTTTGTCTCCTAAGTTACCAGTATTTTTGGCAAAAATATTCTGATGTGGATAGCTTAGATTCACTTGTCCTAACAATGATGCATGGATTAAAAACATATAGTTTACTTTATACCTGGTTTAAGTAAAGAACTGAGTTGTATAATTATGACATAGGCGCCTACTTAAATGTACAAAGAATAGTTGATTGACCCACCTACCTAATTATTTCATGTTGGTTCGGTTTGGGCAAATACGTACCTACCGATTTGTTTCTTTAATTTCGTGTCCAGTTAATCAAGGCTATATAATTTTTAAAATGCCCGCATAAGGCGTCTTACCTCGATTTACCTATCTTACTTACCTAGTTTAACGTCTTCACTGTTTTCGAACTTTCGCCAGGTGCCACATCTTTTGTTTTGTACAGAGCTTGCCTACTGTAAGAACGCACATGTGCGTCGAGGGCACTGGTTGAAAGTTAGGAAAACGCTTATATACGTTGGCGGCAGTTAATGCTTAAGCTGGGAACATCTAATTCTTCGAAATAGGTAGATTCTTGTCCAAACTTTTACCTTCCCGAAAGTTATTTTATGCCACATTTAACTGTTATACGTAACTCTAAAATTATCTGCTATACCTATCCACAAAAATGAAGGTGTAAATAAAAAATGTCAGCAACTTTCACTCGGATAGATTTACCTATCACAAAATTAAATTGTATTTAAAGTCACATTCAGTGTCATCTTATTTGCATGTCAGCTTGAAAGCTTCCTCTAGCTCAACATGAGCCTGTCATAGCTACTTGTGATACTTGCTGCCTACTTAAGACTGCACCGAGCAAACGTCGAGCGTCCAGTGGCGCCCTCATTACTTTTATTGTGTTTTTCTATACTTAAGTAAAGAATTACCTTGCAATCAGACAATACGTTTTTGTAGCGCAAGTAAAAACACAATTTATGGGATACGTGAGACACTTTAATAACAATTACCCTTTGAGTAGTCTGCTTAACGGGAAAAGGTGGGCACTTTTTTCCGTTAAGTTGATAACTCGAAGGAGAATTGTTATTAAACTATGTGATATACCCTATAAGTTATGTTTTCATTTGTAGTACAAAAACCTAGAGACCAATTTCAAGAAAATACTTTAGTTTAATAGAAAAACACAATAATAGTAAGGAGGGCGTCACTGTACATCCGGCGTACGCTCGGCGCAGTCTTAAACCAAACAAATTGTGTTAAACACAAAACTAGGTAGGTATTTATGTTAAACTAATGTTGTCAGTATCACTGAAATTATTCAAATTACGTTACATTGCTACATTCTAGATAAAGATCTAGTTGTTTTCAATGTTGGCATTACCATTGTATCTATCGCGATTCAGAAGGGTTATCATTTTCCCGCGACTTGTTGTTACTCAGCACGTCCTTCTCTAACTAGTCTATAAAGAAAGAGACGAATGACAGCGAGACAATGCAAGTTGTACTAGCTAGACATTCAGGGCGACGTCACGAGCAGACGCTAGATCGGTGATCGGCGCAGACGCCTTTAAGTTATAAGTTATAAGCGGTTATCGGGCGGGCATAAAACCTGCGGGCTTTTTATCGTGGCGTCTCTCACACTTATAATATTATCAGAAAGTGACGGATGCTTTATCCACAGCTGTACGCGAATATAATAAACCCGCTGCTGCTGGTTACCAAACTTTTCAATTTGCCATAGGGCATATAAATAAGCACATTCTGCAAACGTTCAACTTTTCAGGATTCATGTGTAACCTCTTCTAGGTTTTATAGGTGATTTATGTCTTAAAAAGTGAAACTTTTCAGAAAAACATGGAATTCTCACTTTGGAAAATTTCCCAAATTAAAGTTGGAAAACGAAATTTCGGCCGTTGCCCGCGTCGTGGTCCGGCTGAAAATATCTTTTCGTTTTAACTATGTAATGTTGTCGGGACAAAAAGTATATTCTATGTGTTAGTCCACGACACGGGTAATCTTTGTATTTACCTCATTTTTGACAAATATCATTGAAATACGTTCAGACTATTTTTATCTTGGAAAAACATGTAGTTTCCAAAGGAATAGCCATAAACAACTTGGCGGACGGAAAGGAAGGCAAAAAAATAGGTACTTGGTTATAAGTTCGAGGCGGTCCTTGAAGAAGTTCTATACATTATAATTGTATTATATATATAATGTATATAATTTATAATAGTGGCCCTAGGTTTTTATAATATTAGTTAATTGGTAGTATCCTCCGCCGCGTCCCCACACTTGCGCCACGCCCTCACCCCATAGCAATTGATATGGCACCTTATAACTCGCGCCACGATCGCTGGCCCAGATGCCCGCGAGGACTTATGCCGTTAACAACCACTTAATTACCAACAAAACCACTTTAAAACTAACTAAATACACTTAGGGACAAATTTAGAAAAAAGAGAAAAAAATGCTAGATTAAAAAAAAAGGTTTAATGGTGTTGTTTAATTAATAAACTACAATATTTTCTATTGTTGAATTAAAAGTGAAGATGAATTAAAATTAAACGATCCCTTTCAATATGTTGTGTTTTTTGACGTTTTTATGTAATATATTTGCCTGTTTGTTTTCTTTAAAATGAGTATATAGCAGTCGTTTATCGTACCGGCTATAACATGTGCTTCATCAAGACGGGGGTCCAATTAAAATGGTATAGTATGACCGTCCATGAACGTGTATGTACCAAAGAATCACATACCAGAAAGAAAATATATTTTAGAAAGATAATAAACCCTTTTGTTTAAATTTCCACCATCTGTTCACACTATACTAACTTGTTTACACCGTATAATATACCGTTATATCAACTTGTTTTTTATTTGTTCCTCTAACTTGTCCCTGAGTGTATTTTGTACCGCAAAATGCATTACCGGTCAACCTTGACATTCTGTGCGATATGCATCAACAAATTTATATCCTAACTTACTTCAAACTAGACACAGACACGATCGAAACCTATTGTAAAACTATATTTAAACGTGCCTGCATTTCTGAGCTGACCGTTACGGAATCTGTGCTTTCTATCGATCCTCTAAAAATGGTCATATTTCAGATAAGATCTTAGTGGCGCACTCTGCAGTGATCGGAGATATCTGAAACGTAGACAAAGGATGTATTGAAGATGTTATTGAGTTTGATAGTGATATGGTATATTAATTTACTAGCGACCCGCCCTCGCTTCGCTTCAGTTTATGTGAGTTTTCTGTAACACTCGTACATAATAATACAGAATTATTATAAACAAAACCTCGAATCTCTCTATCTATTGATAAAAACGCATTAATTCCGTTGCGTAGTTTGAAAGATCCAAGCGTACATACAAAGAGACAGGTGGCGGGAACTGACTTTGTTTTGCAAAGATGTCAATAGAATAAAAAACAGCGACACGAGCCCTTTATCTACTCCTATGTTAGTCACAACAATAATGTAGCGTTTGTTTTTACAAGTTTATTTAACCTAAAGCCAGGGTCAATAGAAATGGCAAAAGATGTAAACAAATCAGTACTATTTAACACATACCTAACCTCAATATTTAAGCAAACGAGATTTTATTTAAAAATAACCTATTTTTAATGGTTATTTTATTTTAAACAGAATGTGAAAGTAATGATCAAGCGTGTTAATTAAAAATACCTCACGCGATGTCCAAAAGCACGTGATTATGGATTAATAATGTTAAATTGGTCCGTTTGGTTTTGTTTACATCTTTTGCCATTTCTATTAACCTCGACTGTACGTTTGTTGTTTGTCACTTTATTCCAAATCTGGCTAGTCAATTTTGAACCAGTTTCCGTTGCTTGAATATTTTGACATGTCGGATACATATAGAATCTCGATGACAATGCGATATTTATGTTATAATATACCTAAAACCACAAAACCAATGGGAGCGGCCGACGGGATGCAGCTCATACCCAGTACAATTTTGGGTGAATCAACTTTTAAAGTACTCCTTTTCTTTTGCGGTATTAAAACTTTCCTGGTGACTTATGGTTAATAATATTGTATGAATAGTAAAATCAGGCCATCAAATTTATGGACCCCACACGTTAAACACCTCAAATATTTTTTAATCATCGAAAAAACCGGGTATCTCAGGGGAAAATGCACTTTTTTCATACAAAACCTAGGGACAACATCGTCCCCTGCGTTACCGTACGTATTATTTTAAATTAAATAAGTTCAAATGTTAGCCTACTTGTCTAATTAAATTAACATTTAGGCCATGTCGTAAGAAAATATATAGTTTTTCTAAAAACGTGTAATTTGTGAAACTTGTCAATAAATAGGGAGTACCTTAAAAGTTGATTCACCCAATTGCTGCTTTAACGCTGATCTGATGTTTGAGCCAAAAGGCGGCAACAGAATATCTGCTGTATTTATTAACGTGGATACACCTGTCTATACTTTTAGGTATTTAAAAAAAATGTAAACAAAACAACCACGTGTTATATATAGTTCGTCAGCCAATAGAAGCAGAACACTGATGCATCAAAGTACGATAAAACAGTTTTGATTGGCTGTTTAACACTGTCACGTGGTTTGGATAGTTTACATTTTTTTAAATACCTAAAAGCATAGACTAGTTTTGACTCATTCGATTGGTCTCAGTAAGCATCTGAAATAAAGAACGGTCTGCAAAAAAACCTAGTCCCAAAAAAAGTTTTTGATAGTAACTTTTCTCAATATCCTTTTTAAACGATCGTGTTAAACGTCTTATATGTATATGAGTATTCGGCATCAGTCGGGTGTGAAGACTGTTTAGAACCGGTTAAGTTTCCTAGAAGTGTTTCTTTTAAGTGCCGGCAATGAAGGAAGTCCGGTGGAATGTCGCCTGTTACAATGTTACCATGGTTATGGTATTATAAACATAAATAATATTCACTAAAGACCGCTTTCGCACTCAAGTATCTTACGTCAAATCACAGGAAAGATAGGGATGTGCCTCAAGTCAGCTACTGTTATGAAGGGAAAAAACGATAGCTTTTATGTAGGTACTAGCTTACTAACTAGCTTCTGCCCGCGACTTCGCCTGCGTAGATTTAGATTATTGTTATTCCCTTGGGAACTTATATTTTCTGGGATGAAAAGTAGCCTATGTGTCAATCCATGAGCAATCTCCATTCCAAATTTCATCCAAAACCGTCCAGCCGTTGCAGCGTGAAAAAGTAACAAACACACAAACGCAAACTTTCGCATTTATAATATTAGTAGGATACATGCTATCGCTTTTTCGCTTGCACTTGCAACTGACATTATATTTTATCACTCGTGTTTCATAGAAAAACAAAGATTGCCGATCGCTATTAAGAAACTGGTAGTACTGTATTGACTTACGACGTGATAGGTCCGCCTCAACCCATTGACTTGACCTTTACTGACTTGACTGAAAATTGGACAGTTTCCTAAACAGCGCCCTAGTCGTTTATCGTTGTCTGCGATGACGGAGTCACGGGAAAAAGCTATCCCATTTTTTTTTGTCTAATTGCAACTAGTTATTGTAACTGACTTAAATAACTCCCTCTAGGATCACTGTTTGGAACAACGACAGGAGTGATATTGTTCTTCTATACTAAGAAACACAATATCACGCCTGTTGTTGTTCAAAAAAGTGATCCGGGAGGGTGTTATTGAAGTCAGTTGCATTAACCAGATAGTTGTAATTACAAAACACCACCTTAATTAAAGTGCTAGTTTACTCTGCAACCCTTTCACATCAAAATTAATCATGGGCATTCTGCGGCAAGTCTCTCTGCTCACTTAATGCAGCATTTATACTTGCTGTATGTTTTGAAACAAACCTATAAGCATGAAAGAGATGCCGATATTTTCCACTCACTCTTACTAATAATTGCGTCTCGAAACTTACAGCAATAACTTGCAAGTGTAAATGCGGCGCAACAATACTCTTTGTTGTTACATCTAATATCGCCGATGCTTTCACCGCCGAACCCTTATTTAAATAAGTGGCTCATGTTCACACAAAGTCAGCAGTGGAATACTTTGAAGATGGTCCCGCGTCCGATTACAAGATCGAGTATCGATGGATAGCCAATCACCAGTCGATGACACCATTGTACGCAATTGAATGTAGACTGCGCTCTCGTAGAAAAACTTAATACAAAAAATACCCCCCCTTTTCGGCAGTTGAGTAACAAGGGATACTGACAACATGTCCTGTTTCAAGTTGCATGTGAACTAAACTTTGGCTAATTCAAATGTGCTCCGCATCTGGCTTAAAGATAATACAGAAGCCTTGATCTGATTTAGTTAGACATAGCGGTGAGTTTTTTTAAACTTCTAGAAATGACAACTCCTTTGAAATGTTTGTTTGTTTTGCTAATGGGACAGTAAGCAAACAAACTTAGGTCTATGGTCTCGTGTAGTTCCAGAGATTTTATGAGATATATCGCAAACATCGCTTACAGTAAAGTCAAACAACAATCGATGAATCTACTTTCTCTAAGATCGAATGAAAGTCAGTAATCGTCCAAAGCTCAATCATCAGTTACATAACGCTAAATTGCTATTCTCAATTTTAGTTTTTTTTTTCAATAGTTGTTATAAACTTCGATTACTTGGTTTGATTCCATCCTTTGTCTTCCATTGTATCTAAATCCTGAACTGAAAAATGTTTACAGAACCTAAATTTAGACGTTGTTGCTATGGTGTTTAGAGACTTAGGTAGAGTTAAAAGGCAATGTTTTTTAGAATTCGTAATAATTTAAGCAGCATTTTATATCACAAGTAGGTACACTACAACTCACACTGTGTTAAACAGTAAATAGTTACATTGGACATTTTGCTTCATTCAAAGAATATGATTCAACGGATTTTGATTACATAAGCCAGGGTTCTATATTGAATGCCTAGTTCATTGTAACATTTTTTCTTCCCGGCCCGTCTTATATAAGCGCATTGTATCAACCCCTGTTTATGAAACGCTCGAATGAACCACGATTGACTCCCACAATAGTGTAATAATTGCACTAATTAACACTGAATAACGTGACGAGTGTATGACCCGCGGTTCGCCCCAATCGGCTGGTCGGAACAATCCCCGGATTTACATTAATTCTCTTATTTGTGGTGTATTTATTAACGGTGTCAACGTTGGTGGCCAACATACCGCCGTTGGTCGCAAACGTGCGCGAGTAATGCATAGTGAAATTGCTTCGTAACTGCGATATTTTCTTGGTTCCGTGCCGTGTTTCCCCACTGATTGCGGACGTTATGTCACTGTTCAAAAGATCAAATTAAATGCACGTATTTTACGTGTTTTTGTTAGTTAAATTGATTCGTAAAAGGCACTATCAATGTGGCGGAAAGCCCCTATGAAATTCAACAACAAAAACATAGTTATCATTGAATTACCGCATTTATAGGCACGTGCCGCCTTTTGCTAACAAATAGATAGCAAATGATTGATTATTCGGCCTTGTTAAGTCGTACAAAGTTGAGGGCTGTTCGGCAATGCTCTGCGGCAGCTATAGCATTTGCGGCGCCTTTAGTGACATTTGCCAGCGGACAGGTAAATTGAATGTTACTCGGCTGTCTTACTTCATGGTATTTGAGTAATTAGCTCTAGTGGAATTAGCTCGAATTTAGCACAGCAATAGCGAAATACCATTATATTTAGACATCGATGTCAACTTCGAAAGCGTAACAACGCATAAGGGTGCTCTACATTCCTAAAGTTAACTATCATTACGGCCTGTATTTGTTGAACTGTGAATAATAAGCTAGAATTGCTAAGTTAAAGTCATTAGAATGAGGAACTTATCCTTAGTTAAATGTTCGCGTAACCTAAGCATGGTTCGCGCCTTGCGTCTACCGTCGAGTTCTCACGGCCCTCTGGCCCGCACACACTACGTGATCAGGCCCAATTAATGTATCTTTCGAAGCACAGGAATTACGCTATTCATCCATGCTAACTTTTTGCGCCCTTTGACGCTTGAGAATGTAGTTAGAAGATTTATTATAACGATAGTTATATTGCTAAAGATTACAGTTCGTAGAAAATTCTCGTCAATTTTGGGGTTATAATTTTCGTTTTTTCTTCCATAACTGAACATTCTACACAGCCATAGCGGTTATACTTATAGCAGCGCGCTAAAACGAAAGCTCCCAGTGAGTGATGTTATCACGAGACAGCTAACTTCCACTCGTCCAAGCTATTGTTAGTCGTAAGTCTTAACTAGACTGAGTTCGTCTCTCAACAGCTAGCTATGTCTGCTATTATTTGCATGCATAGTCGTGTATAATTCACTGGTCTAAGTGGATACAGTCGTTGCATACTGTAACCCAATTTTAAAATGCAATGTGACCTTAATCTTAGTTTATATTGTGACACAGTGCATCTTTAATCGCGATGCTTGTTAAATCAAAGTTTTAAATGATATGCATCGTATAAAATAAAATTGCCATTAAAGATCTCGTATCCGTCATTTGAAGAAAGGATTCAATGCATTCATTTCTTTAGTAAATTACCCGACGTGGTGTTAAAGTTACCATTTTTCGTACTTAATAAACAACGCATGATATTTTTATTTATCTTCATTGTTTTAGATTATAATGCTAGGTTAAGTACCTATTATCATTTGTATAATATCATAGCTGTCGCCTGCAAATCCGTCCGCGCAGGAAAATAAAACATAGTCTATGTTACTCGGGAATAATGTTGCATTCTAATGGTGAAAGAATTTTTGAAATCGGTCCAGTAGTTTTTGAGTTTGTTCGTTACACGTACAAAAACATAAATCTTTCCTCTTTATATCTTTATATTAGTGTAGAAAGCAATATTTTAAAAACAACTGACAGTTGAGCTTCCTGCGGCGTTTCTTCTCAGCAGTGGTCTGCTCTTTGGAAGCACTGGTAGATTTTTGATGTATGCCCGTGCAGTCTACTTACTGAATAAATATATTTTATCTTTTTTATGTCTTTGGTCCCAAAAATCGTAAAAATCTTGAAACACTTGATTTTCCTGTTGTTGTTACTTAGCTAGCGCGTCCGAGTTTCAACTGACCCCTTTATGTGACGTCAGTGCATCGCTAACATCTCGATCTCGCGTCACTACTTCAGCGAGAAAATATGCACCGATGTTTCGCTCGACGTAGCTTGACTCAAACTTTGTGATTTATTCCAACGGCTTAATGCAGAACTCAATACGCTACGCGAGGAATAGATGTTGTTTTCCAAAGTCCGGTTTGTTTACTTGTTGTTTAAAAGCTATGCTGCCTCTTTTTTACCAAGGAAAACGTATGTGGCGTGTATTGAAGCAGCTTCTTTGTAAGTGATCACTGTATGCGTCACTGGTGAGCACAATGAGCTAACCTAACCTAAATACAACGTCTACTTATAAATGAGAAGAGCTCACGAAAGCTCTACAGTTAAAAGCAGATAACAAGCCAATCGCAGTAGAATTTATAACCTACTAGCGACCCGCCTTCATTTCGCTTTGGTTTATGTGACGTTTTTGTAACAACATACAAACCTACTGTGAAATATAATCTAACTGATGGTGAAAACCGCATCAAAATCCGTTTCGTTGCGTGTTTGAGGAGTTAGCGGATATACTAAATACATACATACATAAAGCGGTTTTGCTGTATACTATTTAAAGATTCTTGGGTTTGAAGGTACAATGTCTACTGTAATGACAGGTTTCAGGAACAGGATTGACTCCGTCGCGCCGTCCGCCACTCCGTAAGCGCAGCAATATAAAACATAGCCTATGTTCATCAGGGATAATGTAGGATTCTAATGCTGAAATACTTTTTCAAATCGGTCTAGTATCTAGTTTTGGAGCCTATTCAATGCAAACAAACAAACGAACAATGAAATATTTCCTCTTTATATAATATAAGTGTAGATATCACTGCCCCTTTTAGGGCTTGGAACTTAGCTCGTAGTTATTAGTAGGACCCCTAAATTTTAGTAGGACTCTGCAGATCCTCATTTCTAGGGCCAATTTAGTTATAAACCAGGTTTCATTAATGTACATATTTTGCTTGAAAATATCCTATTTTCATATATTATAGCTGTTTATGTACAAATTGATTCAGGAACAACAGTTAACTTTGAAACAAACCGTACGATTCTAGTCCCCTATGCACCAGTGCACTTGAATTAATTTTCCGTTCAAAGAGCAAGGTTCACAAGTAGGGCTACAATTTGTTCAATCATTCACGGAGGACAGAGGCCCGTCCGTGCGAGCGAACTCTCAAATAAATTATCAATGATACCAACTGTTTTCTCTCAAGCTGGCGCCAACGGATTCTGGGAAGTTGTTGACAAGATTACATTCTAAATTTCGGACTTATTTCCTTCGGGAATATACCGTTTTCTCTACCATTTTACATGCTGAATTCTTTAGTTCTGCGGTAGAAATAGTTACGTATTTTTGTCATAGATCTGCTTTCTTTATAAATAGTGTCATAACAACAGCATCTTAATGCCCCCGAAAGCGTTGCTGTAATTTATACAAGTGAATGGGATTTTAAAAATCACTTCAGCTACAGCCAAAGCCAATGTTTAATTAAAGTGAAGAATGTCATATCGCAGAACCTCGCTTAATTTCAAAGTGCAGGTAAAAAACGCAGAGAGAAAATTACGATTGTAGCAAGTAGCAATGTTTTTGAAGTAGATGATTAGACAACCATAATTCCTGTACACATTCTCATTTTTGTAAAGATTATAAGTTAGATAACGTTAACACGACCACGGCAAACGTAACGGGTCCGTTCACCCTTCTCTTAAAACGCCACTTCAGTGTTTTGTTAGATAAAAAACAGTACACTAGCTAGACCAACCAGCAAGCGTATGATGAACTGTTAAAATCAGCCAAGTTACAGTCGGTGAAAGGGTTAGAGCTATACGAATCAAATAATATGTCTTTCCTTTTTACTGCCTGGAACTTGTCAGCTTTGATAGTTTATGCCGCCTCTCCAAACTTAGAAAACATTAGGGTGAGTATCTACTAGCTCTGTGCGAGGTAGCGGAGCGGTGTGCGAGAAAAAAAAACCCAAATAGAAGAGCTTTGCTGACTGAGGCGAGGCTAGGAATTCTATTGCCCGGCTTTCACTGCGAGCGGAGCGGTCCCCGTAAGGACTCCGGTTGGTTTACAACGATGTCTCTTCAAAAGGTTTGCTCGCGGTGGACACACTTGAAGTCATCGTCATAATCTAAACGTCCGTAAGGGGCTCGCTCCGCTCGCAATGGAAAGCGGGCATATTACTGGATTTTTGCTCGCACTCCGCTCCGCTACCTCGCGCAACTCTGCTGGAAACGCACCCTTATCGTGTTAAAGATAAACCGCTCCTAACGTCACATTATATTTGCAGGTATCGGCAAGCTGTCGGGCGAAGGCAAGCATCTTGCCGACCCGGAGGTGCTCCGGCGACTGACGTCGTCGGTGTCGTGCGCGCTCGACGAGGCGGCCGCGGCGCTCACGCGCATGCGCAGCGACCAGCCGCCCGCGCACCATCGCCACCACCACCAGGACAAGCCGTGAGTTACCTAGACACTTAAAGCCTAGACATGTAAGGTCGAAACTTGACTGTGCCCATTATTGATGTTTATGGGCGACGGTGATTGCTTAGCATCAGTCGGCTGTTTCTCCATTCTAAAAATGGGTAGCAGGTAATAATGCAACATACATTGCAAAGTTAACAAGTTTAACATAACATAGAAACTTCGCCATGTACACTAAAATGTCTTCCGGACATAGGTGACAAGGGGTCATTGCCAGGATTGTGAAAAAGGAGGCTGGTGGTCCGTCTGCTCGTTTACCTTTTATGGTTATATATAGAACAAATATAACTGGTGTCGAAGTGCTACAGCCGAATGCGCTTGTGATCGCGTGGCACTTTCCTGAATGATGCAGATAGTTTGCCGCTGGGTTTTTACTGGGTATTCCGGTCGCTTTCGTTTGGTGAATCATACATAATCATCCCGGGTCCACCTGGAGCTGGGTGGTATGCGAAAATGTTTCCCCAGCTTTAAAGAAAGGGTAATATTAGATATATTATATTAGATAATTGTCATTCTTGACGCCCCGTGAAAGGCGTTTCACTTGAGGAGCAAGCTCGCTTCCTGGCAAACTAAAACATAGGGTAGGGTTCTTAATAAAGGGGAGATTGTTAGTCCATGCGGAAATACTCGGCTCAAACTTCTGGTTTTCCAATTGCGTTTGATTACGCTGTGGTAAATCCATATCATCAGTCACACCACATGCATGCTTGTCATAAAAAAAAGCGTGGCTTGCAATACCGTTCGAAAACCCGATTAAAACATGCTTATCAATTCACAAGGACAATCACAAAGGGCTCTGTATGAAAACCGTCATGTTAACCTCTCTTGATACAATTGCAATTTGTACTCGTGTAATGATTAATTTATTCTATTAAATACAAAGATTTGTTATATAGCTACTTGGTATAAATATAGACGGGTTCTTATCACTATTTAACCTCGTATAAGGCTCACGACAAATTTCGTTAGTTCTAAAAAGAATCTTGTGTCGGTCAACTTAAGTCAAAAGTCACTTTGACAAATGTCCTAATTTACGACGTTAGGCCTCACGAGGTAATTAAATATTTACTGTGTTAAAAAATGAGTCGGTACATGCACATTCCGCCGCATCACCATTCAGTTAGTTGACCTTGACCTTCAGCATGATGATATACCGAGATTGAGTCGATGCGCCTCGCTTCCCGGGCCGGTCGCGATCGAGTCGCACGATTCTCCGGCCGGCGCGGTCGAGGCGAGGTTGCGGCTGTGATTCGTGAAGCTTTGATCTTATCTGATGACAGGTAGACTTATTAAATTATAGGAGAGTGTATTGACGACTATTGAATAATGTATGTCTATTTCAGGACGCAATGCGGTTCGACGGCGACGGGGACGACGCCGAGCGTCGCGGCGTCGGTGGGCGCGGACGGCGCGCCCTCCCTCGCGGAAGCGTGCTCGGACGGGGACGTCGGCACGGTCCGCAAGCTCCTCACCGAAGGCCGGTCTGTCCACGAGACCACGGAGGAAGGAGAGTCCCTGCTGTCCCTGGCCTGCTCTGCCGGCTACTATGAGCTCGCGCAGGTGTTGCTAGCCATGCACGCCAGCGTTGAGGACCGGGGGATCAAGGTTGGTGCCGCTCACACTCGTATTATTGATTAAGATTACGGTATTTTCGGAGGTGGGTAATGTTCCTCGTAAAGTTTAGGGCATGCATAGTTGTAGCTTTACTTTCATAGGGTGATGGCAACTGTAATTGAACCAATAATGGACACTTAATTCTTAATATTAAGAACATACGGTCATGAATTGATTGTTGCAAAACAAATGAATAACCTCTTCTTGAAAATAATAATCTTGTGTTTTAGTCGTGGAAGGAAGGAAGGTTGCGCAAGGTCGCTCCAGATCGCTACAAGCTACACAGGTAGTGTTCGCATTGTTCCAGTGTGGGGATAAAACAAGTGAAATAACTATCATAGAGGCATTCTTTGTTGCAGTCTTAGGATTGTAATCTTGGGAAATTGTGTAAGGGTCACACATCCAGCTTACACTCAGGTGGTCTGTATGAGCAAGTTTGTCTTGCCGATGCCATAAAAAAAGTGTTAATTATTGGTTCTTATCCATTACTAATTCCATCACCCTATTTATTTCAATGTTAAATTGAAAAAAAATTGTTTCTGTAAAACTCATATAGCAACAATATGTAAGTTTGTCCCATGTCAGCTTATCAATCATCCGCGTTAGCAAACTTGTGTGGCGTCACCACACATTACCCGAGCGGCGACTATCACTTAAACCGTTTGTATACCAAACAGGTCGATTGTTACAGAATATTGGATAAGCTCTCATTAACGTTATTAATAATAGCAAGAAAAAACAGTGTACGCTTTATTCTTTTCTTAGGCACTTGATGGGCGTTTTCACTAAAAAGTGTACCCAATTAAGGACTGACGTTAAGGAATTTTAACTTTGTCAGTTTGTGACGAAAATTTGCTATATATTGACGGCCGCATTGTATGGTTAATTTTCGTCACAAAACTGACAAAGTTAAAGTTCCTTAATTTCAGTCCTTAATTGGTTACACTTTTTAGTGAAAACGCCCTGATACATCTTCTTTGATATTTATTTTTGACAACACCACTCACGAATATACCGCGCATATACATATGTGTGATGAGCGCGAGTATTTGTTGTCGAGTCATATTATTTATTTAATTAGGCTCCAGTTTTAGCTCCATTTACGGACTGGCGAAGCGAATGACGCGATGCAATAAGCGTAACCCTTCTCCGTAAACGCTCTCATATGTCGCCATATGTTTGATTTCACCGCTCGACGCTTCGCGCATCAATGGTCTCTCTTTTATAGATAACAGGGAGGTTGCCATGACACACTAAAACAGTTCAGTTTAGGTTGAGAGACAGGGTCAAAGCCGTATAACTGCTATAGCTCTGTCCCTTTCTCTCAAAATAAACTGAACTGCTTTAGCAGGTCATGTTAACCCTCCTGACCTATTTGTTATCACAATTGTACACTCAGCTGTGAAACACAATATCACGGCCCTCGGGAATTTATAACGCCATCAAAATAACTTATCGTAATGAAATCGCTATACAGCCAGTATATCTGATCCTTTCAAAACGGCTTCTAGATAATTAAGCTTCTATACGACTGTCATTCTTGGTAATAATTAAAATTTATAAAACATACTGTTGGCCTAAGCATGATACATGGTAAATATTTAATCTGCTAAGTCAGGGATTGTTATAATGGCTAGCACAAAAGACATAACCAACGGCTTCTTGTTTGCTTTGACTATTTCTTGTAACCTTTAATTTTGCTTGTATATACGGTATTTGACAAAAGTCAAATCAGCTTATTTTTTGAAACATCAAAAACGCTCCGTTACTATGGAATTTATAGGGATTACAATCTTGTGACGTCACAATCAAACAGCGTCCTTATTGTTGGATTTTATGAATTTTAAAATTTTAAAATAGCAAACATAAATAAAAGATTGATGTTTTCCTAGTATTTTTATAATGTTTATCTGTTGTTAATGAAAAACCAATTTAATTTCACTCTTGTCAAATACCCTATTCTCGCTAGCCGATTTGGTCTTCGTTTTCATTTTCGGAATACTCAACACTCAATACTCAATACTTTATTGCAATCATAATGTTTACTTAGATAGGCATTTTTTATCTCGATTAAGTACTTAAGAGCCAGAGATACATCAAATAAAGCCACTTAGATTGAAATCGTTAAGTATTGGTCTCGACAAACAGTTGATAACTAATACTTTTAAATAACGTTTTGAATTGTTCTTTATACAACATTTTAGTTCGGAACGAAAACAAAACTTGAACGTTTTCAAAAACCGATTTAATCCACAGCATGAAATTATTCGTAATATTCGTTCGTAGCTTCGTACCGAACACGCCAGAAAACGAAAAAAAAAACGGTTGAAAATGTTTTATTAATCAAAAACGATTAAAATGATAATTCTGATCAAAAAAGTTTTCCATAACGTTCCGTTCGAACGAAATCAAAACAAATCGCTTCTTAAGTATTAACGACGACTAAACCGTTTCGATAAGTATACCGTTATCAGAGCCCTGAGTAAAATGAAATATACCTTAGTGCTAGCCATCTCGGTATAAATTTCCGGAAGTATATATTTTGTTTTTCCCCAGGGCGACTGCACGCCCCTGATGGAGGCGGCGAGCGCGGGCCACGTGGACATCGTGCGGCTGCTGGTGGCCCACGGCGCGGACGTGAACGCCGTGTCGGGCTCCGGGAACACGCCGCTCATGTACGCCTGCGCCGGCGGCCACGAGGAGTGCGTCGCCGCGCTGCTCGACAACGGCGCCAACGTCGAGGACCACAACGAGAACGGCCACACCCCCCTCATGGAGGTAACTGGAACCTATACTATACCCCACTAACTTCTGCCCGCGACTTAGGCCCGTATTAATAAACTAATCTCAAAAATGACAGGTTTCTATGGCTTGACGTTTATTTTGACGTATCTTGTGACGCGCATCTCAGCCAAAATGAGTTTATTAATACGGGCCTTAGTCCTCGTAAGTTTCAACTACCGTTATTCCCTTGGGAACTTTTAAAATTTTCGAGATGTGGAGTAGCCCATGTGTTAGTTAATCCTGAGTATAACCTATCTCCGTTCCATCTCAATTTCATCATAATCCGTCCAGCCGTTGTAGCTTGAACGAGTAACAAAATTACACATACACAAACTTTCGCATTTATCATATTAGTAGGATTTACACTCGGCCCCTTCCTTTGCTCCTGCCGGAAATATTGCGGATATATCTACGAAATTATTTTTAAATGTGACATGACTGCGAACTGCCGAAATATGGCGAACCTGCTCTGCTCTTGCCCCGTCGACCAACAAACTTGGAAGTACGAGGCGTGCCAGCCTTGCACAGAAACTTCATCACAAACTATATAGCCTTTCCGCTTACAAAGAAATATCTTCGTAAACACATCAAAATATCCTCGTACTTGGACTTTCGATCGGTTTACAAAGACAAACTAAAACAATACAACACAATATACAACGGCACAATGTGTCCTCAGGCCGCGTCAGCCGGGCACGTGGGCGTCGCCAAGATCCTCCTCAAGCACGGTGCCGGCATCAACACGCACTCGAACGAGTTCAAGGAGTCCGCGCTAACCCTCGCCTGCTATAAGGGCCACCTCGACATGGTGCGGTTCCTCCTGGCTGCGGGGGCCGACCGCGAGCACAAGACGGACGAGATGCACACAGCGCTGATGGAGGCCAGCATGGACGGGCACGTCGAGGTCGCCAGGCTACTGCTCGACTCCGGTGCACAGGTTAGTTCAGTGAGTTTTCCATTTTTTATTTTTTTTGTTTCTGTGTTGCACGGTTCTTGTTTCGAGCACTATAAGCATGTTGCACGAGACGGACGAGCACGTAACGCTGTTGCTCATAAGGCTGGGACGCCAGGTTACAGTAGAACACAAGCGATATGGCGTGTCGTGAATCTTGGTTCGCGCAGACACGTGCAACGATTCCGATGATTTCCTAAAGCACGATTAAAACCCCACGATCAGACTTGTACGTAATAGTAATACGGTGCAAATTAAATTGCATCTATTTTTTCCATCTCCCTCACGCACGTTTGACGACTGACTGAATGACACGCGGGCGCGCGTCAACATGGCGTCACTAATAAATAACCAATAATAGCACAGAATACAACCACGCTACGCTGATAGGTTCCGGCTCTTCGAAAAAATTACATCTGCGCAGGTACATCGGTAAGCCATATCGGTTGTTTTACTGTACTACTCTACTCTAATGCAGATATTCGTTCAGTGAGTTTTTTTATTGTTTGCGTGCTTTGCGCTGTTGTTATTTCGAGCAAAATAAGCATGTAGCGCGAGGCGGACGAGATACACATAACTGATGATGGCCATAAGACTGTGGTCGCCAGGCTCTCTCGACTCGACTCGGGTGCAGATGTAAGTTTAGTAAGTTTTCTTCTTTTTTTTCTTGTTTGCGTCCCTTCCACCGTTGTTATTTGGGGCAATAAACCCTTGTACCACGAGACGAACAAGATGCACACAGCGACTGTGGAAGCCGACAGTATAGACGAGCACGTAAAGGTCAGGCTTTGTAGCTCGACTCTGGTGCAATGGTGTATCGAGATTTCCTGTTTTTTTCATTGTTTTGCTTTGTTTGCACCGTTGTTATTTCGTGCAATATAAGCATGTAGTACGAGACGGACGAGATGCACAACAGCGCGTATGGAAGTCAGTATGGACGGGCACGAGGAGGTCGCCGGGCTTCTGCTCGATTCCGGTGCACAGGTTAAAGCGTATTCACTTCGGAAAATAAAGTAATGGGTTGCACCATCTTGCATTGAAAACAATATAGATCAGCGAGATTATCAGTTGTTTTTAATTAGGACGTGTGTGTGTTGTACAATTTTTGTTTGGAGCACTTATTCTTGTAATTTGGCTAACATGTAAATTCAAAAGTAATGTTGTTGTTTGGTTTATCACCTTAGCAGCATGAAACATATCAAAAGCGTAATCTTTTTTTTTTTTTAAGTATACCTTTAGCATACTGAGCGAGGCCTATTGGACATAAACAATTCGAAGAATATGATGCATTTCCAGCCTAATTATAGTTGTTAAATGTACATATCCTTAGTGTTCCTTTTTTCCATTACCGATATATCTTAACCACTGCTGGACTAAGGCGTCTCCCGATGCACGCCGCTGATCCCGATCTTCGGCTTCTCTCATCCAAGATCAATAGATCAATAGTAACCAAAGGTGTGCACAGGTGAACATGCCGACGGACAGCTTCGAGTCCCCGCTGACGCTGGCGGCGTGCGGCGGGCACGTGGAGCTGGCCATGCTGCTGCTGGAGCGCGGCGCCAACATCGAGGAGGTCAACGACGAGGGCTACACGCCGCTCATGGAGGCCGCGAGGGAAGGTGCGTATATATAGCTCAGGGGGACTGGACGGTATTACCGCACTAATAATTAAACTTTTCAATGCTATGTCCTCGTTGCTTCAAAGACACTGAGGGCTATTTTGAGCTTTTAACTATGGCGGAAATATCGGTCAATGCCGTTGAACTAGTGGTGCCGATATATTCGATGGCCTGTCTGCTCAGGTCGGGCTGCCCTTCATCATTAGCATCACTGGTACTGATGAATGGTAATACCTCGACCGCCATAAGACCGTGGTTCCATGGCCTGCGGAACGCGAAATAGTTTCTCGCTGTTTTTTGATCAAATTTAAAACATTTATTCAGTAAATCCACATCAATAAAAAGGAGTGAATATCCTACTGCTTAGGATAAGATGGTAATTGCTGAGAAGAAGCTCGGCAAGAAAATCTAGCAGAAATATATTGTTTTAGTAACGAAAAACAATAATGCTTATTAGTGACATCACTAAGTCACAAAGCGATGATAAATAATTGTTAACACTGACTTAAAATAAAAAAAGTTCCGATAAGCACATTGTAGGAGCCAGTTAGCCCTTACACTCGATTGTGGGTGTTGGAGTTTGTTGAAAGAACGAAGATGTTGAGTTAAAGTAAAACTGGTTTATTATGGGTACAGATATCCAAATTAATGGGTAAAATAATTGGTCGTTCCTTCCGTTGATGTTTATCGTGCGAGTATCAAGTTGGCACTAACTTTAATATGTTATTTTTAATATAACTCCGCGCGGCCTTAAGTAGGTCACAACGTAAGCTGTGATAAAAACATGTACAGTCGGAACTGTACACACATCGAGGAGGCACTTTAAGTTGTCGAGCCTCTCGTTCCACAGTCCTTTCTTAACGCCTACAAAGCTACAACGCTACGAATACATTTTAATGCTGACTGTATCTTACAGGTCACGAGGAAATGGTAGCGCTGCTGCTCGGGCAGGGCGCCGCCATCAACGCCCAAACCGACGAGACGCAAGAGACAGCGTTGACGCTCGCGTGTTGCGGCGGCTTCCTCGAGGTCGCCGACTTCCTCATCAAGGCTGGCGCTGACGCCGAGCTCGGCGCCTCCACGCCACTCATGGAGGCTAGCCAGGAGGGGCATCTGGAGCTCGTGCGGTACGATACACATTAATAGCAAAAATATTTAATCACTAGTCATGAAGTTAGCAAAATCATTGGTAGCCCATCTAAACCGTCTTAAAATAAAACAGATGCTACAAATTTAATTACTAACTTAGATAATTAGTATCCCTCACGCAAGAAAACTTTGTTAGACTCGTTAGAAAACTTAATTACATAAGATAACCACCATACTTCAAGTTGGAAAGTTATGGTGGACAGTAGAAAATATTCTCCTTGCCAAAAGTCACTCAACGCATACGTTTATAATTCAAGACCCCGAGCTTAAACACATTCAGCACATGGAATTCTACGAGTGCTACGAACACTAGAACCGACTATCGAATCGTTGACACTGAACCACGAATGTGTTAAGCTTTATAAGGGGCCAAATTATGTGTATACATTTTTAAACATTTTCAATTGCAGGTATCTCCTAAACGCGGGTGCGGATGTTCACGCCCAAACGCAAACGGGCGACACGGCGCTCACGTACGCCTGCGAGAACGGGCACACGGACGTGGCGGATATCCTGCTGCGCGCCGGCGCCGAGCTCGAGCACGAGAGCGAGGGCGGGCGCACGCCGCTCATGAAGGCCTGCCGCGCCGGCCACGTGTGCACCGTGCAGTTCCTCGTGGGCAAGGTGAGGGCACCACCGGCCACGGCCACACTATACAGTTGGCATGTGTCAGCGTGCAGGATGCGGGGTTGGCCGCGCGGCAAGTATAAACTTGTTTGTACACGCTGACCGCGTTCGGTGCCACCGCCGCTGTGCTTCGACCTTTGATTAGAACCTCCGCTTAAAAAAGTATCGGAACTGGAGGCGCAATGTTAATCGAAAGTTCCGACTTATCGGAACCGGATTCGAAGCTCCGTAACATCCCTACTAAACAGGACGCGCGCGAGCCATTGGGGCTGAGGCGAAGCACGGCAGCATCTCTTCCCGTTCGTGTGTTTTTGTCGTGTTGACATGACTAGCACATTTCTCCTTTTAAGATTGTAAATTTGAGAATGCAAATGTCTATGAGTCACAGATCCCACTTATCATCAGATGGTCTGTGAGCTCGTTCGCCATCTTCATGCCATATAAAAATAATTGTTCCAGGGCGCGGACGTGAACCGCATGACGGCGAACGGCGACCATACCCCCCTGTCCCTCGCGTGCGCGGGCGGGCACGCGGACGTGGTGAAGTTCCTCCTGGCGTGCGACGCGGACCCGTTCCGCAAGCTCAAGGACAACTCCACCACGCTCATCGAGGCGGCCAAGGGCGGGCATACGCCCGTCGTGCAGCTGTTGCTAGACTACCCGCACTCCGTCATGTTGCCGAGAGGTGAGTGAGCTCACTATTCTATCCTGCTAAGGTAAAAGGCAGTTTTTCACACTGTAAAATTGCAACTTTATTTACTGGTTATCATTGCTACAGTGGGTTTGGGTGGGAAACTGCCTTTTACTTTATGAGGGGTAGTGTTGTAGTGGCTGCTTTATCTAAGACGGCCACTAT